>CM052540.1:138168817-138178653 GCA_028533065.1 Trachops cirrhosus | reverse complement strand
TAAATAAATAAATAAAATTGAAATCACTGCTAACAAACCATTTTCAGGTTTGAAATAAATTAGGCCAATTTCTTGAGACTACTTGCAGATTCTTTTTAAGTTTAAGTTTAATGTTGACATTCAATTCTTAGTTTTTAATAAATATTCATTAAGCAAAATAGCAATACTCAAAAGAAAACTCACTCATCAATGTAGGATTTGGGTGACTATATTTTATTTACCTACCTACAAATTCATACATACATAAACAAACCATTGTAAAAGTAAGATAATTCAGTGAAAGAAAGTCTAAAATAAATATAGCATAAGGTAGAAATGTATTTTTATTCATATGAATGAAGTCACCTAGCAAACAATTCCACAAGCAATTTGGTACAGAAGTCCTTCTGGCGCATTGTTTAACAAACCTCTGGTTGTGGCTTTTTCTCCTCATGGTCCAAAACGACTGAGCTATCACATCAATACCCCAGGAAGTATGTATGTATGTGTGTTTGTAGTTTTACATTTTCAGCAGCCCACATTAAAAGAATTTTAAGGAAAATTAATTTTCATAATACACCATTTCAATATATATATAATCAGTAAAAACTAATAAGAAATTTTACTTTTCATACAAAGTCTTGGCAACTTGTATGTATTTTATATTTATAGAATTTCACAACTTATGTTAGCCTCATATCAAGTGTTCAACCTGTGGTTAATGGTTACCATATCGGACACTTTCAACCTAACGTGGGAAGCAATGCAAACACATTATCTCTTATCAGTTCTAAGCAAAATTGTACTGAAAGTACTATTTATTTCAATAGACAAGGAAAGGAAATAAAAGTATTAAAAGTGGGAAGAAAGAGGTTAAAATGCTTTTAATCACAGATGACATGAATGTCTGTGTAAAAATCTCCCAAAGTTCACATACACACACACCACACACACACTAAGAACTTCTATAACAAGTCAAACAAGATTGCAGGATACAAGGATAATATACAAAAGTAATTGCTTTTGTATATACCAGGAGTGAGCAATTGGAATGAAAAATAAGTAATTTTGTCTTGATCCTGGAGGATGAGATGAATTTTTCTTCATTTTTAAAGCTTAATAATGAAATGTCTCAGAGTAGGAAATTCTGGTTCAATATCACCAGGTTTATAGCAGACACTTGGGATCTTCATGTTGTATTATTTTATTTCATAATTGCTATAATTCTAATTTTAAGCATTAATTTTGTTCCATTAGGTTGTTTTTCTGCTTCAGAAACTACGATGTTATGCTGAATCTTTGCTGTTTGTTGTCTTCTCTATTACTCACACTGACCCTCTTCTCATTATTACTATTACTACTGTTTATTTTCTTGTCTTTTCTTAGTTTTCCTTTGCATAACTCTCACTGTACTTCAATTTGTATCCATTATTCTTTAGGTACTTATGGGTTTTATTTTCAGATGTATTCTGAAATATTTCTATTTTTAGATCAACTTCATTTCACAGCTTTTTGGGTTTATTCATTTATTTTCAGTTTTTAAAATATATCTGGTTCACATTTTTATTTTGTATCTGCAATTTCTTGTTTACATATATTTAATATCAACCTGAGTTTAGCATTATGTTTTTCTCATGCTTCATGCCTTGATTTAATTTGTGTGCTGTAATTTGAGGGTTTTATTATTTTTACTTTTAGAGTATTTTTATATGGATGATGGGTTTTACTTTTCTTTGTCATGTTGGTTTGTTTTGCATTCTTGTGGACAGCAATTATAGGATACATCGAAAAAAACAGGTGGTTTTCCTGTTGTCTGAGTTCAAGGCCTTTGCCCTACAAAATAAAAGCTGCTCTAAAGTACAGATTTTGTTTCCAATACATGACACTTCATTTTTTTGCTTTCTATCTTCTAATATTTTGCTGCTCTCTTGTCCCATTAGGGTCATCTCCAGGTGCTCTTTTCATTCTTGTCACAATGCAGGACAACCAAGCACACCATCTTCAAAAGTGTCACTCTCTCACATAAGCTTTGAGTTCTCAAGATGGTCATCTCTGGTTCCTGCATTTTCAAGTCCTTCACTTGTGACTTACCAGCAGCCCCTGGCCTACCCTGCCCTGTTCCCACCAGAATGAGGTCTTCTCTGTTTGAAAATGAACTCCATTTGGTATTATCTGTGTTCTGTCACCCCAGGACACTGTTACACCCTCCCTTCTATTTGGCCCCACCAAACTCCCTTCTCTAGATGGAATCTGGAGCTAGCTTTTTATGGTTTGGGGTGTTTATTTTCCCTGTTAACAAATAAATTGAGTTTTATCGTCTTAAATGGGAAATTTAGTAGGTTCTAGTTGCTTTTCTTTCTTGATATCTTCTAATTTAGAAGAAAATTTGGAAACATTAAAATCTAGAAGGTCACCATATATGAGCCTTAAATCTCTTCATCTTTCTTTATCACTTCAGAGTACAATATGGGCATCCTTCCAAAGGAAACTTTGGGGGGCCTCAATTCTTGATAACATCTACATTATATTTTATGGCATGAGTGTATTGAAAACTTTTTGTTTTTGTGTTGGTAAAAGTTCTTAGTTACATAAATGAATGCACTCTGGTGTATTTAAGCAAAACCTGGATTTTCTAAAGATTAATAGGCAAAGTAACTATGCAACTTGGGTCAGTCAGTCTTATTTTTAAAGCTGTGTCCCAGGTATATGGTATAATTATTTTCACTTTCAGTTTAACTCTCCAAAGTGTCCTGTTAATGACAAATAATATGGTCTCCTAATTAATGGTTCACACAGTTATTGAAGGGCTGGAAAAAGATATTTAAGACTAAGCTTTTAGGAACAACACCCACCACTATGCTGCTGTACCTGGTACTGTCACCCTCAAGCTGGAGAGGTGAGGATCTCCACTTAACTTCTGCCTCAGCCCCTTCCCTATGCTCCTGCTAACACCCCTGAAATGGGGCTACTTATGGAATAAAGACAGCTCCTTAAGAAGACTTTCTTCATGTTTCTCAGTTATGAATCAGTCTCAGGTGAGCAGTCTCTGCTGCTCCAGCATGCAAGTCAGAGTCTCTCTTGAAGTTAGTGTGCAGGTAATTGTTCTGCACTCCACCAGTCGCGTATGTCCACACATGTAAGTCTATCCTTTTGTGGTCTCTACTTTCCTGGCTAGATTAGAAATGCTTCCTAAGTAATTTTTCTCTTCCAAGTCATTTATTTATTTATTTAGTTAGTTAGTTAGTTAGTTAGTTAGTTTATTTGGTTTGCTTATTTATTAAGTAAAAAAATAAGCTTTACTTTTCAAAAGTGATTCTCTTAACTCCTTGGGAAGCCACACATAGTATGATTTCACTGGTTATACAATTAAATTCATCAAAGATATGGTGTGTCAAAGAGCAAAATGCAGTATTCTTAAATCCAGTATATTTCAAAGTAGTTGATAAAGTGTATGTTCAGAGAGTAACCCCAAGGATTAAGAATCTTGAAGGCATTTGAATTTATATCCAAAGTGGGATAAACATAATATAACTGTAAAATGGGAAGAATTAAAGAAAATATGATAACTCCTTACTAAGTTCTAAAATGATGTCATATGAAGAGGAGAAATTGTGTCTCTTTAAAAGATAGAAAAATTACCAGGTACACATTATAAAATTAATATTTTTATATGTATTACATTTAAATGCTTTTATTTTTGCTATTTGTTGTTAACAGAATTCTTACAGTGTTTTAGAGATTGTTCTTAATCCACAAAACCCACTTCCAAAACTAAGTATGTTTCCATTCAAAAGGCTTTAATTTTAAAAAAGAATAAGGTAAAAAAGCTGTATAATAAATAGCACCTTATCCAGTAACTATTCCTATTGTATCATCACCAAAAAAGGAGGAACAAAAACATTCTGTCAATTCACTGACAGGTTGAAGAGCCCAAGAAGTAGCACGATTTTATTTTTGTATGACATTACATCAGGTTATATATGTGTAACACTAAATAAGCTTAGCTCTGAATTTACCGGAGAATATTGAAAATGTTCATCATGCAATAAAAATAGCATATGAACAAAACCATCATTAGTGATATAACTTCTTTCAACAAATCTAACTTTGTAAGTAGTACAGTTATTATATCAACAAGGATGCTTCTAGGATGTAGGCATATTTTTTGAAAATGTTCATTTTGTCACATTCTCACTTTCATATTTTCTCAGTGAGGTAAGTCCTTTCCATGCCACTGGCTGAAATCTTAGGCAGGCTCTGTGACTTCTCATCATGCTTATATAATTAAAATCCTATAGTAAGAGTTTAATACTAAATCAAAACACGATTCAATACTTAACAGGTCCAGTGTTCTGTAAAAATCTAACCTCCGAACCTACTTACAAATTGTGACTTTTCCCTCTCAAAATTCAGGGTGCTTTGGGGTCTAATCAGGAAGTAGATGGTATTGCTTCAGTGCCCTCTCTTTCCTTACATAGGGCCTGATCCTCCTCTCTCACTTAGCCAACCCCTTCATGGTGAAGAGGGGAGAGTAAAAATAAAAGATTGCTCTTACTTGAGTGGTATTCTGGCACTGATATAGAATCAACCTTCCCTGGACTTGCAAGAATCTTAAAGCAAACCCTTCTTTCATGGGTCAATCCCTGAGTACATCTGTCTGTCTCCCATTGCATTTCTCTAAAATATGGATAAGTGTGTATAAATGTAACTCTGCTCTGGCTGATCACTACTTAAAGCCCCATGGTATCAGGAAGTCTGCCTCCAGCGTCCTTCCCATGAAGTACCCTTGCCCCTCCTGGAGATTCTCTTAGACAGCTTTCAAGAATGACCTTCTAATGTCAGAGGGAAAAACCACTCTTCCTTCATTCCCAGAAGTTTTGGTGATCTGGTTATTTCTCCAAACACAGGTTTTTACTCCCCTACCCATAGTCTGAGATAGCCAGCTTCTAACCAGTTAGATTTCTCATGTGTGACTCAGAAACCACTGAAGTGGGTTAAGATTCATAGCACAACTCTCTCCAAAGAAATACTCTTTTTAAATATTCTCCTGAGATATTCATAGCCTATCTTTTTACACTCTTGAATAAGTAAGAGGGTTATGTGTTTTCTACAAATTCTGGAATTCTTGCTTTGAAATTATTTTCACTTTGGGTTATCGCCTCCTTACTAGGAATGTATTTCAACTGAAAACTTCCATTTTAACTTCAGGTTCTATTAAGGCTACTGTCTGTGTGTCACAAGTGCTTCTGTTTGAGAATTCTTCTTGCCCTCCCTTTCTCTACTGTGACTTGTATAAGAAACAAGAAACTCATTAAAGAGTATGAAAAGGATCTGCACTCTCACTACTGCTATATTTATTCATTTGTGCCTATTTCTTTCATGTTTGTCTCAGGTGCACACATATTTTATATTATAGTGTATAATATAGTGTATTATATAGTGTATAAATCAAAATATATATATTTTGATTTATAGTGTATGTATTATGACTATTTTAATTACTATTATTAAAAAATTCAATACAGTCATAATTTTAATAACAAATGAGCATTCTATAAGAGCCTTCCCAGAATGTAAGAGAGAGTTAAATAAATATACTTTCTTCAAAGTTCTGGGGGGAAAAGCTGTTTTAGAACCTTTGTGCATATAATTTGGTTTATATTTTATATTGATAGCACACTAGGAAGTGATATATACAGATATACATATATATGTTTTTAAAGCCAATGAAGCCAATGGAATCCTTTAAAGTAGATACTTTTTTCACAGGAAGTGTTCAGGGTGCACATGAATACCCAAAACAACCCAACTTTGTCTGCTTAATCCTCATTACACTCAGGACTGCAACAAAAATCTCCCTCAGAATGGCAAGTCAAAGTAAGGCAAAATATTAACATCTTTATTCTATTATTCATCCATTTATGTAATATGCATTTATAGAATGCCCTTTATACAGGCATTGAGCTAAGAGCTATGGGAAATGCAAAGAATAAAAGGTAGACTTGTCCTCAGATTTCATTCTGGTAAAAGAAATATCAAAAATCATAGTAGTAAGTATGCAAATTCATGTTTTAGTGGCTATTATGGGTTACTTATACATAACAATAATTTACAAATACATCATTTAACCTTTCCAATAATTCTTCAAAATAGGCATAAGTAGCCTAATTTCAGATGAGTACACAGAGTCTCAGAGAGGTTAAGTAAATTGTACAAAACCACACAGTTAATAAATGGCACAGGTAGTATCCAGCACCCAGCATGGCTCTAAAACTATCCGTTATGGTATGCCTTGTGTACAAAGCAGTCTTCCTTTAAGACAGATTCAAAGAAAATGTTATTAGTCTTAAGAAATAAAAAATAGTATGATCTATAGGAACAATTGAAATAGTTTGTAAAGATAAAGAAGGTAGCATCACCAGATTGTTCACAGGTAAATTATTTCTGTTAGGGAAAAGGGCAATTGAGTTTGAATTGTTCAATTGATTTTCTAGACTGATTCAATTTTCTTTGGTTAGGTCTATGTGTCTAAAGCCTAAGAGAAAAATTTCATGTATTCTATAACCCTGACCAATCTATATAGCTTCTCCCAATTTGGGAGAGGCCAAAAGTATCATTGCTTTTGTTGTGCAGTGGTTCTCATCACCCATAATAAATGGAACCCAGTGAAATTGTTCAACTAGTGAACTTCTACTCCCATTAAGTACAAACAACTCAGTGAGCTGTATGTTTCCTTTACAAACTGAGTGGGTTTCAGGTGGTTTTAAGTCATCAATTTATTAAAATTAATAATTGTTATTAATATGGAGCAAGTGGGAAGATTATTTATAAAATAATTTTTAGCAAATGTGTTCCACTTTTTAATAGAACCCTGGTTCTATGCCTCTACCTCTCATTTACAGTAACATAAAAACTGTCACCATTCTGTCATCTCAGTATCTATGGCATCTAATTTCATTGCTTTCTCTGTTTATATCATATATTATTTATCTCAAAATATTTGAGAGCACACTGTCTTTATTATAAAACCTAATTTTAGGGGAAAAGGGAAAATATGGATTTTATCTAATTCTAGTTACACTAACTATATAGATGACACTAGTAGTGCTTTCTATAGCTTGATGCTTCACATGGCAACCAGATTTTCTAAAGTTAAAGGAATGAATCATTAACATCACCAACATTGAAATCATCAAAGACCTTTATAGAGCCCCATGGGATGCTCTACTTAAATATTATATTGCTTTGAGGTTTCTATGTGATACCATAGACTATCAGTTATCTTCTGATATTTTATTATATACATCCCATGCTATTTTTTTAAGAACATTCAATGGTAAATGTTTTTAAGCTGGTAAAAGATATGTATATACACTTCTCTAAGAATTATTAAAGTTATGTTTAAATTCTATACAAACCTTTAATTTTAATGGCCTAATTAAGTGAAAAAAGTATTGAAACTTTAAGGTCAGATAATTATTTTTAAAGTTGGCTGACATAGCTACCATGGAGTATGTATAAACTTATGCATCATAGAATATAAATACTTTCAGATAAAAGTATCCCCATGGTGCTCATATTTGAAAGTATATGAATTAAATATGCCTCCCTTATCTCTGGTGGCACATGGCATTTTATGTCTTAACTACACTTTTGTTTTTATTTTATGTAAAAATACTAGTATGCCACTAAAATTTTTATTTTTCTATAAATATCATAGCATAAGGTATAAAAAAACATAGCACTGCCTTCACTCAAAATGGTCCAGTGTAATTTATCCCACAATTGCCTCTAAATTGCCTCTGAGCTTGAAGCTGATGCCAAGAACAGCTGTCTCACTCTGGCTGGGATGGCTAAGTGAATTGAGTGCTGGCCTGTGAACCAAGAGGTCAGTGGTTCAATTCCAGTCAGGGCACATGCCTGGGTTGTGGGCCAGTTCCCCAGTGGGGAGCATGTGAGAGACAACCACACATTGATGTTTCTATCCCCCTCTTTCTCCCTCCCTTCCCCTGTCTAAAAGTAAATAAATAAAATATTTAAAAAAAACACCTGTCTCATTATATCTGATTCAATTAATTATACTTAGATGAATATTATTTAAACTATAGCATAAATAATTAAAAATACAGCTCTGGGTTAGATTTCCTGGGTTTAACACTAGCTATGTGCCAGAGGGCAAGTTACTTAATTAAGTTCTTAATGCCTCAGTTCTGTAATCTACAAAATGGGAATAATAGCAGTACCGATATGTATGTCACTGAGTTGTTATGAGGACTAATGGGATAAGCCACATAACACTTAGAACATTATCTGGCACAAAACAAATGCACATTAAAGTTAAGATATTTAGGGGTTTTGCTACTGTAATTATATAATAATTATTATATAATTATTGTAATTAATATACAATTGATTTATTTTTGAAGGATAGCTCTTAAAAATCCCACTAGGTACAATAATAGGGCCAGGCATTGAGGATATAAAGATGAATAATGTATATTCACTTCAGTGGAAAGTAAGAAACCATAGAGAATAATATATAACAGGCAAAAGAGAGAATAAGAAAAATGCACCAAAAGATTTGAAACTATTCCAGTTCAATTTTATGAATTCATTTTCAGTCTATGGATACCAGACTTATATGATTGCAGCAATAAATAAAATTTGAACTCTGGCTCAAATTGAATTGAATTTTACATTATTTAATTTACTCTTTTAGTTTAAAATTTTAACTCATCCATTTTTTACATTTTCATTTTTTGCATTTTTCCTATTGTCATTTGGTTCTGAGTTTATAGCTTATTCTTATTAACAAGACTCCTATTAATTTCCTAGTAAATTTTATATCTGTTTTGTTTTTCACATCGAGGTGAGACAATGTACTATAGTTAAAAATTTTTAATGTCTCAGTTGAATTTGAGGTTATAATTTCCCAAAAGAAAAGTATTTTTATTAAATTCATATTTACCAAATTTGTTTTAATAGAATATTTAATATATATTCCTTTGAAAAGAAAATACTATTTTTCATAACACTGGTCACTATTTAATATTGTGTTATACAGTGATTTATTTATTTGCACATTTATTGTTTTTCTCAATAGCTATAAATTTCATGAAGGCAGAAGTTTCAGCTTTTTCACTACTCTATCAAACAGTATCTTGCAGATAGTATATGGACATGTTGGGTTATATTATCTGGGCATTCCTCAAACTGATTTGATCTTGAAAATTTTCTACTATGTCTCATTTCACAGAACCAGTATTCCTTGGAACATACTTTGGGAGACACTGCTCAATATTTTGTTTGGTTTTCCACATCTACTTTGCATCCTTTTCCTCACACAGTTGGTCCCAGAGGCTGACTTACAAAGGCTGCACGACAGCCTTCCTTTCCTTTCCCTCTGCTTTTCATTGTATTAAGTCAATCAGGAGGAATAACAGAAAACCCAGAAGAAAGGAGAAGGATGGATAGATGGAGAAATAGATGTCTCCTGGAGGCCACAGTCGCCATGAAGTGGCCCTCTCGTTAGCTGTTTCTCTCTGTATACAGGTAAACTACCCCACCACTTTATTGAATCAGGTAGCTTTGGTGGAGGCCTCCCAGGTCCCCAGACCCTCTCTTTTCAAGTCCCAGGTCACTGCACTATAATTTGTTGGTTTTCTATATTCTTCCCAGAATGTCAAATAGTTCCTTTCTCAAATTCTCTTTAATTGCTCAGTGTGAGTATACCATCTGGTTCTTACCAAGGCTCCGACCTGCTTCATGCTGCACTCTAACCTTATAGTGTTCTCAGTCTTCTAAGTAGGTGGGTATTAAGGTAAGATCCGTTCCAAGATTTCTTCTCTTATTAGTCT
>CM052540.1:138141317-138163817 GCA_028533065.1 Trachops cirrhosus | reverse complement strand
TGGCAAATGGTTTTCTAGAGGTTGCCGTATCTCTTTCCACAGTCCCTCGCAACTGCCACTGGGGTCATTCTGTTCCTCTGGGCAATGCTGTTATATATAGAACCCCAGATGAGCACAAGCTGGCTCTTACTCCTGCATGGCATACCTGCATTCATGGGAAACACACATCAAGTGTTCTTGCAAACTCTGGGCATTCATGTCCATCTCAAAGTAGCAGCAAATCTCTCAACCTCTTGTTTTGTCACCAAAGCAGCATGTCACTCAATCCCTAGATTTTTCAAGGAGGAGGATAGTCAGAGCCTAGTCATCAGGCCCCTCTATCATCTGCAGAGATTATATAAAGTCTCACTGTGTTCTTGTTAAAGGGGGCAGATATCTCACACTCTTTCCCACCTAGGTGGTGGGACTCACACCCCTTCAACTGCTCTTTACAAAAATAACCCTTACAAATTTTCTCCCAAAGCTTTAAAATCTTGCTTGTGCATGTCAGAGTCACCTTACTCAGTGCTTCTTAGAGGTGTCAGAAAATGGATAAAAACACATTTTAGTTTTTGCAAAGACTCAGAGGTGTTATAGTTACTTAGTCCCCTAGGTATCAGAGGGATTAAATGCCCTGAAATGTATAGGACAATCCTATTACAGCCTAAAAAGGTGCCACCAACAGAGAAGCACTAATTATTTTTAGTTATGTTCTTTGGAAAAAAATATATTTCTGTTTGGCATCTCACTTTGTTACTTCATTTCTGTTGCATCTTGCCACCTGAGTACAAATTTAACTTTACAAACAAATGTATATTTTTAAGAGAAGTAAAACATGTTCCAGGGCTGAAGGGTGGTGGAAAAGGTAACATTCATTTGGGAAAATCAAGAGAGGTTTTATGGAAATAGGCTTGAACTGAAGGAGGTTTACAGATATTTACAGGTAGTGGGAACAGGGCTGTTTGTGCTGAACTCAGGTTTTGTAACTTAAACTTCAAAAACCTAGATAAAACATGCATTTACATAAATCTCTAAAGCAGAGGTACTCTTGAGATTAATAGTTTATGAGTATAAAAATGACCCATACAAAGAGCTGTTTTATTGCCTAGATTTATGCCACTATGCTCATTAGGTAATCTCTATGCATTCATAATTGTCAGAAAACTATGATTCACTCTCAACTCTGTTTCTCATGGGATCAGAAAAACTTTAGGGTCATTTTGAATGTATAATATCTTTCGATCTCTATAACTATAGGCCCTTTATAATGCTAGATATATTTCTGAAGGTGACTAAAACAAAAATTAATTTCAGTTCAGAATATCCATTCAGTATTATTTGCATCAGGCTTTTTATACCTCAGACATTTTAACTGTATGACTTGTATTTCTGGCTTCTTAGTTCCCCTGGACTTAATTTTCCACATGAGAGTCTGCACTGTTATCAACCGAAGAGTAAAAATTCCTTAGTAGTGCTTATAATAACATTCTTTCTTCTATCTCCTGCCTCATCTCTAACTCCATCTCTCAGTCCCCAACATTTCTCTCCCAAATATGATCTTCTACATAGTTTCCCACAAGAAATATGTTATCCGCACTTGCTGCAACCATGTTGTTTATGCCATCTTTTAGATGTTTTCCATGACTCACCAGCCCCAACCCATATGTTGTATTAAGCACTAATTTTATTTGAACAACTTTTAAGACTTTATAGTTTGCTGTTTATGATCTGTGTCTTCTAATTAGACCTTAAATTTCTTGAAGGAAGAAAAAAATGTACAGTTCACTCTGTTTCTTGGCACTAGCACAGTACTTAGTGCAAAGTCCAAACTTAATAAACAATGGTAGAAAGAATGACTGATCTTGTTAATTTAATAAGCTACAGAGAACAGAAAATAAACTTATGTAATGATATGCATCATACATTAACTAATTATTTTATTTCAGCATTTCTCTTTATGTGTTAGGTCTATATTCCATCACTCCAATTCTCAGAAGACAGGGATAGTGTGGAATTTTAATTTTTTTGTAAATAATTTTCATGGTTAAATATTCTATTTGAGGGTATGGTAAATATCATTTTTAAGTATCAGGTGAGAGTTCATATAAGAGAAGTTATTTTAAATGTTCTATTAAAATATTTTAAAGCGTTGTGTTGACTCAAAGATTTTGACATCTTCCTTGATTTTATGAAAGAGCTAAAAACTGGGTATGTTAGCCTTAGAATTTTTTAATTAAATAATTTTAGCAGAGATATTTTATATATATGTAGTTTGTATACCCACATATCATATAAGTATGTAAATATATACAGGGCTACACAAATATATACACACATATATGTATACATAGGTATATGTACATGTATGTGTATGTACATGTATATATATGGAGAGAAGAGGAGAAGCGAAGAGAAGCGAAAAGAAGAGAAGAGGAGAAGAGAAGAGAAGAGAAGAGAAGAGAAGAGAAGAGAAGAGAAGAGAAGAGAAGAGAAGAGAAGAGAAGAGAAGAGAGAGAAGAGAAGAGGGTTAATGTCTCCTTATCTCTTGCTGCTTCTAGGATTCTCTCCTTCAAAGGAGTTCCCATCAGACTGGCAGCTGATTTCTCAAAAGAGACCCTGAAGGCAAGAAGGGGCTGGAAAGAAGTATTCTAAGTCATGAAAGGCAAGGACCTACCTCCAAGATTGCTCTATCCAGCAAAGCTATCATTTAGAATGGAAGGGCAGATAAAGTGCTTCTCAGATAAGGTCAGGTTAAAGGAGTTCATCATCACCAAGCCCTTATTTTATGAAATGTTAAAGGGACTTATCTAAGAAAAAGAAGATAAAAAACGTGTATAGTAAAATGACAGCAAACTCACAATTATTAACAACCACACCTAAAACAAAAACAAACTAAGCAAACAACCACAGAAATGGAGGGTTAGCAACAGGGGAGTGGGAGGAGGAGAGAGGGGGAAAACATACAGAGAATAAGTAGCATAGATGGTAGTAGAAAATAGACAGGGGAAGGGCAAGAATAGTATGGGAAATGTAGAAGCTAAAGAGCTTATGACACATGACATGAACTAAAGCGGGGGAATGTGGGTGGGACAGGGTATGCAGGGTGGAGGGGAATGAAGGGGGAAATGGTACAACTGTAATAGCATAATCAATAAAATATATTTAAAAAAAGAAGAGAAGAGGGGAGGGGAGGGAAGGGGAGGAAAGGAAAAGGGATTGGGAGAAAGAAAGAAACTTTCTGCACATGAGCATAGGGGAAAAGAGAAATGGACTGATAAAACTATGGAGATTATGTTGTCCAATGAATGAGAAGAGCTTGCAACATCAGCAATATGAAGGCCTTGAGGAAACCCTTCTGTGGGTTTCTGATGGAAAATAATAGATAGGATTTACTTCCATAGGGAAGGCTCAGAGATGGTCATATTGATCTCTTCATTTCACATAGGTTCTTTAATTGTGTATAGCTTTTGAGGAGTTTTATTTTTAAGTACGTTTCTACAACTTAAAAATTCTAACATGATAAAGAGAGTTTTGTTCTGTTTATGCTGAATATCCTTCCTCTTCATTTTCCCTCTCCCACTGTAGTTCAAGCAACTAAATCTTAAGGTTAGAGAGTTCTTTCTAATTAGAGAACCTAATGAAGATGTATATCCACAAGGATCTTGGGGGTAAATATATTGATATGCTAATTACATAGTTAGGTGGTAGTAACATTAATCAATGAGAAATTCAGGAAAATGTACACTTCTTTTATTTACAAAAACATGGAATTTTTATCATTAAATTGGATGTATATTAACAATCGTCATTTAGTTTGAAAATGTAGCTAGCACTAGAATGTTTTTTGTAGCTACTGACTGCTTATTTGATGCAATATGTGTTCATGTTACTTTAATAAAGTTGCTGAATACCACTGACATATATCTGGACCATCATTTCTAAGCATTTGATTTTGTCATTACATTATTTCAAATGGTTTTTGGTGTGTTCCTGAAAAATCCATTCTGGACATTCCATTATCCTTTTTCAGCTAGAATAACCTTGCATTTTCCATCATTATTATATGACCCATCAAGTTCCTGAATATTAGACACTGTTCTACAAGTATGTGCTAAATGTAAGAGGTTCAATTTTCTCCTTGTAGTCGGAGAAATATATTGCTGCCTAGGCCCTCCCTCCCAAAAATGTGTCAGCTATTACATCAAGGTCTGACGGCACCCTCTTTTCTCCATTTTGTCAATGTTTAGTGATAGCACCAGAGAAACATTAAAAGAGCAGAGGAATGTGCCCTAGGTTTATTATAAAGATCTGTCCCTTTTGTACTGCCCTGATCTCATGCATGATACCAAGTTGTTCTCATAAAATTATAAAGTCTAAATCAATCCCTTTATTTCTGGATTCTATTTTACCCAGTGTCATTCAGTATATAAATATTTCTAATCTTCATAAAGTATTTCTGTCATTTTGAGGACAAGTTTTATATGATATATATTTAATATACTTATTACTTTCTTAAGTCAGCAGAGAGCTAACTAAGCAGTAGTAGGTACTATACCCCAGAATGACTTATGGGCTGACTATCACATTAGTGAAAGTTCTGAAATGTATTGATCTACACTCCACTTATTTTGCAAGAACTGCTTTACAAATAGTAACATAACTAATTGTCATGAAAACCTTATGCAATATATTTTATTATGAACTCAAGTGTACAGGTGTGAAAACTAAGGCATAGAAAGGTTAAGTAGCTTACACACAAGAACACATTGCAAATAAGGGAGGAGTTAATATCAAAACAAAACACAACTTACTGAATGAAAGAATATATCCACAAATGATATATCTGACAAGGGGTTGATATCCAAATATATAAAAAAATGCACGCAACTCAAATACAAACAAAACTATGCAATCCAATCAAAAATGGGCAGAGAACATGAAAAGACATTTCTCCAAAGAAGATGCACAGATGGCCAACAGACATTTGAAAAGATGCTCAACATCACTAATCATCAGGGAAATGCAAATCAAAACCACAATGAGATACCACCTCATAAAAGTCAGAATGACTATTATCAAAAAGTCAGCAAATAAGTGTTGGTAAGGATGTGAAGAAAAGGAAACCCTTGTGCACTATTGATAGAATTGTGAATTGGTACAGACACTATGAAAAACAGTATGGAGGTTCCTCAAAAAACTAAAAATAGATCTACCATACAACCCAGCAATTTTACTCTTGATACTTATCCAAAGAACACAAAAACACTAATTTGAAAAAAAAGTACCCTTATGTTTATTGTAGCTTTATTTACAATAGCCAAGCAACCTAGGTGTCCATCAATAGATGAATTAATAAAAGAGATGTGGTCCATATATAAAACTGAATATTACTCAGCAATGAAAATGAGTGAAATCTTGACATTTCTAATAACATGGACTGACCTAATGGGTATTATGCTAAGTGAAATAAATTAGAGAAAGATAAATGTCATATGCATTCACTTATGTGGACTCTAAAAGAAAACAAAACAAATGAACACCACAAAAACAGTCTCATAAACAGAGACCAAACTGATGCTTGCCAAAAGGTGAGAGGGAGAGTAGGGTGGATAAAAAAGATGAAGGGGAACATAGTCAACAATATTGTGACAAGTTTGCATGGTGAAAGATGATCACAAAACTTAGTGTGGTGACCAAATGGCAAGGTATGTAATATCAAATCAATCACAATGTTGTATACTTGAAACTAATATTTTGTATACTAACTATATTTGAATTTAAAAAAACAAAAATTTTATCCTATTAAAAATTTAAATTGTCCTTTACAAAAGAGAAAATAAAAGTAAAAATAAAACACAGGCTTTCTTCAGAGGCCATACTATTACCTATCATGATATACACCACACATGTTCCCATAATAAACGGTACATTGCCCATGTGTCATCACTACAGTTTCTCCCTTTTACATCTTTAATATTAATCATGATACCTTGATATACATTATGAATTTCAACCACAATGACATTAAGTTCCTAGAAAAACTAACTAGTGTTCATGAGATTACCTTACTAAATTGAAACTAGTCTTCTGAAACAAAGGCCACATCTTTCGCCTTGTGCTTTTCACCTTACCTTCAGAGACAGCCCTTGTCCAAATTACAGTTGGCACACTCTAACCTCTGCTATGGAATTTTGAAAATAAAGTGTAAATGACACTCAAGAAATTTTGAACTAACATGACCTGAAACATGTTAGATTGAATCTGGGAGCCAATCAGTAGAACTACTAGTATAATGCTTTAATTTGACCAGAAATACAATAACTAAAAGCATAAGAGCCTGAAAGTGGGCACTAGTGACTTGGATTTGAGTTTTTATTTATATAAAACATAAAATAAGATCTTGATTCTCATGCAGCAAATGAGCAGATGAAACTGAGACCTCTAATTAAACTGTAACCTCAGTGAAATAAACATATATTTTTCCTTAATAATTCTTTAATACTACTGCATGTTTTCTTTAGTAATATTACAGTCATAATAATATTATTTTCATAAGTATTGGGTCAATAAGGCCCTGGCTGGCGTAGCTCAGTGGATTGAGCGCGGGCTGCGAACCAAAGCATCGCAGGTTCGATTCCCAGTCAGGGCACATGCCTGGGTTGCAGGCCAGGTCCCCAGTGGGGACCACATGAGAGGCAACCACACATTGATGTTTCTCTCTCTCTCCTTCTCCTTCTCTTCCTCTCTCTAAAAATAAATCAATAAATTCTTTGAAAAAAAAAAGTATTGGGTCAATATATATTTTTATGCCTTTGCTCTGAAATATTCTGTATTGATATTTTACTTACCCTATCAAATGTAGTACATGGTTTGTAGGTGGAATAATGTCCCAAAAGATATCCACAAACTAATCTCAGTAACCTGTAAATGCTACCTTCTGTGCCAAAAGGAACTTTACATGTGTAACTGAGGTAATGGACCTCAAGATTCACCTCAAGAGTAATGATTATGGATTATCTGAGTGGGCCCAATATAATCATGATACTTTAAAAGAAGACAAATTTTTCTGGTTGTGTGTGTGGGAACTGTGTCCTGCAGAATTCCTCCAGTCCACTGTGGATGAGAACTAAATTGTCCTGGACACAATCTTGCTGTTCTGGCAGTAAAGAGGGTGGTGATTCCCTCTAGTGGAGAATGCCCTGAACCCTTCTCTCAAATGGCTTTTATTGGGAATGGTGTGTGTGGGTGTATACAGCATACATGCATAGCTCATCAGTAAATGTCAAAAAGGTTATAGTCATACAAAAACAGGTATTATCTATAGATAACAATTGAAGGAACACAGAGACTTGTCATAGGTCAGGGTCTGTTAGTTATGCTGATGCCAGAGGGCCTTTAAGACGTGTTGCATGAGATAAGGAGTTTACTCCTTGTGCCTTAAACTTAAACATCTGGTTTATGTCAACAGAGCCATACAAAGCAAAGCAGAGCAAGTTTCAAAGGATACAATGACACAGGCCCTTGGTGTTAGAGTTGGGTCATGTCTGCCACCTGCATTACCTGGTTTTCCAGGGAGACTTACTAGTCCCTTTCAGAGCCCGCTCTTCTTGCCAGGCTGCAATCTCCAAATCCACACAGAGTGGTCCCCAACAGTTGTGGAGATTGAAAGAAAGGCAACAGTAGAAGAAAGGTCAGAGAGATGTAATATGAGAAAAACTTGACCTACCATTGCTGACTTTGAAGATGGAGGAAGACACCATGAACCAAAAAATGTGGGAAGCATCAAAAAGCTACAAAAGGCAATAAGATGCCCTGGAGTCCACAGAAAGCAATGACATAGCCCTACAGACACCTTTATTTTAGCCCAGCAAGATCTGTGTTGGACTTAGGACTTGTAGAACCATAAGGTATATCATTTTAAAGCAATAAGTTTGTGGTTTTTATTAGAGGAGTAATGGAAAATTAATATACTGGCTGTATAATATATATTTCCTTTCTCATTTGAGAATTTAAATTTCAGCCTTAAATATTTACTTACATTAATTGTAAATAAAAACTTACTTATTTTCAAAATATCATTTGTGCAATACTTAAATTATTTAAATATGACTTATTTGTTTATATTGTTTATTCAGAAAAGTTTTTTTTATTTTGAAAGTTAGTAACCATGGTGCAGATCAGTTTATTTGTACTTTTTTTAAAAAATCAGCTAATAAAGCTGAATTTATAAAGCTAAAAGTATAATTAACATATAAAATTTTAGCTTTCTTAAAGTGTATTTGGCATCATATTATAATTTTATTCTATTCTTTGTTTTCTTATAGATTTATTTTTCAAACATATGTTGATCTTCATATGCCAACTATTTATTTATTTTTGTATTTTTGTTCCTTCTGAATTCAGTGAGCCTTATCAAGATTTTTATTTAATTATCTTGTATGCTTAATGTAATTTATTATTTTTAAAAGTCAAATTATTTTGTATCTTTATATTAATCTAAAACAATACCAACACAATAAAATATTTTGGTACTAATCAACTCAAACTCATTATTGTGGTTACTGTTTTATAGTATTTTAAAGTCTATCTTGCTTTTAAATATACTGCAAATTATTTATTACTGTCATTATGATTATATTAGAGTCAATAATTATTGGAATTTTTTACAAATTTAGGAATTTCTTTGCTTATAACTGCTTCTCTCATCTTACTTTTTTTTACTTTTGGGTTTGATTTCCTTCTCACTGAAATCTGTCCTTCAATAATGCTAATGTGTGTTCACTAACAAAAAAAATCCAACTAAATGTAAAGAAGTCAGCAATGAAGGAAATATGGACATAAAAGGTACAGAACATATGGGAAAAATTGAAAAATGGCAAAATAGTGTTCATCCTTATCCATAATAACTTTAAATATAAATGGATTAAACTTTTAAAACAAAAAGCAGTGATTGGCAGAATAAATTTTTAAAAAATGATCCAACTTACATGGTATTATATATTCATCCAAACTCATACAATGTATAACACCAAGAGTGAATCCTAAGTTGAACTATGGACTTGGACAGTTATGATGTGCCAGTGTAGGCTTGTCAATTGTAACAAATGTACCCTCTGGTGATAGATGCTGGTTATTGGGCAATGCATGGGGAGGGACAAGTGGTATATGGTAAATCTTTGTACTTTCCTTTCAATTTTGCTGTGAACCTAAACTGCTCTAAAGTTGACTTAAAGATACTATTTGAAGTGAGCAGATAGATTCACAGTGAAAGGATGTATAAAAAGTATTTAATGAAAATGGTAGAGAAAAGAGTATTGGAGTAACAATACTATTATCAGGCAAAGTATTCTTTAATGCAAAAAACTGTAATAAGAAACATAGAAAGACATTATCTGATACAAGTGTCAATCATCGAGAAGGTTAAAAAGTATAAGTATATATGCTACAAATAACAGAGTCCCAAAATAGATGAAGTAAATAGTAACAGAATTGATGGGAGAAATATATAATTCTACACTAATAGTTGAAGATCTCAATGTATCACTTTCAGTAATGGGTGGAACACCTAGAAAGAAAAATCAACATAGAAACAGAGGACTTTAACCACTATAAGTCAATAGACCTAGCAGATATATGGAACACTTCAACCAACAACACTGGAATGTCGTCCTTCTCATGTGCATACAGAACACTCTCTAATAATAAACAGATGTTGGGCTGCAACTGTAAATACATTTAAAAAGAGTAAACTCACACAAACTATTCTCCCACTAGAATGGAATAAATCTAGGAATCATAACAGAAGAAACACTAGAAAATCAACAAATAAGTGAAATTAAACAACACACTCATTAGCAGTAAATGGATCAGAGAAGAAGCCATAAGAGAAATTATAACATACTAGGAGATTCTTGAAAATGAAAACATAATATTAAATCTTAGAAGATGCAGCAAAAGCAGTACTCAGAGAAATATATAGTTATAAACATATACATTTAAAAAATAACTTAAATCAATGATCTATCATAACATGAACTAGAAATCTAAATCCAAAGCAGCAGAAAGAAGGGAATAATAAGATTAGAAAAGAAGTAAATAAAGAATAAAAAAAATCAATGAAACCAAAAGATGTTCCTTTAATAAATTAAAAAAAATATATAATAGACCTTTGTCTTGATTTACAAGGAAAACAGAGAAGATGAAAAATAACTAAAATCAGAAATAAAAGTGAGGATATTACAACCAACTTTACAGAAATTAAAAGGTGAATAACAGAATATTATGAATAACTATATGCCAACAAATTAGATAACTAAAATGAAGTAGACAAATCCTTAGAAACACAAGCATTACATAAACTGAATCAAGAAAAAAATAGAAACTCTCAGGAGACCTATAACAAGAAATCAAATCAATATCCAAAAATGTAACAAAAATAAGTCTAGGATCAGGTGGCTTCACTAGTCCATTCCATCAAACATTTTAAAGAGAATTAATACCAATACTGCTGAAACTCATCCAAAAAATCAGAAGAGGAGAAAACACTTCCTAACTCAATTTATGAGGACAGTCTTACCTTGATACCAAAGCCAGATAAAGATGCCACACAAAAAGACATTTACCAAACAATAATTCTTATTAACATAGATGCAAAAATCCTCCACAAAATACTAACAAAGCAATCCTATGTGTGATTTATCCAAGAAGTAAAAGGGTGATTCAACATAAGAAAACCAATCAATAAAATAATACTCCATTAGAATAGAATGAAGTAAAATCATATAATTATTTCAACTGATGCAGAAAAAGGCATGTGACAAAATTTAACAATCTTTCATGATTAAAATGAAATAATTGACACACTAGAAATTGAAGGGAATTTTCTCCATGTCATAAAGAGCATTTATGAAACCACACTGCTAACTTTACACTCAGTGGTAATAGTCTGAAAGTGCCCCCATGAAGATCAGGAACAAGACAAGGATACCCACTTTCACTATTGCTATTAAATATTTTACTGGAAGTTCTAGCCAGAGTAATTAGTCAAAATAATAACAATAAATAAGTAAAGACATTCAAATTGCAAAGGAAGGAGTAAATCTCTCTCTATTCACAGATAATACAATCTAATGCATAGAAAAAGCAAAATGAACCACATGAAACCTACTAAAGTTAATAATGAATTTAGACAAGCCACAGGTTACAAGATCAACACACAAAAATCAGCTATGTTTCACTAGCAATGGACAGTCCAAAAATAAAATTAAGAGAGCTACCCCACTTACAATGGTTTTATATTTTCAAAACTGCAGCCTTGGCATTTAGTTGTCAGAAGCAGGTTCTTCACTTTAAAACCAGCCCTAGGTCCACAGTGTGTGATTGTGTGAAGTTAGAACCATGTGTCAAGATCGAGTCCCCATCTTTGATGTAACTATTTAAATAATAGCTGAAGACATAGCTTAGCACTGTTTGAATTAAAATTATTTATATTAAAACCTTAATTAGTCTTTCTCCCTTTCTCCACTATTATATCTTCTGCTTCTCTGGCCCAATTTTCAAGACTCTAGGCTTCAAAAGACACTACAACAAAAATAGCCTCAACTGGCATTGATTTTCATTATTTATATTTCATAAGGCAAAAATTAGCCAACACAAATGTGTAGTAAACATTGCAAGAGGTGAATAAACAAACATAATAAGATTTTTTTAATGTGTGGCCATCTCTAATAGCATTATTCTGCATAGATTTTTTTTTTCAGGTTGAAG
Source organism: Trachops cirrhosus (assembly GCA_028533065.1). NCBI lineage: Eukaryota > Metazoa > Chordata > Mammalia > Chiroptera > Phyllostomidae > Trachops > Trachops cirrhosus. The sequence goes on along the minus strand of CM052540.1, from coordinate 138,152,072 downwards.
CTGAAAGCACCAGGGAGAAAAGATTTTCAGTGTCAGTGAAGTTAAAAACATGTCAGCAGCAGTTTCTTCTGTGAATATTGTCTCACATGAAAGAAACGATGGATTGAATTCATATCTGAAACAAGACAAGATTTTCCATCTGACCTCATTATGTGTTCCTCTGGAGTGCATCCCTGGGTTTCTGCTGGAACTGAAATGTGTGGTGTGGAAACCAAATATAAAACAGCTCGGTACTGCCATAACTGACATATCTTAATAAGATGGGGTATTTATTGTTTTGCCACAGTCATCTCTTAACTCTAAAAGTCATAATGATGTGCTGGATCTTGGTTAAAGCAATCCCCTTAAGTGAAGGCGTGTACTAATGAAAGAGGTTATGCTGCACAGCTGGAAACAAAGATGAAGTGGCATTACTGTATATCACAGGGATTTATAGAGAATTTTTTATGGAAAGATTTTTAGAAACTCAACCATTGTATCCTCATAAATAATTAAACATACAAATTATCATTGTTACAATACAGGCAGTTTTCTTTGCTATGAGCGTAGGTAATCGATTCAAGAATATATTGCTTTAAAGGAATTTATAGCATTTTTCATTGTTCCTGATTATCCTAGAAAATTATTCAAAGGCCAGAAATAATAGAAAACTTTCCCCTAGATTAAGCTTGTGCTACACAGAGAGATTTCCTGTATTTTACCCTATAATAAAGACATCTTGTTTTTCAGTTTTACTTGGATGAGTGCTTATATGTATATGTGTCTGTATATTTGTACATATCATACTAATGGTTAAAAAGTCACTGGTTATATTACTGCATATATATGTGTATATATGTATACATTTTTATTTTATTTTTACAAATACAATCAATGTCGTGAAAATATTGGTTATAACTCCAAAGTCTACTACCATTAAAATGCTTCTATAGCTTGACAGTTATTCTGTAAATTAATTATCATTATAGTTAAGAATGAAGCACTGGCCATAAACTATTTAAAAGAGGCCATTACATGGGTCTCTCTATATAGATACAGATTGAGATATGATGTAGATGTAATGAGATGCATTATTTTGGTGAAATTAATATCAATCTATATTCATACTTAATAAGTTGACCTTCAGTTTATATTTTAGTTGCTATGGCAATGCATTGTTAAATCAATGTTTCTAAGTTGTACATTTTATAAAGCAGAAAATACCAAGCTATAGGAGCTATTAAATAGGTTAACTTGAGTAAGTTTTGAAGACTTGGTGGAATAGTTTGGTCAATATATTCAATATGGACTCAACATTTCTGATATACAATAAATTTTAATTTAGTACCTGAGGAAAATTTATCTTTCGGAAACAGAAAGGCCATCTGATCTGAAACTTTTATTTATAGGGAAATAACTAGTTTATTCAAAAAGCAAATATTTATCATATGCATACTACATCCCAGGCATTTTGTTTAATACTGGAAATGCAGAGATTAACTTAAACTCTATTCAAGAGGCCACCTGAACAGCAGAGAGAAAGAAGGAGCTCCTACCCTTTGTGACAGCATGGATGGAACTGGAGAGCATTATGCTAAGTGAAATAAGCCAGGTGGTGAAAGACAAATACCATATGATCTCACTTTAACTGGAACATAATCAACAAAAGAAAAAAGCAGGCGAAATATAACCAGAGACATAGAAATTAAGAACAATTTGACAGTAACCAGAGGAGAGGTTGGAGGGGATAATGAGGGGAAGGATTTTCAGGAACTACTATAAGGGACACATGGACAAAACCAAGGGGGAGGGTGGGGGGAAAATGCAGACAACTGTAATCAAACAACAATAAAATAATCATTTTAAAAAAGAGGCCACCTATCAAATACAAAACTCACTGCTCAATATAGAGCTCCTGTGAGAAACTAAAAATGTACATATACAAGGTCTGTTCAGAAGGTATCCAGCCATGTAATATGAAAACTAGAGACATTTATTGAAGAAGATACAAGATATAAGGAACATTGTACATAGGACAATGATGCCTCAGTCCCCTTCGAGGCTGGCACCTTGGGACCTCACACAGTTCTCCCAATTGCTATCAACTACCCCCTTGTACTTTCCTGAATCACATCAATGGTCTGAAATCCCTTCCCTTTCAAAGATGATTTTCGTTTGGGGAAAAGTCAGAAGTCACAGGGCACCAAATCTGGGCTGTAGGGGGTGCTGAGTCACCTGGGTGATTTGATGTTTCACCAAAAAGTTCTGCATAAGATATGATGCATGAGTGGGCACATTGCCGTGATGAAGCTGTCAGTTACCAGTTGCCCATAGCTGTGGCCTTGTGAATCATCTTAATAGTTTCCATGGAGGAATGATCAAGCTTAATGCAAAATTTGATGCAAATTCATTGCTAAACTTTCTCAGTCATTTTGAATGCGACAGTCACACAGTACACATGTTCACTCAATGGTGTCTACCTCTTCTACTGACTAGTACAGTAAAGTTGTTGTTGTTCATGAATGAGCATTTCACTCCACTCTCTTGGCTGCCAGGGTACATAGATGTCACGCAAACTGTCCTCTTTATATTAACAATGACTTAACTTTTCCCAACAGATCTTGTATGATAAACAACTTTCTTGGGATTAGTGTTTAATTTCCCCACCCTTAAGATATAGTGTCTCATTTCAAATAATAGTATAATGAAAGAGAAAAGGAGTAACTTTTCAGTGGAGATGTCTGGCAAACACAGCCTTAAACAATTAATAAAAATTAACATTATCCTTGATGTCCTAGCAATGTCACACCCCCGATATAATGCAATAAGAAGGGATTTTCACCCCTCTTGTATTATTTCCAAAACTTTATAACCCGAGATCTTTCTGAAAAAAGCTTTAGATAAAGCTAGATTGGGTGACAGTTCTATAGGACACCTGGCCAGGACTCCTCAAGACTGTCAAGGTTATTACTAAGAAGGAAACCATGAGACTCTTTCACAGACAAGAGGAAACTGAGAAACCATGATAACAAATGCAGTGTGGTTCTCTGGATTGGACCTGGAGTAGAAAGGGGACATTAAAGAAAAACTGTTGAAATGCAAATATAGTCTAGAGATCAATTTAAAATGTAAAACAATTTACATATAACTTTAATGTCTAACAAATAGCTCTGTATCTTAGAAAAGAGGAAGTCAAATTTCATCAATAAAAATCAATGATAAACTATGCAGAGATCAAGGAGAGAAACTCAGCATTTCATGTAGCAAGGCCAATGTCACATAGCAAGTATGGTGTCACAGGTTAGAACTGGTGAGTCCATAGTTAAAACATCCTCAGCCAGTGGTTCGCAAACTGTATTGTGTAGAATACTAGAAACCTCTAAGAGGTTTCCCATCTCCAATTTAACTAGACTATTGTAGATTCACATAATATTTCATTTTACAAGAAGTATCAGGGCTTAGAATAAGACAGAAGAAAATCAGGATGAAAATCAGTAATCTACACAAGTGCTTACAAAACTTGAATGGTATAAGAATCTCAGGGTATCTTGTTAAAAGCAAACTCTAATTCTAGAAATCAGAACCAAGACAGGGCCTGAGTTGCTGCATTTCTAACACATGATATCCAGCCAGGTGATGGTAATGCTCTTCTTGCCAAAAACAGCACTTTAGTGGGAGGATCTAGATCAAAAATTTATACTCTTATCTATAAATTCTATAGAGGAAACTTTGTTATTTTAGTGGGTTATATAAATTTTACTGACACAATTTTTCATAATAATCTAGGTTTTGATTGAAAATTTATAAAAATAGTTTTTTGAGCTACTGTCCTGTCCATTCCTGATCGCTCAGTGACCCAATCTCGCTTTTATTCCTTATAACAACCCCCAGAAGCTTGAACTTTGATCCAGGAAACTCCTCTACACCATCTTTTTATCCATCTCATTCTATAATCAGTCATTCCAACAATGAAACTGCACCCAAAATATGCCAGTTATATTTTATAATATCCCATTCCAAGCTCAGTCTCAGGCAGCAGTCATTATCAATTACATTTTTATATAAAAAGAGAGGAAAGTAGATGTTTGGAGATTTTTACAAACTCATGCTTTTATATTTTTATCTGGACTATTGCCTCACATTTTACAAATGTACTTCATGTCAACTCATTTACATTCTCCATAGGGTTGCACAAGATTTCTGTACTCTCAAAAGCCAAATTTTATTCCAAAACATGTAGCTCTCAACTTTAATTTGTACTTCGTATGACTGAGATTCCTGAGCTCAAAGCATCTTTCCCTCATTCCTGATACTCCATCAAACTACTGCACAAAATATATCCTTCAGAACTATACAGCCACCCACTTGTTTTGAATGGATAACACTATGCATCCTTGACTGAAATTGTTAACACAAAGTTCACCAACAACCATTTGACAATTTCATTGACAACATTTTGGCTCAGTTCAGCACCTGACACCAGGGGATAGCTGCTTTTAGAAATACTCTTCAGCTTCAATTTCAGATTCCTTTCTGAGCAAACCACTTCTTTTATATCTGCTTTGCTGCTTTTTTTCCACCTATACTATAGAAGACAGTCATTTGCAAAAGTTATATTTGACATCTAGTAGCTAATTATCTGATTTAGTATCTTAGCTCTACCATTTTCTAGCTTTATGATTTTGAGCAAGCTGCTTCACTTTATGTGCTTTAACAATTTTATCTGTAAAATTATAATAACTTGTATCTTACATGGTTATTTTATAGATCATATAAGTTAATATACGTAAAATTCCTAGAACTATGCCTGACAGACAATATGTATCAGATAGATGTCAATTAGTCCTATCTGCAGACATTCTTTTGGATAGTTTATCTACCTTCATCTAATCTACCATCTTCATGTAGACATCTTGCATCTATCTGTATTTCAAATTCAGTTTCTCAATACTACCACTATAGACATTTGGTTCTGGACAATTCTTTTTTTTATGGGGAGCTTTCCTGTACATTGCAGGATGGCTAGTAATATCTCTAGCCTACACCCACCAGATGCCAGTAGCAACCCCCAGTTGCAATAAAAAATTTACTCCAGATGTTGCCAAAATTCCCCTAGGGGGTGAAAATCATCCATACTTGAGAACCACTATTTCAATCCCTTTTGGTCTAATAATATCTTTATATAGTTAGATTTCTCTTTGATGTCTCAACGTATGTCTGAAGGTGAATTTACCATATTTTCCATAGACAAGATTTACATATTGTCTTACCTACTTTCCTAAGTAACCTGATAAAAAAAAACCAACACAGTAATCTTGACTTTTCTCTCTCTTGCTCTGTACAGCCAATCTAGTAAACTGTGTTAAGTAAGCAATCCCAATATTTTTCACCATTTATTTCTTATGTATTCCCACTGATGTTACCCAAATCATTCCCTCATTCTTCCAACAGAGTTTTGTTGATACACACTTGGTGGTAGATGTGCTCCGGCAACAATAAGACAGACATCCAGTCATCACAGACCTTATCTTCTAGTGGGGAAAATATGTAAGAAACAAGTAAACAGATTAGTAAATGACATGCTTTTGAGTAGTGAGATGTTCCATAAAGAAAATAAAACAGGGTAAGGGGATAGAAGATGAATGAATGATGGCGCTTTAATTATGGTATTAGTAAAGCCATCTTGGAAAAGGTGACATTCTAGCTGCTTCTGTGAAGAGCCTAATCATGCAAAAGTCTGTAGATAGCAGTAGCAGAAATAAAAGCTATAAGATTAAGTAACCAGCTTGGCACTTAAGAGACAGAGAAGTAAGATCAGGAATTCAGACATTATTCACTCTGTGGGATATTTGTCCAGGTTGGATTTAAAGGGATAGATAAGAACCAGATACTAAAATGCATATGCAAACAAAAATTGCATGCCACTAAAAATGAAAAGAGAATGAGATAGAGCTATAGTGATTCAATTTTTAGAAGTCACTTAATTCTTTGATTTTCATCATTTTAATATTTTGATATTTTAACTTACTATGACACATATCAGATGATCTCACCTATAAGAGCAACCTAATGAACAAAACAAACAAATGAGCAAAATAGAACCAGGGACATAGAAACATGGAACAGACTGACAGTGACCAGAGGGGTGGATAGAGGGGCTAAAGAGGGAAAGAAGGGAAAGTAACTAGTCAAGAACATGTATGAGTGACCCATGGACATGGATAACAAGGTGGGGATTGAGTGTAGAAGTGTGGGGTGGGATGGGTGGAGGAGCAGAGGGAAAAAAATTGGGGCAATTGTAATAAAACAACAATAATATATTTAATTAAAAACTTAAATTATGTGTTGTGTTAGGATTGTATATAAAATATGAATAGATTTTAATCAAATATATTTATGAATTTTATTAAAAATTTCCATTTATAGAAGTCATACCCAGTTTCTAGTTTAGAAGAAAGCCAACATTCATGTTAAGTTTATGAAATTCAGACAATTCTGTAAATAAATATACATCCCAACACATTTTATAAGCATTTGAAAGATATATTTTCATATAATTATAATAGCATTAGAATTCTCCATGAAAAACATGTTTTAGTCTAATATAGCTAAAAAATAGCTTTAAAAATTCAAACTATGAAACCAGAGAAATGGTTTCAACATAGAAATGACACATGGCAGAAGTGATTTAATTTGTAACATATTTTTTCATTAGCATAGTCCAAAAAATTAACTTTGAAGTTTAGCAGCATCCAAAACAACAGTTAAAATTTAGTGTGTGTTGATGTTTGCCTTCAAAACTTATGTCTTGCCCCCTCCAAACTCTCCTCGCCCTGCTTTAAGACTTCATTGCTAAAACTTCCTTTGGGCAAAAATAGTTTAAAAAAATGCCTAGATAAATTTTTGTCAAATCATTTTGTTTGTCTCTTTGTTTGCTTTGTAATTGTTGTGTTTTTACCTTTGCTTTTTAGACTTGAGATGTAATGGGAAGAGTTGTGTGAGCTCACTTTCTACAGATGAAGGAGTGAATTAAGGATAGAGTGGCAGAAGTAATTTAGAAATCTACTTTTATATTCTTAAGTCAAATCCTAAGTCTTTAAATCAAATGCTCAACTCAATTTGAACACAGAGATTTTACTTACAGATGCCCTCATTAGCCCCCTTGCTGTGGAGACAGATACCTTGCTTGCTTCCATTAGTCCCAACCAGATTAAATTACACGTATCAGGGCGCTGTAACATGTCCTCAGAGCCAGGGCTATGTAGCAAAACAGCACTGGTAGGGAGTGAATGGTTATCAAGAGAAAGTTTACTTTCAGTGTTAAGAATTAATTTAGCTGAATTGGTGCAGTGAAAGTGGTAAACACAATCCCCTCACTGTTGTTTGTCAGGGTGTGTTATATCACCCGGGATTGCTTTGTCAATAATCTGCCTGGCCTGCAAGCTAAAAATCTAAGATTGCTGGGATGACTGACAGGCTGGAGATAGTTGATAATTCTAAGGAATTGGAGGTGTAAAATCTTTAAGGACCATGTCTACAGTATAAATGCCAGGGTATCTCCACATCACTCTGTACTTACAAAGGAACAGCATTGTTAATGGCAGCCTGTCTGTCCATCAAGTTTGCTACCAGTGGATTTATCCCTCTTTCACTCCTTATCTTTCTTTGCTGTGTTTATTTTGAAACCAGCTGCAGAATAAATTGCCTCTTGTCTTCACCTCCTACACTGAATACAATGATATGTTCTGTAAAGCTTAAAATCATGGTGTTTCTCAAGCACTCTTTTTCAGAACAGTGACTTCTAATTCTGTTTGTTTATGAATATGTATTGCTTTCTTTCTCCTGTGGGGGCTTTTGCTAGAATGCTAAAAATGTCTCTTATTTACTTGGTGAGTGCTCAGGATCTAGATTAAGGTGTGGATGTAATCTTCCATGGAGGACAAATAAATAAAATTAAGATAACAATTTTATTATTGTTTTGAATAATTCCTTAAATCTGTTCCATTTTAATCAAATATTTAAAATTATAAAGAAATCAAATAATTTAAGAAAATATCACATTTCTATTAAATAATTTTCAGAAGGTAATGAAATTTAAAAGCATCCATCCCTCATACCCTGCTGTCATTTGCACTTTTTAAACTTAGGACAGCTAGGAAAGAAGAAAATAATGGCTCAGCAAATGTAAAGATCAGAATTAGAGTTTATATAAAATTTCCTAGCTCCACTGTAATCAATCCCTCTGGTGCTGCTGGTGGGAGTATAATTTGAGCCAATCACTCAAATTATACTTTTGGAAACTCTTGGCTAAGCCTCCTAACGATTACTATACACAAAATACTAAAACAATTCCTCTCCAAAGAGATATACAAGTATCCATTCTCCAAAAGACATGTAAAAGAGTAAACACATATTTTGTACAAACCAAAAATGCCCATAAAATATGTATATAAATATATATAATATGTATAATGTATGTATGTATAACAATATTTTAATATGGATAAGTTAAAAACCAATAAAGTATTGATTTACACTAGTATAAATAAATCCTGTGTGTATATATATATATACACACATATATATTCATATGTATATGAATATGAATATATATGACTATATATACATATATATTCATCCAACAGAATACTATATAACAATGCAAGTGAAGAAACTGCAGCAACACATGATACATAGATGGGTCACAAAAACACAATGTCAAGCCAGATGTATGTACTCAGTGACTTTGTTCACATAAAGTTCAAACCTGACCACACTAATGAGTTAAATATAACCCTTGGAGTGTAAGTTGAGCATTAGGAGACTTCTAAGATTCTGATAATGTCCTACTGTTTCTCTGCATGGATGTGGCTTACATGCTAGGGTGTTTATTGGGTTAAAATTCATAAAGATGTACATTTATTATTTATGAAATTTTCTATATCTATGTTACGACTTCAAAAAGCTTAATGTTAGTAATGTGTTCATATTTTCTAGTAGTATTTGAAACTGTATTCTAAATTATCATCAGGCATCTTCTATATTTTCTCAAAGTCATTTCTTGGTTATTTGCAAAGGGAGGCAAGAGTAGGAAAAAAGGGAAAGAGGGCTCTGGAAAACTAACTATCAGTGAAAGGTATACATATAACAAATTGATCTCAGTAACAAAGACATCTCTGATTATTAACTCACAGGTTTTTTTATCCTTACCCAAGCACATTTTTATTTTCATTGCTATTTATTTATTTAAGAGAGAGGAAAAGGGAGAGAGAGGAACATCAGTGCAAGGGGAGGTATGGATTGGTTGCCTCCCATACATGCCCAAACCCAGATCAACACCCGCAGCAGGGCCACATATGGCCATGCAGCACCCCGACCCTAATCAACTTACAGCCTATGTATGTCTCCTGACCAGGAATTGAACCCTCAACCCTTCAGTTACAGGATGATGCTCCAACCAACTGAGCCATACCAGCCAGGCATAAACCACTCGTATTAAGACATGTGCACACACACTCATTTGAGTGTATTTAAATAAATACTGCTGCCACCTCTATTGGTAAGTAATGAAGGCAAATATTTATCAATTACTATTTTATAGCATAGAAACTTTTTTTCAATTTTGCTGAATAGCAGTAGGCAGTCATTTTTATTTAAACTTATTATATGTAGCATCAGAAATATCACTCTCATTTATTCACAAAATCTTTTTGAGGACGTGTAGTTCAGAGTTCAGCATTATGCTAAAGCCAAGAATATGGAATAGATGTATAGTCCTTCATTTTTCATGGAACACATGACCTAGTATTTTCCTTTAGTAAACCTGCCTGCTGTTTCATACCTATCAGTATTTAAAATGCTATTCCAGCATGCTCCATGTTACAGTACATGACTCAAGAATTTACCCAGTGGTTTCTTTCTGTTTTAGTAAGACCCTTAAGAAGTGATTTAGTCATCTCAGGTTGCTATAACAAAATTCCATAAACTGGAAGGCTTAAACAACAGACATTTACTTCTCACAGTTCTAAAGGAAGTCAAAGATTACAATGCCGGCTGATTTGGTTTTGGAGAAGAAACTTCTTCCTGGCTTCTAGTTGTATCCTCACATGGCTGAGAGAGAGAACCAGTTGTCTGGTTCCTCCTCCAAAGGGTGCTGATCCCATCATAAGGACCCTAATCAAATGACCTCATCTAAACCTAGTTACCTCAAAATACTATCACAAGGTGAAGGGGGAAGGAGGGCTTCAATATATGAATGGGGGAAAAACACAGACATTTAGGATGCAATTAGTGACCATGTTTGGTGATGACACACTTTAAGTGAACCACCTTCCTCTTTCTGTGCCTCCTAATTTTATGTAACTTCCCATGCCCTTCCTTGCCTATTCTTCTTCAACAATTAAAAAAATAAAAATACATATTTGCTAATTCATTTTATATCTGACATTAATTAAGCATGCAAATTCATTACTATTGTTACCACTAGACTTTCTCATTAACATTGCTTTGATATAAAATTAATAAACAATTATAATAGAAACCTATAATCAAAATTGTCTTATATGTAAGAAATGATTTTCATAAACAATCTCTGAATAATCTCAAGTTGACAGGTTAACTGGAAGATGCAACTTCTGGAAACTAAAATTTAATATGACTAGTTTTTAGTTAATACTTTGTTATAAAAACAAGATATATTACAAATCTCTATTCTTTTTTTTTAATTTTTTATTTTAGTTTATTCAGTACAGTTTCTATCCTTTATTCCCATTCCAG
>CM052540.1:138118472-138140817 GCA_028533065.1 Trachops cirrhosus | reverse complement strand
CTGTTTTCTTTAGCCATGCAGAAGCTTTTTATTTTGATGAGATCCCACTTGTTTATTCTTTCCTTTACGTCCCTTATTCTAGGGGACGTGTCAGTAAAAACGTTTCTGCGTACAATATCTGAGATTTTCCTGCCTATGTTCTCCAAATCTCTATTCTTTTGAAAGTTTTAGTAACTTTTTGATATGGAAATGTGATTAGGAATATTTACCATTTCTATTTTGTCTTGAAAAAACTTCTTTTTTTTTAGTTGAGTTATACTTATAACAAGGCAAAATTAGATTCCTTTATTACCATTTTAGTAGTGTTAACTAATCCTACCTCACCATTAAAGGAGCCATACTCATTTAATATACTTTACTGACTTAAATACTGTTTAAATTTCATAAATGCCAAATTATAAAAATAATTCTCAAATATATAGACTACATAGCTTTAAACATCTAGATGTTAGGAAGGTAAAATTCTAATGTGCATCTACATATCTGTTGCAGTATAATCAGAGTGGATCTGAAGCAAGCTTTTTATCTATAAAACTTGGCAGTTTTTTATCTGAATTATTTTAGTAATTACATGTGAAGATGGTGATTTTTTTCTCCCTTGGACTTTCAGCAAATTTCATGTCTAGGAAAGCCACCATCACAATGATTATGAGAACAGTGATCATTTTAAAGCAGTGGCCCAGGATGACACAGTCAGTTGAGTGTATGTGGCATTCTTAATAAAACCAACATGTTACCTCCAATTTTTCTGTAAGGGCTAGCAGATAATAATGACTAGTAAGGCTTTATAAAGAATTTGAAAGGGCATTCTAGATGACAAAACCATATATATAGAAATTAGAGATTTGTCCAAGGAACTTTAATTAGACTAATTTGGCATATGAACAGAGCTAATTTAAAGGAGAGTAAGAGAAAAGAAAGGATAGGTTAAGGAGAGATTGAGTTCTAGAATAAGTAAATTTGGCTAGAAAACTTTGAAAATATTTTGGAATGAATGTTAGCTAAAAAAAGGTATTTTCTAATGTTCATCTAAAGACTTTCAACAAGGAGAATGAACTAGTTAAGAGAGACATAAGCAAAAGGAAAACTTATGGAACCGTTGCTCTACTCTGGACTAAAGGTAACTTACAAGAGCTTGAGTTGTATGTGTTACTGAATGAAAGATTCGAGAAAATGAAGACAGGATGAATAAATCAAAGATTAAATTTTGTTGACTTGTACATGTCAAAAATAATCATTTAAAATATTTATTGTAAGAACTAGACCAAGTAATATATACCATTGGGTATACTATATAAAATACTTTACAATAATCTGAGAAATATAGAACTTTAGGTACTTTCATTATGTTGGAAATTTGCCATAATATTCTCTTTATGATTTATGATTCAAAAAAATTAACCATATATAACTACTTTATAATAATATTGTAAATAAATTCCCACTTGAATAGACTATATGATGGATAACCATAAACAAAAATAGCCAAATATGCCCTAAAACAAATAACATTATAGTGATTTTGAGGAAATATACCACTTTAAGCTTAATTTCTTCATTTGTAAGTTGGTGACAATAATGGTATTTATCTCAAGGTTTGTATCAGTTATTTATTACTCTACAACTATGAGAGTCAACTGACATTTTTAACATAGTGATTGGACATATGCTTTGCCAAAGTGCTATCTTTCAGTGAATAGCAGCTGATAATTTTGCCAGTTGCTTCACTACAAAACATGGGCCATCATCTTTCTATCCTTAAGGTGATCAGGCCAAGGATCTTCACTTTGTGATAGCAACAGAATTTTAAAAGCTCAAGCTCCAACGTCCAAGTGTTTATCACATCTCTATTTCTATCCCATATGCTGATGCCATACTGTTCAAGTAAGTAACACTTCCAAAGCTAGAGTCTGTATCGGAAGAGATTAGGAATGGGAGGGTATGATTGATTGGGGGCTTGCTATAACAAAATACCACAATGGCCTATTATGTGAATTAAATGAAATAATGCATAAGAAGTTTTAGTATATGCCTAATACATAATAGATAATAAATGTTAACTACTATTAACAACTTAGTAACATCATTTCCACAACTGTATATTTACTTTACTACCAATCTCATAGAGCAGCTATATCACTTAATCCTTATAAACTTGTTTTAACAATGTTCCTATGAACTGCCTCTGTTCTTATCCAATACCCAGTTTGATGTAAGACTTGGTACTTAACATACAACTCCTAAAGCAATTATAGTTTCAAATGTATTGATAAAATGCAGATATTTTATTTAAAATTCTCTAGGGCAATAGATAGGAGAATTTATACTATATACCACATAGCAGAAACTTAAATTTCTCATTAGAATTTCCTGTCCCCCCCGCCAAATTCTTCCATCCTATATTCTACTGTATCTTCTAAGAAGCCTCCAAATTCCTCCCCTTTGCCTAAACAATTAAGCTCCTATCCTCACCAAGTATCCATTACTCACATAGACAAAAGTCTGATAGCCTCTGAGACATATTTCGCTTCTCAGGTAGGCTACCACCTCATCCCTCTAACCTATTCAATGAGAATAGGGAACAATTTCAGAGTTTTAAGTCAATTATTATTTAAAACAAAGCAAAACAAAATTAAACAAAGAAATATCAAGGAATAGAGTGCCTAATACAATGCTAGGTAAGTATTAAGAATACAGAGAATAAGACAGTTTCATTGAAATTATCAGTTTTTCTGTCTGATTTATCCAGCTGACCATAAACAAAGCAGTAATATAAATGAGCCAACATGCACATGTCCAAAGTTCTTTAGGAGCACAAAGTAGGCAGCATCTGTGAATATGAGCAACATGGGCTCTTACTCCAAACAGAATAGACTCAGCAGCATGTGTTGGTAGAGTCATGAGCAGTGCTTTCTTGAAACTCTCTACTTATGAGTGTTTTCTTTTGTGTTCCTCTATCCCACTCTGACTCTGAACTTGAACTGATTGCCTCTGTTGTGTACTAACTGCAGACCTTCCCTGTGATCCCTGACACAGAATCAAACTCACAGTTTCCACTCTCACACCTGCTATTCCCCTTTCCTTGAAATCCACCATTTATCCTGACAGTAACTATCTGGGGAAGAGTAGTTTGTCTTTTGAATTATCTTAAAGATCAAATTTTAAGTTCTCTTTTTGATTCTAAATATAGATTTTTTTCTCCCTTCTATGAACAGCTTAGAATGTCCCTTTTTATTTCATGTAGAAAGCACATCTGAGTGATGATAGTAAGCAGCATTTAAGTTTATATATAGAAGATGGTTTGAAAATTTTTATTTTTTTCATATCAATCCAATATAATGGATATTGCACTCAACAATGCTATAAAAATGGACCTCTATCTGCTTCTAAGTGAGAAAGACATTGGCTGTTGGAATAAATCCTCTGTTGATCAAACCTTATTTTTTGAGAAAAAAAAAACAAATAATTTGAGAAAGTTTTAGCAACTGAGTTTTCTACTAGTAAAACACTATGACTCTATGACTTCTATTCACAATGAGCACCATTATCATCAGTTTGAGGCTGAAAATATTTTAAATATATATATACATACATATATATATATATATATATATATATATATAGAGAGAGAGAGAGAGAGAGAGAGAGAGAGAGAGAGAGAGTCTCCAGATATAAGATGAGTTTGAAGTGACACAAAAGGCTATTAACAAGATTGTTCTTTGCTGAAGACACTCAATAACTAGAATGTCTATAACAAGATTATCTTGTGAGTGAGATCAACACACATTTGGACCATAATAAATGGCATGGCAGAGTGATAAACTGTAGAGGCAAGAGTGTGAGCAGATTAGTGTGGGAGGTCAAAATAATCTAATGCTTTCCTGTGTACTAACGACTTAGCTTTTTTGTGTTTTCATGTTTCTTAAAAATCACTCAATGCATTTGTATTTTCACTGTAATTAAACAGTTTTTATTCATATACAGGGTCTGGCACAAATGGTGCCCCCTTTTTATTACAAAATATTTTATTACAAAATCATAAGCATGTAATTCTGTAACAAAATCACACTCAAGCATATTATATTACATTTTAGATGAAATGTTTAAATTAAAACTATTATTACACCTACATTATATTAACCTACCGATCACACTCAAGCAGGCGTTACCTCTGCCAGACCCTGTATAAGACTTCAGGCTATTTTTTCCTTTAAATTCTTTTTTAAATTATATTTTCTTGATTATGCTATTACAGTTGTCCTGATTTTTCTCCCTTTGTACCCCATCACCCAGCACCCCCCACTCCCTCAGGCAATTTCCCCTACCATTGTTCATGTTCATGGGTCATGTGGGAGGCTGCTCTGTGTGGTGTGGGCCCAGCTCCCACTGGGAGATGCACAGGACCCATGCCCACGGATAGGTTCTCCTGGGGGGAATCAGGCCTGTAATGTACCTAGGTCGCTATAAGTCTTGCTTTTTGCTAAAACTCCCTCACCCTGAATTGAGGACATTTACTGCAAAGCAACTTCCTAAAAACCATGCTAAACCTTCCAAGGATGAGTGTAACTGGTTCAACTACTTTTGCCTTTTCATTTGCAAATATCCCATTTCTGTCATGTGGTTAGGGGCATTGGCTTTTTTGTTTTCTGTAAAAGGTAACCACTTAAAGCGAACCTGTGCATAGTAAATGAGGGCCATCATGTAATGGGTAGAGAAACCCAGTGAAGGCCTGTCATGGCAGAGGCTGCAGCTTTTGCTCTGCTTGAGAGAAAAGCCATGCTGTCCCTTTTCCTCCACCAGACTCGGTAGTCTGAGTAAATGTCTCATTTCATCCATAATGACAGGAACACGGCAGGCCCATGTCTGCATCAGGTCATGCATATAAGTTCTTTGGCTACTTGATTTCCTTTACTGTACAATCCCCATGGCTATTCTATAACTACCTGTTATAGAATAACAGATGAAAAATAAGAGGTGAGGTGAATCCCCTCATCTCTTCATGCATTCCTCCACACCCCTCTCCCATCTAGCAACCATCAAAGTGCTCTCCACTTCCATGATTCTGTCTCTGTATTACTTGTTTGCTTAGTTTTTCAGATTCAATTGTTGATAGGTTCGTATTTTTTGCCATTTTATTGTTCATAGTATTGATCTTCTTCTTTTTAAATAAGCCCTTTGCACATTTCATATAATAGTGATTTGGTGAAGATGAACTCCTTTAATTTTGTCTTGTCTGGGAAGCTCTTTATCTGCCCTTCTATTCTAAATGATATCTTTGCTGATTACAGCAATCTTGGCTATAGGTCTCCGCCTTGCATGATTTTGAGTATTTCTTACCAGTCCCTTCTAGACTGCAAAGTTTCTTTTAAGGAATCAGCTGATGGTCTTATGGGAACTCCTCTGTAGGTGACTAACATTTTTTCTCTTGCTGATTTTAAGAGTCTCTATCTTTAATCTTTGACATTCTAATTATGATGTTTCTTATGGTGGGCTTCTTTGTATCCATCTTCTTTGGGACTCTCTGTGCTTCATGCACTTGCATGTCTATTTCCTTCACCTAAAAGTTAGAGAAGTTTTCTTTCATTACTTTTTCAAATAGATTGTTTAGTTCTTTTTCTGGAGTTTTGATCTGTTCTTTCATTTAGGCCATGTTTATTTGTCTCCTCATTTTCGCACCCTCCTTGTGTTTTTTTCTGTATATTAGATGGGGCTGCTTTTACTCCAGGTCTTGGGAGTGTGGCCTAGTATAGTAAGTGTCCTGTAGGTTCCAGTGGCACAATCTCCCTTATCACCCAACTTAGGTACTCAAGGTGCGCCCTTAGTGTGGGCTGAGTACACCCTCCTCTTGTTGTTAAGCCTTGGTTGCTGTTGGCAGATCAATGGAAGGGATTTACCCAGGCCAGTCAGCTGCAAGGACTGGCTGTGACCACCAACCTCTGCCCTCGGTGGAGGATCATCTGTGCAGGGGCAGGGTAATGGTTCTCTGACATGATCTGTAGCTGGTCCACTGGGTGTGCTGGCCCTGGAGTTTTCTGGTTGGTGCAGGCCAAGTTCAGCCACCATCTGTGTTTTTCCAAGGGCCACCTTGCCTGTGCTATAAAGACATCTGAGATGGCTGCTACTTTGCTAGGCTTGGAGATATCCAGGTAAAACCAAGCTGTGAATCTAGGATGGCTGCTGCTAGTACTGGGCCTGGGGCTCACTGAGGCCAACTGTCACTTGTTTGATAGGATTTAGGAAGTTATAAAGCATGAACCAAGACAAGCCATTCATATGGAAAAGCAGCAGCTTGGGTGCACCTGTAAGTTGGATAGGGTGAACTCTCTGGGATCTCCAAGGTGGGTCAAATAGTGTTAGCCAAGTTGGTGGAGTCTGAGATAGGGCACCAGCTTGCTGGCTCCGTCGGGGGAGGGTTTAGGAAAGGAACAACAGTCTCTGCTTGCCTTTATGCCAGCCACTTACTTCACTTTTGCTGTCTCTCATCTATTATACACTCTTGTTATCAAAATCTGGTTCTGTCATCAAATTAAATTAACTAATTTCCAACAACCTCCTCTTGTTTCAGATCTTGTGTTTACTGTCTTCCCTGACAGCTCTCATTTGACATCATCGGAACCTTGAGTGCAATGACTCCTCAACTGTCTTCCTGTTCATAAATACTCATTTTTATTTAAAAATGTATATCCCAAGCTTTCTGATTAGTCAGTTTTTACAATCAATATCTTAAAATCTTTTATCACATGTTTATATCATACCTGCTTGGAGAAATCCTCATCCAGAAGTAATCCAAATTATTACCCATTCCTCTGCTTTGAACAACATAACATAGCAGTGAACATTGCCACAACTACCATATATTCAGTCACCAACTTTTATATGCCCTCAGGACTGTTTCTCTAGTCAGAGCAAAAACCTCAGATACCATATTCACTATCCTTCTCTGGAGACCTAATTCAAAAGAATAAAAACATAAAAATATGGCTCTTCTTAAAAGCCCATGCTACTTTGGATCTCAAACCTGCCCTCTTTCTAATTCCACTTTCACCTGCTATGTTTATATCACCAGGTAAACCCCTCTAATCCTGTCACTTCTCCATGTTAAATATCTAACAGTATTTCTATAAACTACCTCAAACTTAGTGGATTAAAACAATAGGAGAATGACTTTTGACATTACAGAATGAGTAGCTCTGCTGACCCAGTTCCTAGTAAAACTAGTAAAAATTATAAAAACAATATAATCATGTAAAGCCTCTGGAAATAGGTTTAAGTGCAAATAGTAGATTTAAAAAAGAGAGAAATTATGAAAATTTAATAGGAAAGGTGAGTTGGTAGTATTTGAAATAGACTGCTTCAGACAAGAACACACATCTCACTCTCCCCTTAGCTCCCATCTGGAAGGCTTTCCTCATGGGAAAAGCAAGACTTTGGCATTTCTCATCCTGCCCCAGCTTCCTGTTGTTGAGCCTCAGTCTTGGGGCGAGGGCCACCATGATGTGGGAGCTCCCTCCTACACCCAAAGTTCCAGTATGAAAGTTAGGTTCTAGCAGGGTATGGTAAACAAAGACTGCTGAGCCTCTCACAGCCCTTCCTCCTGCCCAGAAAGCATTGGTTCCCAGGGTAGAAAAAACAAGCCAAAAGGAAAAAAGACCGCTGCCTGTACCCTTCTACCAAGTGCTCAGCTACTAGAGCTGAGCATCATTCAAAGAAAAGCTTGTTATTGTCCCTACATCTAGCTCCAGAGCTTTGGACCTGAGATTTTGTCTGAGAGAGAAACAGGCCATGAAACAAATACCTCCGATGTTCTCCTAAAGGAACTGGGTTCATTGACAACATGGTTTTAGGAAATAGGAAAGTTTTAAACTAAAGTTGCTCTAAAAAACACTGGAGGTTGAAGTGAAAGGCAAGTTGGAGGAGATCACTGTTCTAATGAAAGTATAGTCTGTATCAGATATACAGACTATATTAGAGGCTGGCTAATTTGCAGGAGAGAACCCTCAGAATAAGACAGCTGGGAGGAGCCCTCCTGGGGTCAGAACAAATATGAAACAATAAATTCAGAGGCTGTTCCCTCAAAGAAACTATAATTTGATGGGAGTAATTTGTGTAGGATTTTATGTGTTAGATAATGTTGAAAACAGCAGAGCAATCAGTGGGCAATTAGTGAAGTTTAAAAGCTGGGTGTAGCCAGAGAAAGAGCAGAAGCCCTACAAGTACCACTGCCATCCCAGGGTGACAGGGCTGTTCTTCCCTGAGGAGAAACACCAGAGGATTAACACAGCTAAGGGGGAATGAGGGATTGGAGCAGTGGGGTGATAGACTTCACTAAAATAATGAAGACATGGATTAAACAATAAGCAAATAACAATTATAAAACTTGAAGCAGAAAGACCAGTACCCAGAGCTGCTAAAATATGTTATCAAAAATATCCAATTTCCAAAAGAAAATCTTATGAAATCATTAAAGAAACAAGAATATATAACTCATACATGGGAGATGGGGGGACAGGCAACAGAAACTGCCTGAGAGAGTGAATAGGTATTAGGTATAAAAAGAGATTTCAAAGTAGACATTATAATATGTTTACAAATGAAAGAAAAGCAGAAGAAAAGAAGTAAAGAAAGTATAACCACAAGGTTACATCATATAGAGAACATCAACAAAAGACAGAAATTATAGAAAAAGATCAACTTCAAATCTAAAGTTGAGTATAATAACTGAAAGAAATAATTAGAAAAGCTTACCAGTAGATTCAAACTAACAGGATAAAAATTTAGTAAACTCCATAATAGATGGATTGAGATTATGCAAACCAAAGAGCAGAGAGTAAAAAAATAAATAAAAATGAATAAAGCTACAGAGAAATGTGGAACATCATTTAAAAAAAAAAAACACAAATATACATGCAATACGAATACCATAAAGGGAGGAGATGAGAAGGAAAAAAAATTTAAAATAACTAATTTAAAATAAATATTTTTAAAATAATTAGTGAAATTTCCCAAATTTATTGAGGAACAATAATTTACACATGAGGAAGCTCAATGAATTCCAAGTAAGATAAACTTAAAAAGACCCACAAACAGACATATCATGTTAAAAAACACACACAAAAAGGGACAAACTCTTGAAAGTAAAAAGAGAAAAATGACCTCATTTTTAAGAAATCTCAAAAAAACAACTGACTTCCTGGCAGAAAAAATAAGACCAAAAGGCATGGGGAAATATATTCAGAGTGTTCAGAGAAAAAAACTGTCAACCACGAATCCTATATTCAGCAACCCTATCTTACAAAACTAAAGGTGAAATAAAAAACCTTCCCAAATAAACAAAAACAAAGAATTTGTTGCTAGCATATCTGCCTTACAAGAAATAGTTAAGGAAGTTCTTTAGGTTGAAAACAGATAATACTTTAAGTCCACATTAAAAAAAAACCCTCAATTGCCAGACAGACTTGGAGTTTCATGCTTTTGTGGGGAGTCATACATACTTAATTAAATTTGTTTTTTCCTCCTAATAGGTTTTTATTCTATCTTATGTCAATTTTAATTATTGGGCAAAAAGAAAAACCTAGAAAGAAAGAGGAAACATTTTTTTTTCTCCCCAGGAATTCCAAGATGAGGTCTTTTCAGGATGGTGTTAGAAGTTCTACAAGTCACTTTCATCACACTCTGCTGGTCAAAGCAAGTCACAAGCCCGGCCCAAATTCAAGCTGATAGGAGCTAGATTCTTTGTCTCCATGGAAGGCATGAGAACTGGGAACATACATGAGGGGGAAATTGTTGGTGGTCATATTCTGAAAAGATTTACCATATATTCCATCTTTAAGACTCATCAACCAACAAGCAAGTGCACAGAAACCTCCTGGAACCTATTTCTTTCCTTCACTCTGCACCTCTCTCTTTCTCTTTATAGCCAAACTTAAAAAAATTATTCTCTCTTCCCATTTTCTCACTTACCACTCATATATCAATTCACTCTAGAAGAATGTACCAGAAATAATAGTTGTCAAAAATTGATATAGATATTTCAATCCCCCTTTTAAACAATTTGATCACAGTGTCTTCTCTGACTCAGTCATGAAGTTTATAACCAATAGTGAGGAGAAGGTTGATTTTAGAACTTTAACAAGACTGTAAAAGTTTGAAAGCTCTCTTTATGGAAAGGGGAGATTTGTCAGATTTTCATTATCACAGTCAAAGCCTGGAAGACAGTTCATAAAGTTCACCTACAGGGAGAGAAAGAAGAACAACAATAATAGGTTGTAACATTTATTGCACATTTACTACTTCAGACACTTTGCAGATGTAAATTTATGTAATTATCATAACATTACCAGGAGGCAGACACTATTATAATTCCCCACATGTTAACTATTAGGGAAGTTACTCTATTTTCTCTCTTCTACCTACTACCAAAGTGTAAACTTCATGAGAGCAGGAACTTGTAGACTCAATACTAGATGCTCAATAATCATATATTCAATAAACAATAGAGTAAATGAATGCATTTTGGTGACTTCTGGTATATTTTCCATCAACTTACAAAATTTTGTAAAACAAATTTAGAAGTATAAAATAAAAAAGTGCCAAATCAAAAAATTCATTCATTTACTGAATGCATTTATTGAATGCATATAGTCTTATGCATCATATACATTTTTATATCCTTCTTTTATTATGTAATAAATGTTCTTTTTAGTCACCAAGTATTCTTTAAAATCCTGACTTTTAATGACTGGGTAATGTTTTGCAAATGAATAAACCACTTTTAATATTCAATTCCTAATTGGTGTTCATTTGGACTGTTCCTAATTTAATACTACTATAGTATTAAATTAGTTGTTCCTAATTTAATACTACTATAGTATTAAATTAGTTACATGTGCATATGAATTTTTTTAATTTTATCTCTACTTCTTAATATAACTTCCTAAGAACTAATTATATCAATATATTTAGAACTATGTGTGCTTATTGACAACTTGTCATCCAGATATTTTATACTGAGTAGTGAACTTTTGGCAACACTGCATACTAGAATTTTAAATATATTACATTCACTTTTTTAAAGAGGAATTTTATCATTTTGATTTTATATTTTAAAAAACCACTAATTAAAAGCTACAATAGATGAAGACCTCTTGCAGATGGAATTGTCTTTGGACTATTCTCTTCTTTTGATTTCACAAATGATAATTGACCAAGAATTCCCACCTCTGGGTTTAAGGAAGTCTTCTTGAACCTGCAGAGTAATACAGTTCATTACTTTTGTAGGAAGAGAAGAACTGTAACTACCAGCCTAGGTAGGTGGTTTGGTAAGAAATTAGACAGGTGATGTGAACTCATAGGAAATAACCTACCCCTACCACACCTGAATGTAGGATTTCCTAATGAATTTTTGTCTTCTACTAACACATACTGCAGCTCACTACCAGGAGATCCTCACCTTTCATTCTGACCTTCATTGAACCTGCTATCTTTTGTCACTACATTGAGTTTCACCAATCACCTTCTATTCCTGAAAGTGCATCCTTCACTTTTTTGTGTATGTAAAACTAGGTCCTCTAACAATCATAATGCATTGCATCTATTCACACTAACCTCCAACTTTCCTCTATGTCCAAGACACCTCCATATCTGCTTATCATCTGTTTCCAGCTTCAGATATACACTGTGCTGGAATTTTCCCACTGTCTTTCTATAATCAGCCATTGAGAATTCTTAAACCCACTCCCTGTGCCATGATTGAAGGACTCACAGTAGTTAACAACAATTCCTGCTTATAATAGGAAAAGGGACCTCAAGTATAGTATATCTAGAACCCTTGAAAGTATATCTAAATAGGAAAAAAGAAAAAGAAAAGTATTAACCCATGTCTGGGTGGGGTACAATTCAAAAATGACTAAGAGGCTTGTCCAAGTATGGGGTGATGTTATTTTCAATCAGACAAGTAATATCTGACTATGTTTGCTCAGTTCTTGGAGCACCAAAGGACAGAATACAGCGGTTCTCCACGTGCAATGAGATTGATTTTTAAATAGGCTTTAAAAAGATGTAATAGCTAAACATGAATTATAACATAGAATTTTCTTTCAGTAAAGATTTTCAGATATATAGATGATAAATGATATGAGGTTATCATTCACATATAGTCATCTAGATCCTCAAGAAAAAAAAGATAGCAAATTGTCCAATATTTGGAATACATGAGGAGCAGAGACAGTTGGTCTCAATGATCTTTAAGTTTGTTTGAATAAAATGCTCTATATAAAAATCTTTTCTCTGTGTTTCCTTTTCGCATAGACACAATAAACCTGGACAGACTGTTATAATTAAAAATTATAATTTAGAGCTGGAGCAAAATGGAATGGTTAAATGTAGACACACCTAGGCAGCAGGCAGCCCTTCCGCCAGTCTGTTCTATTGTGTTTTTCTTCATGATTTTTAATCCAATTGCACATTTAAGAAACTTAAACATTTTTAAAACTGAAAGAATTCAAGAGAGAAACATTTTTCTTTTATAGGCCTTGGTATCTCCAGAAGAAATGCACAACTCTCCTGCCAAAGGAAAATGTTTTTGTCATATTTTAGTTTTATTGTTACATGTGGGTGGGAGGATGGAATGAACCCAATGTGTTTCTTTCTGTCATTTTCTCTTTTATACCTTTGTTTTAAATGCTGTCATTGAGTTCAGGGGCCAGGAGCGGGAGACCTTAATGTGGAGATCATAACATGGAACTTTTTGAGAGGTTTCTTTTGTTTTTAGCTCAGTTTCTACCAGGATAGACTAGGCAGTATTGCTGAGGAGACCATAGGATTGAGAGTTGTAAAAGTCGAGATTCTTTGTTTCCAGTGATAATCTCATAACAAATGGGAGCCAGGTGTGCAATATTTGAGTTGGCTGCCTCTCACAGTTTTTATTTATTTTTCTTTAGGTATGCAACAGCTAGGCAGACTAAAATGAAAATGCAATCTTGTAGTGCCTATTTTGGGTGGTGGTTGAATTGTTGGGTAATTACAACAAATTATAAGGAAAATATAAACAAAAATTCAAGCCCTAGGGAGAACACATGAACTTTGAAATCCTCCCAAGTACAATAAGACTTTCTTCTTCAACTATTCATATCAAATGACATCACCCTTTTTGTTAGTCTGAGGCCACCCATATGGTTTAAACTCCTTCAGATATACATTGTAATAGGTCATGTACAGTATTCATGAATCACAGAGATGAAGACATCTAAGACACTTAAGATATGACTTTTCAAAGTATTTGGTCCAGATCAATAGTAAAACAAATCAGTGATTAGTTCTGCTTTTAAACTCGGTCAGCACTTTTCTCCTTCTAATACTCTTGCCTTCATTTCAAAATATGATGATCAGGGTGATGGGAAAATTAGTTTTAATTTTCACATGATGATATGTTTTATTAAAAACTGATTTTAGAGGGAGAAGAAGAGAGAGAGACAGAGACAAAGAGAAACGTCAACCTGAGAGAGAAACATTGATTGGTTGCCTCCCAAGCAGGCCCTGACCAAGGACCCAACCTGCAAACTTTTGGTGTATGGGAGGATGCTCCAAACTAAGCCTCCAGGCTAGGACAGAAAATTAATTTTTAAATAAACACAGTTTATTCCACATTTACATCAACTCCCAACACTTTTCATTTCTCAAAATAATAGAACTTGTCACAGATTATTTTTTGCTAAGCATCTATTTCTCCATTTTTAATTTCTGTTCTCTAATTTCTCTTAGATAAAATCCCCACCTCTGTGCTTCATGTAGGGCTGACCACATTCACAGTTCCACTAGAATCTGGCCAGTCCAATAAGAATGTTATATCACCTGAGTAACCATGACTGGGCCATGCCACTGTCCCTCAAACAAAGCCACCTGAGATAACCACAGGCCTTTTGCAGATATACCCTTAGAAATGCAGCTGCTCTCCTGGTGCTATGTTGCTTGCAGGTCATGGGAGAGATGCACTGATGCTCAAAAGCACCATGTGAGCAAAAGAGGAAGCATCTGAGATTGGGAGATAGTGAAAAATAGAGTTCATAAAAGCGTACAAAAATAGCAAAATGTTACTGTGTTTCAAAAGCTATGAAATTATATGAGTTCAAAAAAGTACTTACCTTATATATATTCTCATTTATTACACATGTTTTCTGTACTCTTGTAGTAATCAAATTCTATATTCCTTAGACATTAGACTAGAACCCCCATCATCATTTTTTAAAAAAGAGGTAGGAAATAAAGATATAAGTGTCTTTGGGTTGACATTTCTTTCTTTTTTTTTCTATCTAACATATTTCTAAACAGTTATTCTGAACAGCAGTTATTCTAAGATAACAAAGAGGGGATATTTGAGAACTATAATAAATGCTTGAGAAATCATAATAAAATAATATTTGGATATTTTTCTCATCCCAACTTTTTCTTATGCTTAGAGATGATGATGATGAGTAGGAATCCAACATGGAGTGAATGCTGTCTTAAAAGAAATGTGTGTAAGCACAGGGACATAAAGCATTTCTGAACTTACAGAAAAAATTGAGTTGAGTGTAAAGTAGTTTTAAATACATCCAAGCACATTTTCTTGTTTCTTTCTCTCTTTTTTTTAAGCAAATACCCATTCTTTACATGCTTGAACTATGTTCTTTTTTTGTTTTCCTGCTATTGGCACAGTATGGACTAAGACTATAAAGGAGATAATTTAAGGGCAACTTTATACCTGAAAAGTTGAAATCATTGGTTTCCCCTTACAGAAGACTCCCTGGGGAACATAATACAGGGAATCATGGGCAATTTACCACTACTTGTGATTTGTATCTGTCTGATGTAAAAAATCAATGGTTTCCCTTTTCTTTAAAAAAAAAAGGCCTCCCTGGGGACCAGAGAGTAGAAGGTCAGAGCAGTTTCCTAGTTTGCATGCCCAGCTGTTTGTTCTCCAAAGCAAATAGTTCTTCAAGTAATGACACTGGTCTCTGGTGTGCTGGATGCAGCCCTGTGTCCTGTGTCTCATGTACCACTGTGCTGTGATTACATAGAGATTGTTACTTGGAAGAGAAGTGGGGGATTTTGGGGATGAAATTGTATCCCATTCACCTGCCCCTCCCTCACTCAAACTTTATGTGTTCGATACCCCTCTACTTCCCACTCCACTTCTACTTTGGAAAGAGAAAATCTTTGTCACACGTACACACAACACCTAAGGCCCTGATTTGTCTTCTTTCTGAGATACTTCTTTACACCAAGAATTTAGAAAATAGCATAGCAGCACAGTAAGGTATTAGTGACCTAAATAATAGCCAAATAATACTGCCAAATATGATTAGGATGTTTGTAAACATTATTTCTAAAGGTGCTGATGTGTGTGTGGGCATGTGTGTGTGAAATAAAAACAGAAACACTCATATCAACATGTTAAATCAAAATGAATTTTGGTTTTATAAAAGCATTCTATTAACCCCTTAAGTATAGCTATGGAACACCTGAAACACTACGAGACATCTCTGGGACACTAGATGGATAAGCTGTAGTGTGGATTTTACTGCCAGAATATATTGCTTTCTTATTAAAGATCAGAAGAGTATGGGCTTAAAATTTTTTTTCATTGAATCAAGCTATATGACTTTCACTATAAAAATGCATGCCCAGTTTCTACAAACTTTACATTCTCATTTGAGAAATGTGATAGGAATGCATGGTGCAAAGATAGATGGGTTCCCAAATTGTATGAAATTTCAAATACTAAGAAATTATGCGAAATGAAATACTTGTAAAAATATTTCATGAAATTTAATGCAATATTTTATAGTATTGAGTAGGCTCCTAAATTTCTTATTTGAGAAATTGTGACCTCCAGTTTTCAATGACTAAAGAAAAATGACAACATATGATGATAGCAAATACTGTATTATTCTATTTAGTTATTGCATGCAAAAGCCAACGCTCCATACACAGAGAGTAAACCTTAATATACACAAATTAAAAATAATTTAGGAGGTTGAGGGTTTCAGAATAAAATGTAGAGTATGATTTGAATTGTAATCTAAAAGTATTATAAGCCTAGCCCTGACTGGTGTGTCTCAGTGGGTTGGACACTGACAGCGGACTAAAAGGTCACTGGTTCCACTCTCGGTCAGGGCACATGCCTGTGCTGGGGACTGCAAGAGGCAACCAATTGATGTTTCTCTCACACATGGATGTTTTTCTCTCCCTCTCTTTCTCCCTCCCTTCTGCGCTCTCTAAAAATAAATAAAAAATCTTTAAATGTAAAATAAATCTAACTGTATTACAAATGTATGAAATAGCTTCACTGAAAATGCAAGGGTAGCAGGGGATGCTGACTTTGGAAAGTAATTTTAGAAATGTGATATGACTGTAAGACTAAAAGCAAAAAAAGTATACCTAAACACTGTACTCTAGCTGATTAAGGGTTTTCTATGTGAGTATAAGTTAATAATTATGATGCTGTTATATATGTGTACTGGAATTGAATAATTGAACAATTGCATGCCAGATAGTGGGAGAAAGGTTTCTCGCTGTTGGAGTAGATTACAGATAAACAAGGGAATGAGGCAAGAACAATCCATGCGACATAATTAGAGTTGAATATACCAGTATGGACTCATGAGGATGCTCTCTGATTTACTTTTAAATATATAGGTAAATTACATATAAATGGGTTCATATATCACAAACATTCCCTGGCTGTATGAGCTGAGAGAGTCAAGAAGAAATGACACCCCAGGGGCCACAGCACATGTAGCACCCAGAACTTGGTTTCTAATACCATTCTCCAGCACCAGGAAGAAGGACTCCTCAGAGAATGAGTAATAAACTGGAACAGCATGATCAGCAAAATAAATACAATAGTATTAGATTATAACCCATTGAATAAAATAACTATCCATATTTCCATAATTTAAAAAATAAATAAATAAATGGGGTAGAATAGATGTAATCTCCCATGCAGGAGAATTCCAAATTATTTACATTGTTTACTCTCAAGGGAGTGGAGCATTTCTCTCCAATCCTTAGGTGTGGACTGCAGAGGAGTGACTTCCTTACAAGGACTGGAGCATGTAGAATGGAAAAAAAGTAACTTGACAGAAGAGAAAACTGACAAACACCACCTCAGTCAGGTGGGAGATGCAAGTTAACACGGTGATGTCACATTGATAGCTTTCACCCTTGATATGATATGATGAGAATGGCATATTACTTCTATGATGGCTTTCCCAAAATCATATAAGTATAGTCTAACCATAAGAAAAACATCTGACAAATCCCAGCTGAGAGACTTTCTGCAAAATACTTCACCAGTACTCCCCACAACTGTCAAGGGCATCAAAAGCTGAGAAAGTTTAAGAAAGTTTGATATGGATAAATTTGAATAAAGGATAAGGGAGTCTGAATAAAGTGTAGACTTTAGTTAATAATGATGTATTAAAATTGGATCAATAATTGTTATAAATATATCATACTATTTTAACAAAATTATAGGGGAAATTGGGTGTGGGTATACGGGAACTCATACTATCTTCATACTTTCCTTTACATCAAATACCAATTTAAAATTTAAAAGTCTTGTCAGAATTATCTTTAGTTTAACATGGAAAAAATGATAAACCCTTCACATTCTTGAAGATTTTCTATCCACACCACCTATGAAATTGCTTTCTTTTTCTCTCAATCCTGTGTAGTCTAAACAGGACCGTTAGTCCCTCCTGCATGCTTTGCTCTTTGCTTCCTCTGTTATTTGTTCACATCATTCTTATATCCAGGAATGCCCTGGTCTTTCTCCTTTGATTATGTAAATTACCTTCAAAACAACACTTTAACACTTACTTCTAGGACACTTTCTGTATTTTTTTTTAATATTCTTACTCAAGAATATGTGGAAGACTTTTAACCCTTATCCCATAATTCAGCGTGGAAATATTTAAGATCTTGCATTGCATTACATTATGGTTTTGCATGTGTAAGTCTCAACTATCCAAAATGTGAATACTTCTCCCATATTCTCTATAGCAAGTAAATCAAACTATTTTTTTGCTAAGTAGATAACATTTTATTGATTTTATAATGTTGACAGGAAAATATATACAAGGCAGGCAAAAGTAGATTAATAGTAATAAATAATACATTTAATAAATAAATAATAATTCAAGAATAAACTCTGTTTTGTGCACTCATAGCTGCAACCCTATTTTTGCCCACCCCTGTATATCACAAGGTGAATACAGTTTCCATTATGTTATTTTGTTTGAAGATAAAGTAAGACTTTAATGATAAATAGTTTTAAAATGACAAATTAAAGTATGAAAAAAGTAGATGAAAATTGAAAACAAGAGTGAGAAATATAGGAAGAAATATTTAAGTATCCCAAAAGTAAGAACAATTTCAAGGAAAATTAATCATGTATTTGTCCTTTCATAAAAGAGAAACAATTAACAATATTCACAGATAATAAGATAAAGGATATATTTTACTCACATGCTTACCAAATATGTGTTCTCCATTTATTTTAATAGAAATTTAGCATAGAGAGAAGGGTCAAGTTCTTAAGACAACATGGTACTTTTCCTGTATTGCTTTATACTTACTGAGTAGTAAATACTTTAGAAAAAGAATTTTAAAAAAGGTCAAACTTGGATCATGTGGCAAGAGGACACATTGTTGCCAATAACTGTTTCGAGTTTCCTCCATGTTTAATAAATAAAATAGCTGGGCACATGGATACTCCAGTTGCATTTCTAAGTGTTCACAAGACCTTGATGGGGCCATGTGATTATATTCTTGCCAATGAGATGTAAGTAGATTTTAAAGCAGCTTCCAAGAATCTTCTTCAAAAAAAAAAAAAAAGACAGTTGTATATGTAATTTATCTCCTTTTGTCATTTTTCCCAATATTTAATTACTCAGTTATTGTCTGGATAGTGTTTTTCTCCTCACATAAAATTACTTTATTTTTTAGTGTTTCCCATAGTCTAAATTGTGAGCTGCTATTTCAGATCTTTAAATAAAAGATAAATTAATTTTGATCAAAATTGGAGAGGTTAAAAGAAGACAACTACTACGTAAATTGTTTGTGTGAAAGTTAATTCACAAGGAAAATACTCACAGAAGTGGCAAAATTTTAAGGTAGGAATTCTGTTTTAGTTGAACTGAAAGACTTGAAAAATATGAAAATAATTTGTGTGTCTAGGAAAGATAGTATAAAAACTGACAGAAGTGCAGCAGCAACCTATTGTTTTCCTTTAAAAATCTACTATTAAATAAAATATACTTTAAACTCATTATTTAAAAAACTCAGCTAATATCTGATAACCCACCAATACCTAAAACCAAGATTCACTTTAGAAAGAATGTGAGAGGAATATTGTATTTACGGTAGTTTTCTCAATTTTTACAACTTGAATATGCATTATTATTTCATAAAAAAAAGATACTGAAGTTCTTGGAAAGGTAAACTTTTCTTAAGTCAAGCAACTTGTAAATAGCACATGGAGGTTGGATTTAGGTCTGTTTCTCAGTTTTTTAACAGGTTAGCCTGCTCCTAAAGAATGGACTTTGTTGTCCTTGTTGATGTTTAGCTATTGTTTCAACCTGTGCATAACTGCAAAAAAGATTTCTTTAGGGAAGAAAAGATCAAACAAACCAAAAATGAAAAACAAGGAAAAGGCCAAAGGTGTTTGTATTCATTAGTTAGATAAAATATTAAAAAGTTCACACCACCTATTTTGAACCAGCAGATTGTTTTATTCTTGTTAATTGCAATGTTAATTAAGTAATATTCACTGTTGTGTGGAAATAATATAATTTCCTTTCTACTCATATTCAGCTAGTAAGTTCCAATTTTGGCTTCTTGTTAGTAATGCATTACATTTATTTTTATTGTCTGAAACACACAGATATGAATCTGAAGAAATTTGTTAAATCAGATTATGAATGTCTGGACACCAGTTACATATAGTTTAGAAAGAATGTAAGATTTTGATTGTTTCTGTGCATGAGGATTTTTGAACTAAGTGCTGAATAAATTTAGTGAAATGTGTTTCATAGATACTAAGAATATCAAACTTTTAAAAGTTACATCTTGGCAAATTCTTTCTTTAAAGTATTTCAAACACCCAATAAAAAGGCTCCTTCTCCATTAGTACATTCACAGACAACAATATTTGGATAGATTAAGTGAAAACAATCCAAAACACATGGATTGTATGACTTTTAAAATAAACGTGAGTTTAAAACTTATTGAGAAAATGTCTAGCAAAATGGGTTGTTCTAAGACTAAACTATTTAAAAAAAGGATTAATACATTTCAGAAACTGTAATCTGAAAAAAAGTAGAAAACTGCATTGTAATTAAAGCAAAACAAAACACATATTAATTTAAATAATTTGAATTTTGTTTCATTTCAAAATTTTCTAAGGTTTTGCTCAGGTAATATTTTATGTAAATTGTCACAAATAAGTAATTGTCCTATTTTATAATCACAGAAAGGAACAATAAACAATGTCCTCCTGACATGTCTTACAAGGTCCTTTATGATCTGGCTCTTGTCATCCTCCCTCTTGCAATGAAGCGAAACGAGCCAAACATAGCTGGTCACACAGCTTGAAGATCCAGTCTCTCTGTTTGAAGGCAGTGACTCTGTCAGTGTTTTGTACAGTAACTGGCACTTAGTGGACACCTAATACATGTTTGTTAAATAAGCAAGTTAAATGAGATCACTCAAAAGTAATAAACATGGAATTTTAAATGGGATAAGGGAGTTGAGTCTCATGAAATGAAATAATTTACGTCCAAGATCATTTGAAAACAGGATTTGAAGCTGTGGTATCCTAATTCCCTAACTCACATCTATATCCATCTCAGTCTCTAAAAAGTGCATTTTCAGAACTATAGACTGAAATCCACAGTGATAGTCACACAACTCATATAGTGTTGGGGGCTACTGAACGAGTATGGGAATATAAAAGTGAACGGGTAGAGTACAAAAATGCCTTAGTCCCCATCCATCCACTGGAAATGAAAATGCAGATCACAAAGATGGGGTTAATGGGAAGTGGTTGGGAGACTTAGGCGAGAAGATGCTCAAATGCTTAGAATTCCACAGAAGCCACATTGTTTCATTTATTAGATGAGTCATCTCAGTTGCTTCAAAAACATACTAAAATTCTCCAAATATAGATTTGTCTTTGAGCTTTAGGACACTTGGAAATCAAATTATTTCACTGTTGATCTTTATTGTGGATGACCTCACACAGCAGAGAAACTCAAAATCTGAAGTGCCTTTTATCCTGAAAATTTTATCTAGGCCTCAATCTTTTCTCATATAGACATCTTTAAAACAAATATGATTTACATTTAAGCTTTATTAAGATGAAATATAAGGGAAGTGCCAAATATTCTTTGGCAACAAATTAATGCAATCTTAGGAATATTAAATCTATATAAAATTATTCAAATTTTGATTCCATTATAATTTAAAACTAATAATATAGTACATCTAAGTGTGATAATTTTTCCATGAAGCATGTATACTTTTTAAGTTGGGAGATTTTTATTATTTCATCCTACTGAAATCTCTCTAAGAAAGTAAAAAATATGGTATGACCTGTTTATTGCCTTAGGAAATAGTAATAAAGTTTAAAAAATTTTTATCCATGAATAATAAAAGTTATCAAAGAATAAATTTTATCTATGGAGTATTGCACTTTCAACTTCTCTTTGATTTTTTGTTTGCCATTAGATCACCATAGAAAGCGACTTGCCTAATAGTGGAGTCCACGCCTTGAGCTTTATACTAAAAAGAATGATACCTATAGACTTCTGGCCAAGATGGAGGGGTAGGTAGAAACACTGTGCCTCCTCGCACAACCAAAATAAGGACAAAAATTTAGAAACAAAATAACAACCAGAACTGACAGAAAATTGAACTGTATGGAAGTCCTACAATCAAGGAGTTAAAGTGACACATTCATCTAGACCAGTAGGTGGGGCGGAGTTGGGCAGCCAGGAAGAGACCAGTTGCTGCAAAAAAAAAAAAAAAAAAAGTGATGGCTAGCAGACCCAGGGTGCTCAAAGCAGCAGCAGGGGGACCCAGCGAGATGTGGATTGTGGAGGGACACAGCACACAAGGTGGCTGGTGGAACCACACAGTCCCACATTTGAGCACAGATAAACCAGGTGAAACTGGGGAGTGATGGTGTCACAGTTTGTATTTAAGTCTCTTATCCACCTTGAATTTATTTTTGTGTATGGTGTAAGTTGGTTCTTGAGTTTCATTTTTTTGCATGTAGCTGTCCAGTTCTCCCAACACCATTTGT
>CM052540.1:137858441-138117972 GCA_028533065.1 Trachops cirrhosus | reverse complement strand
AAAGAAGTTGGGCCCAAGGAGGAACACACCAAGGCACATCATACTTACATTAGCCAAGATTAAAATGAATGAGAGAATCCTAGAAGCAGCAAGAGATAAGGGGACAGTTACCTACAAAGGAGTTCCCATAAGACTGTCAGCTGATTTCTCAAAAGAGACCTTGCAGGCAAGAAGGGGCTAGAAAGAAGTATTCCAAGTCATGAAAGGCAAGGACCTATATCCAAGATTACTCTATCCAGCAAAGCTATCATTTAGAATGAAAGGGCAGATAAAGTGCTTCTCAGATAAGGTCAAATCAAGGGAATTCATCATCACCAAGCCCTTATTATATGAAATGTTAGAGGGACTTATCTAAGAAAAAGAAGATAAATATTTACAGTAAAAGAACATCAAACTCACAATTACTAACACCACAACTAAAACAAAAACAAAAGCAAACTAAGCAAACAACTAGAACAGGAACAGAACTACAGAAATGGAGATCACATGGAGGGTTAGCAACAGGGGAGTGGGAGGAGGAGAGAGGGGGAAAAGGTACAAAGAATAAGTAGCATAGATGGTAGTTAGAAAATAGGGGAAGGGTAAGAATAGTATGGGAAATATAGAAGCTAAAGAAATTATGACACATGGACATGAACTAAAGCAGGGGAATGTGGGTGGGAGAGTGTGTGCAGGGTGGAGGGGAGTGAAGGGAGGAAATGGGACAACTGTAATAGCATAATCAATAAAATATATTAAAAAAGAGAGAATGATACCTATAGAGGTTAATTTCTTTATGCAGGTTCACGGAGCTAGTTAGTAGCTAAACTGGGACTTGTGTAATCCCAGATTTCAGATTAACATAAAGAAAATATTTAGAATTTGCAACCAATGGAAATATGAAATGCATTTTTAGCATACGTGTATAAAAAAAATGCTCTGCACACACCCTGACAAGTCCAGTGACCAAAAGTAACCTCACAGGGTGATTTGATAAAAAATTCCTACCTGGGCAGATCATAGTGTGTAGTCAGGCCCCAGGCCTATAACTGCCCTAGTAAAAGGTTTATCTTTGCCTTAAGCAAGATCTGTTCATTGTTCTTTTGCATCTAGTTTAGCATAGCTTTGAAATGCCAGAGTGATTCTATTTTACAGAACCCCTTGGAAGTATAACCACCCTCAAGGAAGCACATAATCTTGTTAACTATCCTGTAATCAAATATCTTTCACATAATCTTCCTGTGTTCCCTTCATATTTCCAAATGTATAAAAGAAACTGAAAAACAGTCATTCTCCTAAGCAGAGCATTTGAGATTTTCCTGGCACATTCTCAGTTTGGCTCAAATAAACTTAAAAACTTACCCACAGGTTTGGACATTTCTTATGTCAACAGATTACAATGTTACATTTACTATGTAGTGATGATACTTACATGTTAGACCAGTGGTCCCTAACATTTCTGGCACCACGCACCGGTTATTTTCCCATGGTGGGGAGGGGATGGACAGGAAGTGAAGCAAAGGCCACAGCCTGGTTCGTAGCAGGCCACAGATTGGTACCAGTCAGTGGCCTAGGGATTAGGGACCCCTGTGTTAGACAACTGCTAATATGGTCAATTGATCTCTAAAATAAAAAATAAAATTTCCCATTTAAGAGGTATCTTTCTCTAACTGGTTTATTTCATGTAGCATAATGTTCTCCAGTTCCATCTGTGCTGTCCCAAAGGGTAAGATTTCCTTATTTTTACTACCAAGTAGTATTCCATTGCATAACATACCACAGCTGTTTTATCCACTCATCAAAATAAAATAAGAGATGTTTGAAACTTCTAGACTTATACACATTCCTAGTCATCTTTCAACAATCAACTCTGTCACCTTTTTTGCAAAATCTTGGCCCCTTCCCCATTGCCCAGGTTAAGTGATCTCTCTCCTCCTCTCCCAGGACACTCTTTTCATAATTATGTAAACATACTTACCCACATTACACTGTGTTATGATCATCTGGTTATATGAATATTTTAGAAGGAAAGGCGCTTGTATATATTCATATCTGCATCCCTGGCATTTGGTGCAGTGCTTACTATAAAAGAAATGTTTGGTGAATGAAATGAAGTTGAAGTCTATAAATTAGCATTAAATTTTAGGAAGATTAAGTACAAAGAAATTATAAAGCTATCAACAAAAGATCAGATCTATAACAGTAAGCTGTGGGAGTCATGTTACAGAATATGGCAGAAAAGTAGGAGTAAGGAAAATCATGATAATTAAACAAGACAGACATGTGAGTGGTCCAGTTATTTTTTCAAGATCAGAATAGATGATAAGGAATTTGATAACTTAAGTCAGAACCAACCAATCTAGGCTCAGAGTTAAGGTTGAAGCCAGTTTCCCAAGTGATGATATCCTTGGCCAACCAAAGTCCATGCTCCAAAGAAGACATGATTCATAGTAGAATCAAGCAAAATGTAGATTGGCACTTCCAAAAGACAAGGGTCATCCTCAGGAACTGGAAAGATTGTGTAACATTAGGCCTTTCGAAGAGACCACTCTTTGTGAATGCATCTTCAACAGCATCATAGCCAGCCCCACAACCTAAGAGCCAGAATTCTAAGACTTATGAGATGAAGCAGGGAAAAAGGAAGGGTTCAAAATGTTTTCAGATGCTTCTTAAAATTTTAGAATCATCCACTCCTTTGAGATTCTGATTAAACAAATCAATACATTCATATAAACACACAATTTTAAGAATCTAGCATAGTAGAGAAAGGGAAGCATTTTTTTCTTTCAAAAAATAAACATATAAAATAAAAAAGTGACAAATAATAAAGAATTATGTAAGAAAAGAGAAAAAATATCTAGAAATGGTAAAGTAAAATTGATAAACTACATTAAAATTAAAACATTATTTAAAATTATTATTTAAAAGCAAACGGCAATAAAGTCACAATAAAAAGACAAAAACTAGCCACAAATTTGTAAAAGATATTTTCAACAGAAAAATTTCACATTGAATTGGAATCTAGATTTTATAAAGAACATACAAATTAGTAAGAAATAGTTCAAACACCAAAAAGAAATTTGTGTAAAGGTTTGGAATAAAGAATAGAAAATAAATATATAAAAAGAGACTCAATTTCACTCTATATTATGAAAACACCAGACAAAAATAAAATATTTCCCATCTATTATATTTATCCAAATTAAAAGACTGGCCATAACAAGTATGAGTGAGGATACGGATAAGGAGAAATCCTAATGTAGAAACGTAAACTAGTAGAACCACTTTGGAGTACATTTTCCTGTCCTACATAACGGTGACTGCAAATTCACTTATGTACTGTAAGTTCTTGTTTATGTATAAAAACATAAAATATAATTATTATTATAATAGTATTTATAATAGAAAAGGATTGGAACCTAAATAAGATAAATAGTATGCCAAAATCTATCAAATATTTAAATATTATCTAAATGGCTTCACTATACAGAAACAGACTCAAAGCTTTCCAGTTTATTCTACAAGGTAATATTTGTCTGACACCAAACAAAAAGCATTACTGAAAATCTAGATACTAGTCTCACTTGTGAACCTAATATAAAATATGAAGTAAAATGTTAACTTGAAATAATAGTATCTAAACAGATATGCAAATTCACACAACTTATTATGTTTATGGACTAAGGCCTATGAAATGCCAGTAAATAAAACAATTATGAACTATGCAAGGAACGTCTACTTCTGGCAATGTCATAATAACTGGAACTAAACTCACCCTGGTGGGATAAACCACCATAAAATTGGGAGGGAAATCATGAGGCAATTGTTTTCAGACATTGGACAGCAGGGAGTGCAGACTGCAATTCTTGAGAAGAGGGAAACTCATGAGATGAGCCCCATGATTGTTCTGGATCTCTACAGGAAGCTGCAGATCAAGCAGAGATCAGAGTATGTGGCTGCTTACATGAGCTTACCATGGAGCAGCTGCTACAATGCAAACACAGATAATAGCAGTCAAACAGCACTGAGAGACATCAGAGTTCCAGTACTAGCTATAAAGGAGAAACCATCTGAGTCTCAAGAAAGGCCCTAAATTAGGAATAAGGTACACATGTATAGTAATACCTATACTAGACTGGCCCTAGAAAAGCCAAAATCCAAGCCTCAATAATATTTGGCTTGCTATAAATCCACACTATCTTGGATCTCTATTTAAGATGTCAACCTGAAACAAACACCACCGAAACAATACTGTTTAGGGGAATCATCCTATGTATCATTCAAAAGTTCAGTACACAATTAAAATCTGTTAGGTATCCCAGTAAACAGAACAATGTAACCTATAGTTTTAAAAAGCTTTAAAAACTTATCCAACAGAGTTCTGGTATTGGATTTCAAACATAATAATGTTAAAGCAATCTTTTGTATATTTGTAAAGAGAATATTCATCGACATATATGTGCTTTTGGATCAAATTAAGCACCATTAAATATCTCAAGCCTGGTAAGTACATAGTGAACATCCCTTTTCCATATATTTCTCTCTCCTCCTGAATAAAATGATAAAGTTTGATTCATTTGCATCACTCACAGTATGTCTTTTATTATAGAAATATATATGCATTTTGATAATA
Source organism: Trachops cirrhosus (assembly GCA_028533065.1). Lineage (NCBI taxonomy): Eukaryota > Metazoa > Chordata > Mammalia > Chiroptera > Phyllostomidae > Trachops > Trachops cirrhosus. Next base: position 138,113,360 of record CM052540.1, on the reverse strand, counting down.
AATAAAATGAAGTTGAAAGATGAATAAAAAGTCAATTTTTCTTTACTATTAACTTCTTGATGCTACCCTCCTGAGCTAAGTAATATTTGTTGAAAAGAATTAAACCCTTCTCTGAAACTTTGATTCAATTTCCTCAATTTTACTTTTAAAATTTTAATTTTATGACTAGATTATTTTTTCATTATTGGACATTTATTCACATTAAAAGTCACATGCTCTTGCATGATTTGTTTTGTGTGTGTGTGTATGTGTGTGTGTTGAGTTGTGTAACTTTTTTATGCATTTTGAATATTAACCCTTTATCAGATGTATCCAGGATTGTGTTCTTCCATTCAATGGGTTTTCTTTTTATTTTGTTGATGATTTCCTTTGCTGTGCAAAAACATTTTAGTTTGATATAGTCCCACTTGTTTTTTTATTTTGTTTCCCTTGCTTGAGGAGATATATCAAAAAAAAGTATTACTACAAGAGATGTTCATAATTTTACTGCCCATGTTTTCTTCTAAGATTTATATGATTTTGAGTCTAAAATTTGTCTTTAATCCATTTTGAGTTGATTCTTTTGTTTGGTGTAAGAAGGTGGTCGTATCATTTTTTGCACAAATATGTCCAATTTTCTCAACACCACTTACTGAATAGACTACCTTTAAACCATTGAGTGTTCTTGCATCCTTTGTCCAACATTAATTGACTATAAAGGTGTGGGTTTATTTCTGACCTCTCTATTCTGTTCAGTTGCTCTCTATGTTTGCTTTTATGCTGGTACCATACATACTATTTTGATTACTATGGCCTTATAGTATAGGTTGATATTAGGTAGCATGATTCTTCTAACTTTGTTCCTCTTTCTCAACATCACTATTGCTGTGTGGGGCTTTTGCTATTTCCACATAAATTTTTAAAATATTTGTTTTAGTTCTGTGAATTATATCATTGGTTTCTTGATAGGAATTCCAGTGAATCAACAGATTTCTCTGGATGATATGGACATTTTAATGATGTTAATTTTTCCTGTCCATGAACACAGTATGTGCTTCCACTTATTTGTATCTTCTTCAATTTCTTTCTTCAGTGCCTTATTATTTTCTGAGTACAGGTCTTTTACATCCTTGGTTTGGTTTATTCCTAGGCATTTTATTCTTTTTGAAGCAATTGTGAATGGGACTGTTTTCTTAATGTCCCTTTCTGATAGTTCATTATTGGCATATAAAAATTCAACTAATCTGGATATTAATTTTATATCTTGCTACTTTTCTGAATTCATAGATCAGTTCTAGTAGTTTCTTGGTAGATGCTTTAGGGTTCTCTATATATAGCATCATGTCATCTGCAAATAATGACAACTTCTTCCTCTACAATTTGGATGCCTTTTATTTCTTCTTCTTATCTGATTACTGTGGCTAGGATTTCCAGTACTGTGTTGAATAAGAGAAGTAAAAGTGGACATCCCTGTCTTCTTTATCTTAAGGGGAATGCATGTAGGTTTTTCCCATTAAGTATGATGCTGACAGTGGGTTTGTCATATATGGCTTTATTATGTTTAGGTATGTTCCCTCTGTCCTTTTGCTAAAAGTTTTGTTCATAAATCAGTGCTGGATTGTAGCAAATGCTTTTTATGCATCTATTGATAAGATCACGTGTTTTTTATCCTTCATTTTGTTTCTGTGGAATATTGTTGGAAACTGCCCTGCCTGGTTTCAGGAGCTGTAACCCCTGCCCCACCCCGCCCCCATGGCTAAGGCTGAGTGAGTGACCTTCAGACCATAAGCCACTAAGGAGACAAAGCTTATCTCCGTGGCAGGGGCACCGCCTCTGCTCCTTTTACTTCACCCTGCCTGGCCCCCAATGCTTAATCGATTAGCCAAAGATGGGTTAAGATTCCTCAAGGGAGGGATGACCTAAGACAGGGGATCCCAGGGAAGGACTTTGGGGCTACAGAAGAGGGGTGATGGACCCTCACCCCTTGGCTTTGACATAGTCTGAGTCCTCATTCTGTCTTTGAGAAGTCTCCTAGTCTCTTGGCTGCCCTACTTCCCCTGCTTGACTTAAACCCTAAACAATGCCTTAAGCCTGAAACAATGCTGGTGGTGGGTACTGCCCTGTGCTGGAAAGGGCAGGTTCCCTAGGGTGACCAGGCCTAAGAAAGAATATGTAAAATCCTGTGAAACCTGCTTTGTTTAGAATGCTTTCAATTAAATGATAAGAGTCCAGGCAGTGAGCTTGTTCCCCAAAGTTTTATGGCCATTTAACTATCTGACCCTGATTCAAAATAGGCCCTCAGAGTTCAGTTGTATGCTATCTATTGTTTGATCATTACTGCCTGATAATGATTAATGAGCTTTACGTGTACACCCCATATTCCTATGCAAATTGAACCCAATAAAAGTCTCAAGGCAAGGGTTGGGGCACTCTCCCCTTGAGAGAGAAGCCACATCAACCCTTCTCCTCCCCAGGACTCAGTAGTCCATGTGAATTTATTTTGTCTCATCCATACACTGCGGGCCAGTGTCCTCATCAGAATATCACATTTATTGATTTGTGAATGTTATGCCAACCTTGTACCTCCAGAATAAGTCTCACTTGATCAGGTGTATGATCTTTTTGTTGTATAAAAATGGGCAAATGATATGAATAGACGCTTCTCCAAAGAGGACATACAGATAGCCAATAGACATGAAAAGTGCCCAACGTCACTCATCATCAGAGAAATGCAAATTACAACCACAATGAGATATCATTTCACATCAGTCTAAATAGCTATCACTAATAAATCAATAAACAACAAGTGCTGGCGAGGATGTGGAGAAAGGAGAATACTTTTGCACTGTTGGTGGGAATGCAGATTGGTGTAGCCACTGTGGAAAGCAGTATAGAGATTCCTCAAAAAATTAAAAATGGAACTGCCTTATAGTACAGCAATTCCACTTCTGGGAATTTATCTGAAGAAACCTAAAACACTAATTTGAAAGAATATAAGCACCCCTGTGTTCATTGCTGCATTATTTACAATAGCTAAGATTTGGAACCAACGAAAGTGTCTGTCTGTAGATGAGTGGATAAAATAACTATGGTAAACTTACACAATGGAATGCTACTCAGCCATAAAAAAGAAGAAAATTTTACCCTTAGTTACAGCATGGATGGACCTAGAGAAGATTATGCTAAGTGAAATAAGCAATTCAGAGAAAGACAAATACCATATAATTTCACTCATATGCAGAATCTAATGAACAATGAATTAACAAGCAAAATAGAGAGACTCATAGAGAGCAGGCTGACAACTCTTTGCGGGTAGGTGAAGGGGTGGAGGGATTGAGCAAAAAAGAAAAAGGACTCATGAATATTGATGACAGTGTGGTGACCGTAGGTGGGAGGAGGGTGGGTGGAGGTTGAAGAGAGTATAAGGGGGATAAGTGGTAATGAAAAAATACAATAAAATTTGTTTTTAAATAGTCACAAATTAGAATTATTTTACAAACAAACTAAAGTATATTCTCTTCAGCTTACTGGTACATCAGTAAACAAATTCTACTTGTATCACTTAAAACATTCTAAAACCTCATTTTCAATAACTTTAATACTAAGATACATCTGTGCTGAGGAATCTCTACTTTTTCTAGCCCTTTAAAGTGGCTCTGTTTGTTCTTACCATCATATATGGCCAATTTTTTTTTTACTTTAAAACATTAGTTTTGACCCAGTTCATAAACTATTTACATACTTTAGTAAAATATTTATTGGCAATAGTTTTCTTTTACTTAAAAAAATTCATTAAAATAATTATGAGTCAAATATATTTTAACAAAAAATTAAACTTCTGAAAAATTATAAAAGCTCTAATATAATTTTATCTTGGGCTGGTTTTGTCAAATTCTTCATTAATACATATGTATTCTGATATTTTAATTTTAAGTGTCACTTGAAACCACATGCTTTTAGATCTAAGAAATGAAATATTATTTCAAACTCCTCTTGTCTAGCCCTCTATCTTATAACTTATATTATCATGAAAGCAAGTTAAGTCAATTGAATTGATTTGTTATGACTATTTAGTAGTTATTAAGAAACCAAGCTTTCTAATTCATACCACATGCTAAAACAATGCCTCCCACTTGTTTCATCTTTGAATAACAATTCTACTTACAGTCACTCCAAAAATCTAGTATTTATAGAAAATCAACCAATTACAAATATCACTTTATGCTTTGAACTATTCCAACCTGATAAAAATGTTGTTGACATTGAAGGAGTTCAGAAGGCCTCACCAAGATGTACCACTTAGACTTGTAGATTATTTTGAGCTGAAAGCAATAGAGACCCTGCACGCTCAGGGGAACTTCTACCCTTCCTTTAACTACCTAGAAAAATCTAAATTAGGGGCCTTGAACATAGTAAGAGTCATTACCAGAAATAACTTTTTATCACCCATCAACACGGCAGGGCAAAAATCTAATTACTGAACATCTGCTCCTCTTATCATCTGCAAATGACCTTCCTTCTCTCTGAAAGGTATGTTACCTCATGCCTTGGTTCAGAATGCCATATACATTTCATTTTACCTTTCTGTCTCTGAACCTCTCACGTCTATGAGGTTCCCATATGTATGGATTATGTGGAATTAAATTTGGTTAATTTATTTCTTGCTAATCTGTTTCTTATAGATTTAATTATTAGACCAGCCAGTAGAAGCGTTGGTAAAAAATGTTGTTTCTCCTGAACAACATAGAAAACATAATGCTGAAAAACAAGTGTATATTAATTTCTAAAAGTTTTTAAATTAATCAGATTTCTAAAAATTTATGAAGTTATATATTATACAATGAACATACATGTATATAAAAAGACATATGTACAGACACACAGACAACTGAACTTCGGTGAATGCATGTGTTGGATTGGGAAGTCAACATAAGCAATTTATTATATCAATTTAAAGTGGTAAATTTATTACCTTATCTAAATGTTGTCCTAATGATCATATAAATTGATATTATATGCTTAGTGGACTTGGTAACAGCTCATGCAATCTTTATATCTAGGTCATTAATTCAAATCCAGTTTAGGATGCAACTACTAAGTCACTGATTTTGAGTTTTTCAATATTCTATTACAAATAGCAAATGTTTTGCTTTTAATTTCACTTGAAACTATATTTGGACACTGATAAGGCATTATTTTTCCTGCATTTATCTTCACCTGGTTCTGTATTTCTTATATAAATAGCTAAACAGAAAATAAAATATAATTAATAAACTTATTGTATAGTAGTAAATGTTTTCAATTCTGTCTTTTAAAAAATGCTGTAAGAGAAGCCTGTAGATCAACTTCTCATATTTCCTAGACTACAAACATAGACACAAAATCAAAGAAAAGGGCTAATTGTTAGTTCTTTCAAAGTGGGAGGAACAATTATCACAGGATTTTTAAATTTTTTTTAATATATTTTGTTGATTATGCAATTATAGTTGTCCCATTTTTTTCTCCCCTTCATTCCCCTCCATCCTGTAACCTCTTCCACCACCATTCCCCCACCTTAGTTCATGTCCATGGGTCATAACGTATAAGTTCTTTGGCTTCTCCATTTCTTATACTATTGTTAACCTCCCCCCTGTCTATTTTCTACCTACCATTTATGCTACTTATTCTTTGTACCTCTACCCCTCTCTCCCCCTCCAACTCCCCCACTGATAACCCTCCATGTGATCTCCATTTCTGTGATTCTGTTCTTGTTCTATTTGTTTGTTTTGTTTGGTTTTTTAGTTTCAGTTGTTAATAGCTGTGAGTTTGTTGTCATTTTAGTGTTCATATTTTTTATCTTCTTTTTCTTAGATAAGTCCCTTTAAAATTTCATATAATAAGGGTTGGGTGATGATGAACTCCTTGAACTTGATCTTATCTGGGAAGCACTTTATCTGCCTTTCCATTCTAAATGATAGCTTTGCTTGATAGAGTAATCTTGGATGTAGGTCCTTGCCTTTCATGACTTGGAATACTTCTTTGAAGTCCCTTCTTGCCTGCAAGGTTTCTTTGAGAAATCAGCTGATAGTCTTATGGGCACTCCTTTGTAGGTAACTGTCTCCTTTTCTCTTGCTGCTTTGAAGATTCTTTCCTCATTTTTAATCTTGGGTAATGTAAGTATGATGTACCTTGGTGTGTACTTCCTTGGTCCAACTTCTTTGGGACTCTCTGAGCTTCCTGCACTTCCTGGAAGTCTATTTTCTTGGCCAGATTGGGGAAGTTCTCCTTCATTAGGATTGTTGAGACACTAGGCACATGTAAAAATGCTTTGGTGGCTGAGTTGGGGGTAGAACAATTCTCTATATCCTGACATAGATCATAGCTTTTCTAAATTCAAAGAAATGGTAAGTGACTATAAATAGTTTTTACATAAAAGGAATGGTTCTGAGGTAGAAAGGATAGAAAGGCATACCTGCAAATAAAAGGCATTGAAGGATGACACACTCTAAAGAAAGTAGAAAATTCTTGCTAGCATATTTAGAAAAACTGAACCACAGTGCAAAACTAACATATACAATTAATAGATATTCACCAGGTGGCCATGAGGTTCTCATTTTAAGAGAGTCAACTGAGCAAAGATATCATGAAGATATACAAATTCACAGGTATTTCCAACTCACCAAAGGTGTAGAAAGTACCTATTTTGTTTTGGGTTTTGTTTCATAACAAAATCTTACAGGAACCAGTTAGTAAAGCAAGAGAACTACTTACCAAATTAATAGTAAGAGAAATCACACATACATTAAAAATAACATCATTTGACCACACCTGAGCTAGCATTCAAGGTTATAAGCTCAGTATTTCTAATGATAACACAGCAAAAATGAGTCATGTTGTATGTGTGAACAAAGAAGCAGCTATTTTTGTTTTCTCATTTTAATTTGCTGCTCTGTATGGTAAACTTGTGTGTTATGTTTGTAAATTAGATTCAATCTAAATGTATATGTGAGATTGGAATTTGGCAGTCCTCAAACTTCTGTGGATTTTATACATATGAGATTTTCTATGTATGATATAAACTTCTTGCTTAAACTTCTTTCTTTTTTTATTGACTTCCTGTTTGTGTAGTGCTTGGAAAAATTATCCTAGTAGGTGTTTGAACAGCTTGAGATCAGTTGACCTGAGAACCATTTTTCTATGATCTAAGCACTTGGCTAGAGTTAAACATTCAAATAGTTTGATAGTTAACATCCTTTTTAGGCTCCAACTGTTATCCCTGTTTTTTTAAAGCTGGTAATGTAACAGGGATTTTAAGGATCTGCATCATTTCTAAAATACAATGATTTTTTTTAACACTTTAATTTACATGGGCATTTCTACTCAGTACAGTCTAGTACTGCAAACCCACAATTACAAAGCAAGGCAATAATTTCATAGTGCTAGTCAAAGTTTTATTTCTATAAATTGTAAGTATAGGATACTAACTTCTGCTCAGAGATTAATTAATTTAAAGGAAAAGTAAGTGTATTAAGTGCAAATTAAAAGGTTTGTTTAAGGCTTTTAATGCAAGGATTCATACTATCATTTTTTCCTAGCCTAGTGGAATTATAATTAACAAAAATACTTGTCTTTTTATTATACATAGGATTGTCTTTTAAAAGTATATGCAATGAGAAAAGTATGTAAATATACATTTAAAGTGTAATAGTGTACAACGATCATTATAAAGTAAGGAAAGTAATGCTATAAAAATGAAGAAAACATTCTTCAACACATTGTGGAAGTTATTCTCAAAACCTGGCCTGTTAGGTTAGAACCACAAGTTTGTATATATATGCCCACATTTGCATGAACATAAATATTTTACATTCTTCTGATGGCATGATATATATCTTAGAATGAACAGTAGCAACGGCGCTGAGAGAAACAGAAAAAAAGTGACCTGCTGAATTATGTGAAGTCAAGTCTCTTGGAGGATAGAAAGCAGATCTTACTGAGTAGATATCTAGTTTATCTATGTTCTCATAGCGATTTGCTGATCCAGGGACCCACTGGGATATTGGAGCAAATTCATGCAGCTGGTACAAATTCAGATTTTTGCCAACTCTATTGTCTCTTATGCTTTCATTGTTGGAATAATGACATGTCTAGGTAAAGGTTGGGTACAAAAGTCGAACAAAGTTCTTTGGGCAGAAATGACTTTATGGTGCTTGTGAGCTGCAAGAATCATTTTCACTTTTAGTACAGTTTTTCTACTGGGCCTATAACTATTTTGGAAATGTCTATTGCCTTCTAATTAAGATTAAAGTCCTTAGGAGAATAAAAAGATAGTTATTTTGCTAAGTCACCTGGATTCAGGCTACTGTGAAAGTGTTCATTTTTTCTAGTATTTTTGCTACAAAGGAGGATCAGCGCATGAGCTTGAAAGGGGTCAACAAACCCCTTTTCCTGTGAAGGACAAGAAAGTAAATATTTTAGGCTTTTGTGGGCCATACGGTGTCTGTCACAGCTACTCAACTCTGCCACTGTAGTATGAAAGCAGCCTTAGACAATACGTAAACAAATGAGAGTGTCTGTGTTCCAATAAAACTGTAACTATAGACACTGAACTTTGAATTGTATATAATTTTTACATTTCACAATATACCGCATTTTTTGGACTATAAGACACAGCTCCCCACAAATTTGGGAATAAAATACAGTGGCAACCCTACTCCTGCCTCCTGTGATCCCACTCCACCACTGCCCTCCCCATAGCAAGCCAGGTAAGCTACATTTGGACTATAAGACACACCCCCTCACACCCCCTTTCCCCTCAAATTTGGGGGGGAGTTCATCTTATAGTCCAAAAAATATGGTATTCTTGTTTTTTTCCCAACCACTTAAAATATAAAAATGATTCTTATCTTGTGGACTGTGCAAACCCAGGTGGTGTGCTGGGTTTGGCTCATGGGCTATAATATGACCATCTAAGTATAGAGCACAATAGTGTACAGTGATGAAAAATGAGAAAATTTTCTTAACAAAGATTTTTATTCTTTTTATTAGATATTAAGTTCTATTTCAATGTTTTGCTAATTAGCTCCTAAAGCATGCCATAATCCTGGCTTATATCTTAGCTGAAGAAAATCCCAATTCACGGAAGCAGTTAATATTGAGTTGCAATTTAAAAATGTGAAAGTCCTCAAAAAGACTCAAGTTCTAACTACTAGGCTAACCCATTAAATGGCTGCCATTACTGTGTTTATATGATTGACAAATAAGATACTTTTCATGCCATTAGTTTTAATGTGAAATGAAAAAAAAAATTACAAAGATTGCCATGAATTTGAAGAAACCATAGCCTCTTAGGCACCAATGAGATAGTATGGTTGAATACTTTATAACATAGCCAGTGGGATCATTGGTTAAGATTTTCCATTGAGCCTTCTAAATGATCTTTCACAATGAAGACTATCACTCCACATTTACATTTGATATTTTTATTTTGTTTTTAATTGTGCTTCCTAAGACATTATTGAAAGTATAAAAAATTATAGCCCTTGCTGGAAACAAAGGGAGGACATGGTGTCAAGACAATGAAGCCAGGAAGCTGCTTCTGCATGTATGGTATCTGTTAAATAAATCACATGCAAGTTGTCAGGGGTGTACTTTTGCTCTAAGTGTTTCTAGTAAAAGAATCATTTCCAGCTAACCCCTAATTAAAAGAGAGAAAGTGAGAGAGATAAAGTAACTAACAAAGTCATCAGCAGTGTATTTTTGTTTTTAACTTGCCTTGCAGACTAAAGGAAAGGTGTGCCACTGCCTACCAGATAAACTCAGATTCCCTCTCTGTGCCCCTTATTCTCAGTTCCTGGCATACATTATATGTCCAAGGAATATTCTTAAATGAATAAACTGAAATTGTAGATTCACTTTAAACCAGCTTTAATACCCATCTGTGACTTCCTGGAGGTTCTCTTCTTCCCAGAAATGTCATTCTTGTGAGCTTGTATCCTCATCAGAACTGTATCACATGAGCACTTAATGCAAAACCTGGGATATAGAAAATGCTCAACAAACTTTTACCTATAATTATTGTCTCCAAATTCTGTTTCTTATAAGTCTAGACAGTTTGTTTAAATGCATGTGAAGTAAGTTGAAATAAGCTCATAATGGTTTAGTGTGTATTTTTACTAGGTTTATACCATAAAAGAGGGACCCAGATGTTCATTTCAGTTTTAAAAACTAAGATGCTGAGAATGTTTTTAAGATGATCAAATTTTTTAAAATCCTTCAGATCCTATCATACAATAAGTTATCTTTAAGACTGTCTATATATAAACATCACATAAATTAATGAATAAATATATATGTTTTCTATGTCAGTTGGTGCATACATTTTAAAACCTAAAATCTTTTTTAAAACACAGTTATGAAAACAACTTTATGAGTTAGATATGATTCATAACACCTCTATTGGGCAGAAAGGAAACCAATTCACAGATATATTAAGCCATTTTCCCAAGATCACAAAATTTATAAGCGGCATTGCCACAATCATAATATTGGCAGTCTGACTGCACGGTTCTCACTCCAAACCAGCACAAGAACTCATATAGCAAGATTGACTTAATTACTGTGACATTAAAATCCCATGCATTAAAATAATTATTTCATATAAAATACCTATATATTAATGACACAACCTAAAGCTTAGGTTTCTCCTGAATTTTTTCATTGAGCAAATAATATCAGATTAAGATATGAAATAATTCAAGCATAAAATATTTATGGAGCACCTACTATGATCCAGGGTTGGTCCAGACAGTTTAAATGTATTAATCAACAAAATAGACAAAGATCCATGTTGCTGAGAAGCTCACAGTTTAGCAGGTAATTTTAGTTGTCTTCAAATTCTCTTCCCTATATTGGACAATGTATTTTAAGAATTTCTGTATGATAAACAAAACCGATATACAGATATAATCATCATCCTAAAATTGATATCCAATTTTGAGGCAAATGAGATTATATTCCTATTTTAATCACCATCATAGTATCCATTAGTCATGCTTTCCTTCCTCATTTTTTTTTTAACAGCTGCTAACCATTACACTTTATCGCCAGCAAAGGGGAAACCTAAGCAGTTGCCTCTCCAACCACAACCGGCTATTTTGCTGTGATCATTTGGCTTAGCTTTCCCTGAAAGAAGTAAGGTCTACCCTCAAGAAGGCAGACAGAAAATCAACATTATTATTTCCATTGCTAGCCTTTCTTAGTTTTAAAATTTATATTCATTTCCCTCCTAAAATCATTTTACTCATTCCATCACTTTCAGAGTTAATTATAATGTAAAACAAATATTTTCTCTTTACTTACATTTTAATATCTATAAAGATTTCTAAATTAAAATAATATTTATAAATAATAAAACAATATTTAAAGAAGTTAAATGGTTAATTTTGTTTTAAGATATGGGGAAATGAATTGTTCTAGTATATAATCTAAATAATCCTTAATAGTTCTTATAAAATAGCAGATTATCAGTGCAAAAAACCCCACAAATCTGAATTTCAAGAAAAAATTTTATAAATAACCTAAACAAAAAATGTGAGTTAATATTAAAACAGTTGAAGTCTTATTTAGACTGTTTGAACTTTTTCCATCACTTACAATTTCAGATAAGGGAGCAAAAATGCCAAAGAGTTGTTGTGACATATGCAGAGCAACACAGGCTTTGAATCTGAAAGACTAGCTTTGAATTTGACTCTGCAATTTTAACAGGCTGGTCTGGGGCTTTGGAATACATTTTCTGAGCCTTAATTTTATTATGTAGAAGACAGATAATGATGCTGTATCCATGTACATGAAGCTTTCCTCATATAGATTTACTCTATGGTAGATATAATTATTTAGGAGAAGAGTGCTGGATTTAAAAAAGATTTTTAAAATCCTCCAAAGACAGACATAAAAAATGCTTACTCCAAGAATATGTTTTATGCGGTTAAAAAATTTGAGAGGAACAAATGATGGTAACAGACTGATTCAAACCATGGCAGGACCTCTGAATATATGCTAAGAAGTATGTCGTAATAGTAGCCTTTTGAAAAGCAACTTTGGGTCAAGCACTGCTAGACACTTTTACATATGTTCTGCCAGGTATCCCTCAAAATAAATTGAGTCATATAGCTAGTGCATGGAAAGACCGAGAAAAGAGCACATGCAAAGTCCCTGAGCCTTCTCTTGCACCTCCATGTGCAGCTGCTAACACAGAACAACGGTAAGTAGATTGCAAAATATTGGGGTTAAAAAGTTTTACTTTCTAGGAAAAAAGATAGTTATTAGAGTACAGTCTTATCTGATCAAGAAAAATGTATATTTTCATCATTATGTATGTGTGTATATATATATATATATATATATCCAATAGGACAGAGCTGTTTTAATATATAGGTTTCTTGAATGACCCGTCTTCGATGTGAGAAGACAGAATTTGCAGAATGAAACTTCCCAGCATCCCACTGCCTTATAAATACTTGTTTTCAAAATAGAATATGGCTAAGGATCCTGATTTCTTAATATAGGAATAAGAATAATTTTATGAAATTGGTGTAATGCAGAGGTGTCAGACTCATTTTCAATGGGGGCCACATCAGTCTTGCCTTCAAAGGGCCAAATGTGATTTCAACTCCTTAACAGTTAAGGAGTAGTTACATTTATACAGTCCTAAAATTATTTCAGCCCTTCGAGGGTAACCGTGAGGCTGATTTGGCCCCCAGTGAAAATGAGTTTGACACCCCTGGGGTAATGTATCTGAAGGCATCCCTCAGAATACTGTGTCTCAAATATTGCTTGTTAATTTATAGCACTGCCTTTTAGAATTGAAACTTTTTTTTAATGATTTACAATTCTAAAGTAAATTTTCTTGTTTCAAGCATTCTATTTTAATTTTCAAATTATAAAAAATGCGATAATATAAGAAAATTGAATTAATGAAATTGCACTATTATGTAGAATTTTCTTATAACATATTAGAATTTTAAGAGTTAGTAATTATTTTTCATTAATATATTCTGCCTACTTCCTAAGCATTAGGAAAATTTTCAAAGCATTGTCAGATTTTGTTTGTACAAATGTAGTCCTTTAATTTTCTTAAACTTGCTTGACATTTGGAAATGATAACAAAATAATTTTTGGGTTGTGTATTTTTTCTTATACCAACTTGAATCTAATAGAGGTTATATGGATACATTTTTATTTTCCTTTGCCTTACATTATGACTTATATAATTCTTTACAATATTGAAATTCTGTAATTCCTCTATTGCTTCCCAAAATATAACATATACTCAAATCAAACAAAACTAATGAATATTAGCTTTAATATTGTTCCAAATTTATGTTTCTTTTGGACTTTAAAAGTCACATTTCACATCTTTATAACACACATCCATGGATCTTTGATTTTGTTGAATTATTTACCCATGTGTGCTGGACTCAAGAAGGAACTATATAAAAAAAGGACTTCACTTGTTTCAATGACTATTAGTGGGGAAAAAAGGATTATGATTTTACATTTTCACCCTCTTTCCATATGAAAACAAACATTGAGAATTGTAGGTTACTTCATTTATCTTAATGGAGCAAGACTATCAGGAATCTGTAACTACTTTATATATATATACACACATATTTGTATTATTTTAAGTAAAATCATAATTTAATAGGAGGCTATCAAACTGCTTCAAAAAATAAAACATATTTGACATGGGATTATAGCACCATTTCCATATTTTGAATACTCTCAATTTAATATTTCTGGTGATTCAGTAATGTGAAAGTGGTCTTTCTTGGTAAACACATCACCGCAGAACTGTAATAGATGTGCTCCGTGTCATTTCCTGCATTACGTGTGTGGGTTGCGGTTGTTGCTTGAGTTCCCATGACTATTGAGTGAGGAAGTCGGGTATAATTCCTGGCAGTGTAGTAGTTTATCCATTACATTAAAGAGCAGTTCATATTTCAAAATGTTTTTCTGAGATCATTGCAAAAATGAAAAACAAATGGCAGGCTTATCAGCTCTCATTACCAATTGCCCGGTAAATGTTTAAAAAAACACACATAAACTAAAAATAGTCACAGGAAGAAATAATTCCTCTGACAAATTGTTGGGCTGTTTACTTAGTGTGCTAAGTAATATATTTTTGATCAAAGATAAGCAGTTTAAAAGTTACATTTATGTTGTCATTGGGGGGGATAGGGAGGAAATTGCTATTCCCCGAAGGCTGATGTACCTTGTAAAACAATCTATCTTCAAACCAGAATGAAAGAGAGCCAAAAACAGCTCTGAATTACATGATGAGACCCTGGAGATGTTGTTCATTACACAATTTTCTGTAGCGGTTTACAGATGTCTCATTTTGTGGGTCAGATTAGGCACTTTATATTTTTGTGTTTTAAATTATGTTGCATAGCATTGATTATAGTTCTTTCATGATTTCTGCCACCATTTTTATGTAAACAGCACAATGTCTGTTTTGAACAAACCGTTACATTGCACCCCTTGCTGTTTCAAAACTGTGAGTGATGAAAGAGCTTCTGCACTGTGGCTCTGAGGCAAGTAAGGTACTTATTACAAAATGGTCCTTTTATAGAGTGCATCCAACTATAACATCAGAAGGCTGGACTTGTAACCACTTTAGAGAGAAAGTACCCAAGAGTACACGGTGAGCTGATCAGCAAAATGCCAACTCCAAGCTTCAATGAGGCAGCGATTTCAAATGACCCATTTGGCACATTTTATTTTAAGGATGTAATCCTATAGCACATACATAGTCTTTGCTAAAGTTAATAAAACTTCCCTTGCAAGGTAAGGAGTCCTGCTCACAAAATGCTTTTCTTTACAGATGTGTTCAAAACTCGAGTTTTGGGTTTTAACTCAGGTTATATTCAGGCAATGAAGACTCTAACAAGGAAAACTTCCTAATTTTTTCTTAATTTGGGGAAAAATTCATTATGCCTTTGGAAGTATTATATTTTCATAATCATCTGCAATGCTCATTAGTCTTATTATATCTGAAGCACTTGTATTTGTTAAAGTAGAAGCAGCTGAGATAAAAGATATTTGAAAGTGAAATCATTACACATTTGAGTCAGTGCCTTTTTCAAACCAGAAGCCTGCTCTATTGCTCTTAATGAGCTGGTGCCCCAAACACGGAAAATGAGTTCATATTTCTTAACCTCTTTTGAACCTCTGATTTAAACTGGTGTGCTTGCATAAGAAAAAAAATGTCAATACTGATTTTTAAACTTTCTTCCTCATTTTGGGGAACAACTATTAATCACCAAAATACTTGTTAATAATATTTAACCAGGTCTTAAAAGTTTATTTATTGAATAGGATTCTAAAAAAATCTATCTTTAATCAGTATTTTTATGTTTTTAGGATTAACTATGTGCAATACAACCCATAAACACCTGTTAAGCATGGGTGCTTAAAATTTAAGAAGATATATTTACATGTTCAAATTGAAAGATAATATAATAAAAACATGTTAAATGAAATACACTAGACACAGGGAGTACAAGTAAAACTGGGGAGAGTTGGATAAGATTTGAGGGGTAGTATCAACATTAAAATCTTGTTCTGGCATCATATTATACTTTGCAATTGGCAGGGAGTAGATGAAGTGTATGCAGGATCTCCAATTATTCTTTCAACTTCTTGTGTATGTGCAATTATTTCAATAAAATTTTCAACTTAAAAATAAATGTTACACATTATTATTTTCTCTACAGCCTCTATTTGTACATAAGGGATGGATTGTTTTTTACAAAAAGTATTCTAGATATTTTATTGGAAGATATATGGTGACAGATTATATCCTAAATTGAGTAAACTAGCAGACATACTTTAATTATGAAACTTTCAAAAGTAATACAATATAATGTTAACTTAGTAGGGGAAAGAGGGAGATAGAAAAGAGGTTCAATATTTGAAAAGAGAAAATTTCTCATTCCCATATACATTTTTATAGTATCTAGTAAAATCATTGTTATAAAGCTACATACAACATGTTATAAAGCCACAAAAAGCTCCATATTGGTGTTGATTTGATTTTAAAATAATGCAATCCAGCATCCTATGCTGGATTTACATCCCATTTTGTAAATGAAAAGAAATATGGGACAGGGGAATGCTTGCACTATAGTTCTAGAGTTGGAAGAAGGCACTGCTCTCTTAATTAAGCAGCACTAAAGTGATAAATAGTGCTGTAGGAAAAGTATTAGATCAGAAGAAATGAGAACATTTCTGCTTTCATACTTTCCTTTTGGTGACCTAAACTATGCTAATTTGCTTTGATAAATTGTGACAGATACTGTCAACTTAAATGGTCAACATACTTGTTATTTAAACAATACCATTTTTGCAAGCAATAATTTTAGATATGTTTAAGACATAGCTCCTTTTGTGGAAGGGATAGTCGAATAAGCTCTATCCAAGTCCCCAGAGCCTATAACATTTTGTGGCTAGTTTCTGGAGTGAGCAAGGTAGATGGCAATAAGTTCCAGCAGCATGATGTTAAACAGGCAAACTTCAGGATTCTTAGAGTCACACATTCTACTTTGATTAAGTAATAAAATTATAATTACCACTAATTCATTTAAGATGGTCAAGTGAGCTGTTTAAGCAGAAGATTCAGAGCCTATAATATTTTTAGGTACTTTGTATTTCATTAATATTTTACCAGCAAAATAAAGATATGACAACCCAACTCCTCAGTAAAAACTAATTTCCTCTTGACACTAAAGTGATTCTTGTTCTTATACTAAACCCACAGGATGATATTTTAGCGCAGTGTCAGAGGGAGGAACCAAAGAATTGCCTTTGTGGGTGGCCACTAACATTGAGTCACTGCAGTTGGAAGTAGCAATTTCATTTTTATGATTTCACATTGATATTTACCTAGATTTGGGCTCCTTTAGAGTATTTCAAGAATCAGACCACCAAGCCTTGGGTGCATGTTCCCAGAAAACTACTGGAAAAAAAAAAAACATTGTAAATCAATGAAACTTTAGTAATTCTTTGTCATTTGTGTCTGCACTATGCTGAAACTGCAGGAGAAAATGTGAAAAAAAGAATATCCCAATGTCATTGCATACCAATATCCAGATGATTTTGGAGGCCTTATGTGAGGTTTACAGCTATTAAGATGATTGATATGTTCAAAATCTTATAAAATATGCACACTATTTGGGGGGGGTGGCTATTTATTTCTATTACTTTTAGAACCCCTGCCCTCCCCAAAAATAAATAATTGAAACATTATTATGAAGTCAGGTAAGAAACAGAAAAATTAAGGACTTCAATATTTTTCTGTTTTAAAATGAATATCCTACTGAGAGTTTCTAGATGATTACATTTACTTTTATTTTAGTTTATTTATATTTACTTCTAAATATAAATATCAGATTTAACATTGTATTCTGGTATACATAATGATAGTGTGGACTAAGTGCTATTAAAGTAACTAGATGTTACTTAAACAAGATCTGAGATGCACTAAAAAGTTAAATAAATCCTAAAGAATTTATTTTCACAATCTGTTCAAATCTCAATGAAAACAAAAATGAATTTTACTGAAATAAAGATGAGAAAAGTAAACTGTATGAAATACATACATATGATTTATGAATTATATATGTCTCTGAACAGGAGCAGATTTTGTCACTGCCAAAATATACCTCTTTGGGATGATTATCTAAGCTGGTTATTTTTAAGAAAGAAAGAACTCAGGAAAAACCTTTGACCTTCCCCGTTATTGCCTGAAAGAATTTAGATATCGAGAGCCTGTTATAGGAAGGGGGCTATCACCATGGGCAACTAAAGTATAAAGAGAAATAGGCGTGAGGGGGAAGACCAGGCAGGGCCTGGATATGAGAATCCAATCCATCCCCATTGTCTCTGCATGGCCCAACAAACATTTGTTTACCAAACACTTGTTTTTCCTTCTCCATGTGAATCACCTTTCTCCCTGCAAAGTCCCAAACCACCATTCTCTTCTTAGCTCAAGATGGCATATAAGCTTCAACTGCCCAATTGGTCCTTGGACTCCTATATTTATGGAATCCCCATACATATGTACAAAATTGTTTTTTTCCTTATTATCAGTCTTAATTATTAAACCAGCCAGAAGAACCAGGAAGGATAAAAGGAAATTTCTTCCTCCTTTACATCTCTTTTAATACTCATTCTAACATCAGCAGCCCATCCACACAAGATCTAACATGGAAAATAATCAGATTCTATCATTTTATATTTTTCATATTCCAGTCATATAGAAAACTCACAATCATACATTTAGTGTTATAGTTTATTGCTCAAAAGTTATAAATGAAAAATGGAATGTTAGAATATGTTTTAGTTAGCAGTTAGCTTATCTTCTTAATGCGTAGAAGTCGGATGTATGAGCCTCCACTTGGACACTTGCCTCAGGCAGCCTACTATTAGGTGAGACTGTAGAGACTACATGCATCTGCTTTTTAATGAAGATATACCCTAATTTCCTTCAAGATCCTTCCCATCAACCATGAGGTTCTTAAGAGTTGACCCCTGCCTTGTCTACCCTCCAATTATATTGCTTTCTTTATGATACCCTCTAAGTTTCAATGATCTGTTCATATTTCACTCCTCCTGACTAAACTGTCTGATATTAAAAAGCACTTATAATCTTTCAAATTCTAATGCCCAGTACCATTAATGCACTTAGTACTTACTCAAGAAAATGTATGTTTAGTTTTTTTTAAATATTATTTTATTTTTTCAAAATTTTATTTATTTATTTTTAGATAGAAGGGAAAGGAGGCAGAAAGAGAAAGAGAGAAATATTAATGTGTGGTTGCCTCTCACACACCCTATACTGGGGACCTGGCCAGCAACCCAGGCTTGTGCCCCAACTGGGAATCGAACCCGTGACCCTTTGGTTTGTGCTCAATCCACTGAGCCACACCAGCCAGGGCTATATGTTTAGTTTTTATAATGAATATGTCACTAAAAAACAGAGTGGGGGTTATACTTTAGATTTTCATCTAATACATTCTAAGGATGGATGAAAATAACTTGGTGTTCTAATTTGCAAATTTCTAGCATCCTCATAAAATGTATGTTTTTTTTTTCATTTACCAATAGCTATAAACTACCCATGTAGAGAATAATTAATGAATGAATTAATCTTTCTTCCCTGTCAAGGTATTGGTAATAACTTTTTAGTAGTAATATGACAATATAAAGGTATTCAACAAAACCTATTGTTTGGGTCTAAAATGTATTCCTCCCAAAGATGTTGAAGTTCAACCCCCTTATTTGGAAGTAGGGTTTGGGACAGATAACAAAATTAAGATGAGGTCATTGGGGTGAGTCCCAATCCAATATGAATGTCATTATAAAAAGAGACAATCAGGACACATACACAAAGAGAATGCTATATGAATATGAAGACAGATATTGAGCAGATGTACCCATAAGCTAAGGAATGCCAAAGATTGCCAGAAAACTGCCAGAAGCTAGGAGATGGATATGGAAGAGATTCTCCTTTGTCTTACTCAGAAGAAACCAACCATGCAGACCCTTAGACCTCAGACTTCTAGCCTCCAGAACTACACGGCAATAAAGTCATGGCTTGAGCCACCTAGATATATACTTTGTTACCGTAGTCCTAGACAACTAATACACCTGTACGCTTATTTTAAAGACTAATATTCTCAAAACTGCTTATTATTTGGGGGAAACTAGATATGATTACAGTGACTAAAGTGGGAATCATTTATTTTAAAAGAATTCCTAAAATTAACCATTGGGAACTGGCAAAGAGAAGACAGAAGTCCAATTTGGGATGAAGGCCTATGCCAAAGCAGCATCCTAGAGAGGGGAGGCCAGGTGGGTCTTTATGATTGGCTTCAGCATACAGCGGCATAGCGTGACACAAAGGGGGACAGAGGGAGAAAAAATCCTAAACTTTCTAATTGTGTTCTTTTATTCTCTCCTCACTGTCTACCATTTGCTTTTTCCTAATGTGATACCTGCCAGAGAGATCACATGGGCAAAGCACCTTCTGCTTCTAAATTAGCCCAGAAGTTTAAAAAAAAAAAGATTCCTGGTTTGCTTTCCTGTGAAGATTTAAGATAAAAATGTAAAGAGCAAGCACACTGATGATAGAAAGGTTAGACTCAGATTTCATATTTTTAAAAGGAATTTTTAAAACATATTGTGTGTGAAGAGATGTAGCAGGGTACTAATAGTGTAGGCCTTTTAAAAACCAATAATTGGTCTTAGTAATAAGAGCTATGCTGACAACCAGCTGTGAAACTGCCCTCGTTCCTGCAGTGCAGAAGGGAAAAGGAACCAGCCGATGATTACCAACTCCACAGACTGCTCGCAGTCAAAGCTTCATTAAAAAAATTAGTAAAATACCCTTTTTTACCTTAAAATATGTGTCCTAGTATTGAAAGAGGATCTATATAAAGAGTTCAGAATAGAACTGCTGCAGACTGTTCAAATAAAGAGTATTTCCCAGTTGGGCTACCGGCCTACATTGTGGAACTTAGACTTTACTCAAAAGCTCTTCTCCTCCCAATTAAAGAAGAAAGGTTGAGATGCCCACCGGCCTTTGCAGCATGTTTGGTGTGACTTTTAACCTCTCACCCCACCTTCTGTATATGTCTCTTCTTTATAATACTACCTGACAGAGGGGTAGCATCTAGTCTCTGCTAAAAACTAGGTCATTAGCATCTCTTCACAATTTTTAAAAGTCAATGTTGAAATTCACTGTTGGTCCTTGCCTGTCTCCTACACGTGCTGCCTGTGAAAATTTAGTCATTTTTATTCAAATCAAAGGGGGACATTTTTGTTATTAAATAAGTTACTCAAAAACATGCAGCGACAGATTCTATTTCTTACCAGCATATTCACACAAGGCTGATCATCTATGTATATTATCTTAATAAGGAAATATATTTAAGCAGTGAATGAGGAATCTTAAATTTTCAGCTTTGAATTTTAGCTACAGCTCACGTGCACATGGCCTTACAAAATCCCTTAAATCTCCCAGAGCCCATTTCGCATTTTCCTCTATATTCCCATGGAGCTGATCCAGTGGTTTTTAAGGGAGCTCTGAGCTTGGACTAGCTCTGAAGGGCATGGGGCAAGGTAAGAAATGGGCCCTGTGCTCCCTGATTATTGTCCTGGAAAATAGGTATGATAATATCAGTCTCACATGGGTCCCATCGCAATTAATGTTTGGAAAATGTTTTGAAATCCCAGAGTTAAAAAGGTAATGTCAATGGCAATTATTTAAGCATCTTATTTCTAAAACACTATTCAGATTATTTTAAGTCACCTTTTTCTTCTGAAAGCATGTGATACAAAGGCAATTATACTACCTGGAAGCATAAATTGATGTGGTGGTTTTATGGTCTCTTTAAAATTGCCTCCATAGAATATCTCTGTGACCTGGACTATCTAGCTAAAGGTGGAGTTTGAGTTTTGAAGAATCATCCCATCACTTAAACTCCAAGGAGACGAACCTATGGGAAGCATGCTTTGCTCTGTTGACTCAGATTGTAGTTTCTGCAGTTTTCAAGATGATGACGTTTTGCTTGGCTTAGTGTTTCAGACAGATTTGAGGAGGGAAGTAAAAAAAAAAAACTGTGGAAAATGAAGAATGGAACAAAAAGAATCTGATCTTACATTTTGTGTAGGAAAAAGGAAAGTTTTACAGCCAAAGGCCATATAGAAGTTCCCATAAAACATTCATGTTTTAAGCTCTGGTAACTACACACATATCTAACACATTTTCTGTGTATGAATATTTCTGAGTCTAACATTCTGGGATTAAAAATAGAATCACAAGTGTTTCTAAACAATGGGTAAAAACTAACATTATTAGAAATCTTTGACCATATAAACAAGATAGCAAGTTTAAAACAGGGAAACCAACTGAGAACAAGTATGTATCTAAAGAAGAATTTGCTGTTTGCATAATTCTAAAGCAACATTTTGTTTAAACTATAAACAGGGTGGAGACTAACTTAGGGGGTGGGGCAGAGGAGAACAATGGGAAAAATTGGGACAACTGTAATTGAACAACAACTAAATAAATAAGTAAATAAATAAACTACAAAGTTTTGCGGTTTACTTGGTACAAAATATAATTGAAGAGTTCACTCTATGTGTAACACACACTTTATTACATGAAACTAGAATAGTCAATGCTGTGTACTTAGTAAGAGGTGACTTTGGAAATAAGTCTATTCATACTTTACTAAAAAACGTTCAAACTAAATTATGTACCTTTCATACGTCCTTGTAATTTATGGAGGTCTTTTTTTGCTTTATTTGCAGTTTTTTTTAATATTTGAAAATACTTTTTTGTATCAATTAGCAAATTAGCAATGTATCTGGGAGGAAAAGCTCCATCTGAGTTACTGAGTTACAAAATGAATTGTTCTGCAGCTGCAGAATCAAGTGCCTCAGCTGAGTTAATGCTTTTCATTTCTTTTGCATGTGTCAGCATTAATGGAAGCAAGCTTCTATGAAGCTTTGCCTGTGAAGACGGTGCTGAGCAGACTAGATTCAATTCTGTTAAATGCTTTTTGCTTTCTCTCTCTCTCTCTCTTTTTTGGAATAAGGCACAAAAGGAGACTTCAAATCAGGCTGAACTTCAAGCAAAAGTTAATGCTATTCTCTTTGGGGTTCAACCACCCACTTTGCTTAAGGTCACCAGTTGAGGCTAATGCAGCTCAGAGGGGCTGCAGTAAACTTGGCATCTCCTTGATTAGGCTCCCTGCTGATCTAATACACATACTAGCTCACTTGCCAAGTCAAATAACACATTTAGTGAATTGGAAATAAGATTTAAGTGGGCCAGCACAATGCGGCTTGCCCTCTCATCTTTTTACCGAATCCTTCTCTTTGTACCCAAGGCTGTGAAAACTGCTCTTGTTAGAGGACTTAATCTTCATTTTTCTCCTGTAGATTATTTGGAAACAGGTCAATTGAATGTTGGAGCTGCTAACTCCTCCCACTAAAGAAAGAACCCACTTGTGGCACACTGATTGCATCATTCAAATGAAAGGCTCCTATTATTAAAGTGAAAATACTATAGTATAAGGGTCTGTTAGAATTAATATAAAGAAGTCCTGATATTAAATGTGCTCCTTTTAACAATGTGTTTATTTCTTTGTCTTACAGACTCTTTTCTAAAGTGGGCTTTGTATTAACTGCCTGTGAATAATAGATGGGGATGAGCACATCAATATATATTCATCTCCCCTGGCTGTTCTGCTGCAGTTAATTCTTAAATACAGTAGGTTATAATAGGGTGGCATTTCTATAGTGCCTTTCATAAGAGCAGTCTAAAGCATGTCACATAATGTTTGACTTTGAACTATTCACTTTCTTAGTGATACAAATCTCAGGGTAAATTTATACCTTTGTGGTTTGTTTCTTTTCTAAAAAAAAATGAGTCATTGTATTTGTTATAGTTTGAAATTTATCAGAGATTCACCAGAGATTATCAAGCTATCCATGCTATAATAATCTGTAACTGTCCTTATCTCTGTGTTGGATGTGCAGGGTTATGATGTGTGTGGACTTTTTATGATCTACTTATCTCTTCTGGTCATATCAATTTATGTGTATCTCTCTTCTGACTAAATCTGAAATCAGAGCTTGCATTCTGAAGAAATAAAATATATCTACATAAAATCCAAGTACTATTCTCTGACACCTGAAAGTTAGAGAAAAATGATTATAATATCCTACAAAATAGACATTCAATTTGCCTTCTTTACAAAGTAAAACTTTAAATGTGTGAAATGATGTACTATGAGATCAAATTATCCCCAGTATGATTTGAAGGGTTATTGTAAATAGACTAGCAGTTTCACAGCATACTGTTTTGTTATCTAAAATTTACATATTTGCAACAGTTGTTTCTGAAGGGTTTATTTATTAGCCCAAAGCAACTAGCTTTTCTAGGAGATGTGAAATAGGTTATACACTGCTTAATCATTACAACTCACCACTCAGAATAAATACCAGATCTCTCTACTGCATATCTTCACAATTTGAAAAATAATGTTAGTAATAATAAAGAACTTATCAATTTAGAGTTCTAACTTGTGTTTTCATTCTTCAATTTGTTGTTACATGGCACATTGCCACTTCTAGAGAACTACCCCAATCTGAGGTCATTGCTGTATTTGTCATCTCCTGCAATGTGCTATGCTCTTTCTTTTGCTTGTTTTGGGCATCAGTAATGTTAAAACTCTTTTTTTTTCTTTTGGAGAAAGAGGATTATAAATTTAGGACTACAATTAAACATAAAATAATTATGAAAAATGAAATAAATCTTACTAGTCTGGGTTTTGTTTTTTGTATTAGTAAGAATTGTGTTTTAATCTTTTAGCTACAGATAGATGGCATCTAACCACAAGGTAAGATTTGACTGCTGTAAAGGCATTTTCACCCCACTACGGTTTGTCAGTAGAGAAAATAAAAGTGGAATATTGATTTCCACTGGTTAGAATATGTATTTCTCCAAGTTCATAATTTTCCTTATGTTTTCTTGTAACTACTTATAGAAAATATTGGACATTAAGTCATCAATAACAAATGCAAATGTATGAGTAATGGCTTTAAGGCCATTAAACTGCCCTTTTTGGGCATCTAAAAAAATGTATCTTCTGTTAATGTTCAGATTTTCAAAAGACAGATGAGATTTTAATCTTGTACACTAAGAATGGATTGTTTGGGAGAGAGTTTTGTGAGTGAAAAGTTTGAAATACAAGCAGCAAATATTATGTTTTGAATAGAATTCACAACTAGTATTTAAATGCTCCTTTCTCACTAATAAATGTATGCTAAAAATTACATCTGTTTAATTCCCAGCATACAAATAAAATTATTTTATTAGCTATAGTCAACAGATTTTTTCTTTACGTTTTTTAAAGATAGTTATGGTATAAATAGAAATTAATATATAATATTACAGTAAACTATGAGCATAAAATGATTTTTTTTGAATTTTATTTATATCTGCTGCTGTTTCAAACAAGCAACTAACTTGGCCTTTGTCTTTTAATTCATAAATCTAGTGTAACATTTAACCTAAATTTAACTCCCCACAGGTTTTTTTCTTTTCAATTCCCCAAAATTACTCTCTTTGCTAAAGAGTGGAAAGAAATATTTCAGTTTTATATGTCTGCATAATTTTTTTCTCTCCAGGGGCAAAGCATGAAGTCATATTTCATAAGCGACATATATGGCCTTGTGCACAGGGGAATGACATCAGGAGATTGTATGTGACCCACATCTCCCTAGGAGGAGCGTGGCCCAGTAAGGGTACATTTTTTTCTTAAATGATTTTGAGTCACTAGTAGCAAAAAAGGCAGGACCTAGGATTACAATCTCATAATTCCAAATTCACAGGAGCAATTGGGAATTGCCTGCTTCTGTTCCCACCCTTAACCAGTTAATATATGCAGACATAACAGGAAATTGCTAAGAACAATGCTCCACAATATGTGCAGATAACCAGTAAAAATGATAGCCTCCCACTGCCATTAATAGAGTTACTAATAATATCAAAATATATGTTATTAAAAATAGATACTGAACTGCAGGGTTAATAATTCTTTATTCTAACTATGATAATGTAATTCATCTAATTTACATAGAGTAAAAATTGATAAATGGTGAAATTCTTATGCTTGAAATAAATCTTCTAAATTACAACTGGAAATTGCAGGCAGTATGTTTACACTAAACCTACTTTCTTTTCAACTGGTCTTTGAAAGTTATATAAAGATTTTTCCAAATCACTTAGTAAATCTTTACCTTCACCATTAAATTAGGAATGTAGTATATTTTATATTTGATAAATATAAAATTCATTTTCTACCTTCAATTTCTTTAGTGCATTTCAAAAATGCCAAAAATTTTGGTGTAAGGAATTGTCTTATTTTAATTGTAAATATCTGTTTTTATTTGAAATATATGAATAGTAAATTTACAGATTAGAGTCCAGTAAGGAAAAACAGCATGCAAAATAATTGGAGCATTTTTGAAAGGAGATTAAAATTTAATATAAAGATTGGAAAAAATCAGCTATTGTTCCAAACTTTAGTCTTTCATTTCATAAACATTTGTTGAACACCCAGTGTAATCTTGATACTATCTCCTAGCATTGCTCACATGTAGATGTGCATAGAAATATGTCTAAAGCAACAGCTGCTTGACTGCAGCTACCATGTCTTATCTGCTTCCTTATGTTTTTATCTGGACTTCTTCTACATTAAGTGTCCAGTCTCTAACAGTTATTCAATAAAAATGTGTTCATTGGATGACTAAAAAAATCCCTTATTGGGTACAAACAGTTTGCTTTACAGCTATTTAGTTACTTATCTGGAAGAAAAAGAAGCACAAAAATACTGGAATGAAAACCTAGGAATAAAAAACAAAGGCTCCAAATGCTTAAATTAGTTAAATAAAAATTTTAAGGTAACTTCAGATTGAATTTTCAGAAAAAACTTTATTTCACTAGTGACTGTAAAAATACATTGAATATATTATTACCAAATCCAATAGATTTCTTATTTACACATGGAGAACTTCTGTACAGAGAGTTTTGCTCTTTACGAAGCAACTCATTACTTCTTATAACCCCCCGGTATAAAATACATATTTGTGAAAAATATGAAATAAAAATTATAACCTGCACTTGAACAGTAATCCATATAGCAATGATCATTTTCTAATACCATGACAGCTCTATTCAGCAGAACTCAGGGTGTTCATTTATCAACTTGTCTAACAAATGAAATCACAGGAATGTTCCACTCCTTAACACAGAATATCAGAATAAAGAATTGTGCATGCTCCCTTTTGTATTCAATTTCACCTCTGAAATGGACTTTGACATTTAAAAATGTTCTAACTACTAAGAAATACAGTTAAAAATGTACATATTCCATCACTTCCAATATCCAGTTTTACTATCATCTGTTTTATGGAAAATCATGCCAAAACTCTGGGTCATGCTGATGGCACCATTTTAATACAAACTGCACACTGCATTCATTTTTTGTCAAACACCACGACTGCCTAAAACCTGGTAATATCTAAGAAGGATATGGCATAGATGGAAATATAGTTATAATTCTTTCTGTGCAAATAAGTAATCTTTTTTACTCACTAATGGAAATATTTAATGTCATAATACTTTACCCTATTATACATGCACTTCTTTCTTTTCTCCCCAACTATTCATACATAAATGGTATACATGCTATCAACAATATGGATTCTTTTTTCAATTTACAACTCTGTAAAAACATTCCTGCATCTCTTATTATCTAAGTTGATGGACTAATTAGAAACAGTTAATGTTATATCTAGGTGTGCTGATAAAAAAAATGTTTCTAATTGGCCCTGAGACTAAAGATAATTCAATTACAAATCTTTTCCATTTGATTCATTCTTTTCTTCTTTTGAAAGGATTATGTTGATAGGATTCAGGTAATGGAACTTGGTGGCTTAGGAGAAGCATTAAAACATCCTTCCAGCTTTCAACTAATGTGATTAAATTTTATGAAGTTTGTTTTTCTTCTTAAAATCTTACCGAGGTCAAGTGCTCATGTGATTTCCTTAGTGTAGGGTTGAGAAGTTGGGTGAGTTGAAGAGGCGTTACTAATCTCTTAAAATGTGCTCATTAAAGTCCTAAAAAGATTTGGAATACTCATTTTCCCATACCACAATACCTAAGTTAATAAGTGAAAATACACAAATCTTTTCAATTAAGTCTTCATTAAAGACCTTTTTGACTAAAATGCTTCTACACAATACCTTGAGAGTACACGTGTATAGTAATTAATGGAAATAGAGTGATTTACGTTAAAAAAGAACTTAGTTTTAAACCTTTGTGTTGTTTCCTACCTAAACTTTTTTTCTGGGTATTTACAAGCCTGTAAAAATAAAATGCATTCTTTCCTTTTGTCTCTAAGGAAAAGTAAGAGAGATTTAATTCCATATATTTAATTGTATTCCATTGTATTTAATCCCATATAAGCATTTAAAATTTGGCAAATATATTAAGCAATACATTGTCTAGTATTTCCATTTTTGTGTGCAAAGAGCTTAAATTGCATGGTATCCTGTTTCCCCTTGAAGGATGAAAAAACAATGTATTAGGTTGCAACAGGAACATCTTAAGATTTAATATCCAGGAATTAAATGTATCATGAAACAATAGGTGAAGTTTAATGTACACCTTATCAGTGTGGGTCAGTGACCTGGAACATTTTCAGGATTAGTATGAATAGAAAGTATTCCCGTCTATGATTTTCTCTATATAGGAATCTATTTTAGTATCTCTCCTAGTAGGTCAAAGTCTCTTTCCAGTGATTCTAGGTAGAAAACAATTTCAGAAATCAAATTACATTAATGAAGAACTTAATACAGAAAATTATAAGAAACGTATGCAATATTTATTTACATATAAATATTAATGTATAAATCTTTATACATATCAACAACTGTGTTATATATGTCACTTATGAATCTATGCTTACATACATTTTCCAAAAAAGAAATGTTCAAAAAGAAAGAAAAAATATCTGAGAGATAAATATATTGGTAAAATGCTTAACTGAAACGTGTTGCAGATAAATCTGAAGGCAGCATGGATATATTTCACAAAATGTACTTAAGTATTGGTAGTATTTGTTGGGGTGCTCAGTCTTCTCATTTATGTTATACATACTTTGTATATGATCACTAGAAATTTTATTAAACCAATCATTCCAGGAGCTTGATAATTACCTTTGAGTGAAAGAAGGTACAAGTCTCAGTGGAATTCCTCTCTTGCCTTAGAGGAAATATTAATTGGAGTCAATTTTCGATTAGATCAAAAATCTTGTGAAACTGACTCATCTGCAAATCCCTTATCCTTATAATTGAGAATGTTCTAGGGGGTTGCCACCATGTGGTAATTCATTAGCTACCTCAGTGGACTACCAGCCTACAAAGTTAGTAAACAGCCTTACACTTAATATAAGTAGTAAAATAAGAACTTTGATTGTATAATTTTAAAGCTGCCTTTTTTTAGTTCTTTAAATTCAAAAATGAAATAACTTATTTTTCTATTAACTTTCAGAAGATATATATATGTGAGCATACCTACATATAAATGTAGACATATAGATTTATATTTATATACACTTAATCTATACATTTATCTGTTTATCTCTATATATATTTGATAAGTGGCACTACAGCTTTGGTTACTCATAGTGCTAGGTTTTCACAGATTCCCAAGATACAGGGAAAAAGGGGAACAGCTATAATACCATTTCAATTTTTATCTTAATTAGATTAACAAAGTTAACATTTTTACCTAATTGTTGTATTACCTAACTAGCAAAGATAACCATGGCATTCATACAGAGAAGAAATAAAAGTTACTATTTTAAAGCCCAAAAACTACCCTAATATTTAACAAAAGTAGTGATTTTCAAATACTTGTCATTGGTGGGCCCAGTTCTTGCCTCAATGTACTTCACATTACACAAATAATCAAACTGCTTGTTTCCTCAAATATAGCTTTTATCAAATCAAACTTTGAGTCCATAAATCTTCCTCAGTATTTACACAACATAAGCGAGAGTCTATAGCTGTCAAACGAGGCATGCTTCTCACTGATGCTTGCTTTAATGGGCACCGCGGAGGCTGATGGACTGGAAGATTGCCCAACCTGCTGTAATCGACATATAGCCAACCATTTGACCACCCCTGTGCTTGCTTTAGATCCTGTATTAGTCTTATGCATTTTGCTTTACAAAGCTGTAGAACAGCTGCTCTTCAAAAGAACATATGCTAAGGTAACTAAATTGAGCCCTCACTGAAAACCTGAGGAATTTCTTGAGAAAAATATGCCAAGTGACAGTATTAATCTTTAAATCACCTCTACAATCTTCAGTGTCACACAGATCAAAGAGTTCAGCACATGGATGTTTATTGAAACTTAGCTATTTATTTCCCTTAGCAGAAAGTTTGTGTGGTATCCATGTTGCTGTTTCTAAAAGAAAAAGAACACTTCAGTATAGTATTTCCATGACCATACATAGCACGACAAGGAATAGTTAAGGTTTAGGTCATTTCTAGGATACATGTTTTGCATTCATCTTTCTCATTTTGACAGACTACCTTTAAACATTTTTTTTTGTTTGCTTGGTATTCTTGTAGTTTAGTGATAAAATTAAATACCACTTACTTTAGCTACAAATAGGTACATATGTAATGACATTTTCTTTCTAAATAAATGCAAAGCCAAGAAACCTTTAATAAAACTTTATTCTCTTAGTAATACTAGGTCAGTAGCGCATTTACCAGCTTTAGACACACACACACCTTCAGGGAATGGCCACAGAAATGAAGGGAATTTTGGTTCCTCTTGACTTATACTTATTGGCACTAATTTTGTCATTTGCAGTTTATGTTGTTTTTTACACACACAAATCATCATTTTGACAACCTGGTTAAGTAAGTTAGGTGGAAAATAAATCACATGTTTTCTTTTGTAAACTGCTAAAATCACTTCCTCACTTATGGGGTGTAACTTTTGTTTGCAGAGCCCAGCACTACAGACCCATTTTCCCCCTTGTCTCATTGACTGCTGAGTACTCTTTAAAAAAATGTACTCCATCTCCAAGTAAAACACCACTTGGTCATTGGACAGCCACTTGGTCATTACTTTTTGAAGTTAATATCTAGGGGTAACTTTCTGCTGGTAATTCATGCCTTACTTTACATTAATAAGTACAGGAATTCCATCCATGCCAGTTTCCCTTGCTTTGTGAGGTACATAAGTTTGAAACCTGGGTGGAATATGCACTCTTCACTCAAATATTGATAGGAGTTACAATAAATATGTAATATAATCAGCCTGAATACTGTTCTCATATGAGAATCTTCTTCCTAGTATTTCTTGGAAAATTTATATATTCTTCCAAATTTTGAATCTTGAGAAGTTATCAATTGAGAAATTGAGGAAAATTGGAAAATTCACTGTAATCCTGCTGTGAGAATTAAAGCTTAAAAATCAATACAGAGATATTATTGGTTTGAGGGAATCCACTGACATCAAGTTAAAAACAAGACACCCTGGGTCAAATGTTAAGGTGCGTATTTCCTGGAACAAGGATGAGATCACATAAGCCAGAGGCAGTCACTATCTAATCAGTTAGTCTTGCTTATGGTTACTTTCACATTATAAGTGTTTGTTCCTGGCTCTGTGGGCTGCTTACAGTGAGTCATTCATTAAAATAAAATAAGAATTAATATGCTTATACATATTATATTTGTATACAAATACTATGAGTGGTGTCTCAAGAAAGAACAAATTTAGAAGGAAAATACGTTATTAAATTTGCAATTGACATATGTATTGCTGCTAAACTAGATAGGATATGCAAATATTTTATCTTTTTAATACTATCCAATAATGCTCACTGGTATTTTCTAGTCTTTCAGTATTTTTGTATAGGCTATAATTCTTTGAAATATCCCAGAAGCGAAGACAGCATGAATGCTACAAAATCTTCAATGTAAAATCCAAAACTGATCTAAAATCTAAATTAACAAAAGCAATATTTATTTTAATGACAAAACCAAAAATAAGGAAAGCAAAAAAATGCTTTCATCATCAAAAAAATAAATGAACTTATATGAAGCAACTAATACTCAAATGCCCAAGTTGAAATGCTTTTGGAAACACTCTACTCAACCAATGTCAAAAAACAATTTGTTTTGTACTGGGAACATTTATCATGGAACAAATATCTATACTTTTAGGTAGGAAATGTAGTAATCTGTGTGTTTTAAAACTATTTTTAAATGATAACTGGGAAGTATTTAATATCTGTGTTATTATAGTCAATGTTTTAAATAATTTTTATTTGGTATGTATTTTATATTATCTCAATCTTTATTGTTACCTATTATCAAATATCAATAGCAGATAGATATAATTTTTACATTTCATTGAATTCTAATCTTGCCACAGTGTATTGGTTTACAATAATATGAGCATTTTTGTTTGTGTTTCTGTTTTATAAAATACCAGTATTTCTGAAATCTTTAGTATAATTAATACCTTGTACATAATTACATGTATTTTACCACTTAAAAACTTTGAGGTGCACTTGTATTTATTATGTGTATAAAAAAATTAACTTGCCATACTGAAGGTAACTTACTTCTCTAGACCCTTCACTGGGGACTATAATTTAGATATTTTGACTTTTAGTCCAGTACCATTTTTTATAAGATTTTTTTGCCTATCTAAACAAACTACAGTAATTTCTTTAAAAAACACTTACAAACATATGGTTGTCCTACCATTGTTAAAACTACTACACGTACATTGAGGCAGAGCATTTGAATTTTCACTGCTGAAGATACAAACATGGGTCTGTAATAATCTACTGCTCCTGCAGATGAAGAAAAAAAGTCAAATTGTGAATTTGTGGTGACTGTGGTCAATGAAAATGTGGTTCCCTACACTATGATATACAGTTGGGACCAACAGATTATTATCATGATAGAAGCATCCTTCTGCTGGATATTGACCAAGTGTCATTAGGCAAAAGCAGTTGTGGAAGTAGTGGTAAGGTGCTCACCTTGGTTAATGATTTGCAGAAAAATCTCTGGGGATTTAAAAGTAGATGCAGTATATCCGTTTCTTTTATTGACTTTGATGCACTGTTGAAAATTGAAACCACTTCAGATGAATAAAAACCAGTCTACTACAATGGGATGAGGAAAAAAAGCTTGGGCAAGATTAATATTTAAAGTACTCAAAACTGGTAAGTAGATTAAAACACAGTAAGACTAGGCTAGTCTCAGCATCTTTATTCCATTTTTTTAGGTTACAAATATTGGCCTTCATGAGAATGTCTTCAGGTAATAGTTCTGAAATAAAATTATATGATGGATTTTCCTATAAATATATTTTGATTCTCACAAATTTGTTAGGGGATCATTATAATAGTGTGGACTTTCTGTCTTGTAATATCTAGCAAGGAAGAATTTATAAAGACAAAACTTGTGAACTTTGGAGATTTGTGATAAACTTAGAAGAATAAATTATATACATATTAAAATTCTGTGTTTTATATGTATATTATCCTTAGGAAACATAAGAATTTTTCTTAGATTGATTCATTCCAATAACTTTTTATTTGCTTTAAGTGCAAGAGAAAATACATATTTTTAGAATAATTTACTTAGTCTTGAAATGTTAATAAGGCTTTAGTAAATATCTTTAACAAGAAGTCGGAAAACCTTTGTTTTCTTGGTTTTGCCACTGAACAAATATGTTACCTTAGAAATAATTTCATTTTTTAAACTAAATCACTTGAACTGTAAATGTGTTTTATTGTTTTATACCTAGTTTTCTTGTGAAACAAAATCCTGTGATTATATATCATATGCTTATATCAGCACGTTAAAACTTTATGTACTGAGATTATATTGGCAGCCATTTCCTAAATGGTTGTCTAGCTATCCGTTGTAAGTATTATGAGGTAATGGCTTTCCACGAATATAATCACAACTTTGCTACCTACTCCCTAAAGTTAATTTTACATAATTAATTACATTTTTTCAGCCAGAATTAAAACTGTGGGCCTGACAGCCTTGAAAGATAGATACACACATACATACACATAAGCAAATATATACCTAAACTTGAACAAAGATGTATTCCTGATGTATATAGAGCTCCTAGGATAATGGAGAACATCAGCAGTAGCTTTCTGACTTGCATGATTCTAAAATTTACCATGGAGCATTTAGAAACTGATGACATTTATATCCTTCCTCAGGTTATTTCAGTAGGTCAGGAGCAGGCTTAGTCAGAGAAACAATCGAGTTGAAAGCATAAACTACAACTGCATAATCATAACTATTGATAAAGTATGCCATTATTTTCTTCTTCTAAAACCTAGAAAGAAATTAGTTTGTGTTGGCTTTTAAAGAATAAATAATGAAAAGTTACTAAAACATGACTTTTAAAAGTTACATGTCAAGTATAGAAAATGATTTCATATTTTCTTCAATATTTCTATATTATTCATATATCTGCTAAATGTTGATTATAAATAAGTTTTCTTTTGTTTCATTTTTAGGTTGCAAAATGTAACTCTGAGGTAGGCTACCTGTATTGTCAGAAATAATCTATCCAGCCTGGTAGACTCTTTAATATATAAATATTAGAAGTCTCCATATTGTGTATGGAGGAAGAAAATAAAGAAGTGTCCACATAGTTAGGGAGATTTACATTTATTATGCCTAGGTAATAATTTTAAAAGGCTTTTTGACATTTCTTAAACTATGAGGTATCCCTTCCTTCCATCTCTAAAGAAAATACACATAGCTTACAAAATAAAAATTGTTTTGCTCTGACCAGCCCTTGCCTTTCAAAACCAGGCAAGGTATATAACTTGAAGAATAAGTCATTGGCAAGATATTGAGTTGACCAAAAATGTCCCTATGGTTTTCTGTAAAATAAAAGACACATTTGTCATTTTCACCAGTAACTTTATTAGTTTGGATATTTTGAGCATGTCCCTGTCTCCATTATTGGCTTCTAGTGGGAAGAGGCTGGGAGTGCTGCTAAACATCTTCCAATGCATAAGACAGCCCCATAGAAAAGAATTATCTGGCCAAAATGTCAATAGTTCTAAGAAACTTCACAAACCGCTTTTGACATGTTCAATCAGTCACAGCACATTCACCATACACTGCACAAAAAAAATTCTTTTTGCATTTGAGTTGTATTTTTACCTTTCTTAAAATAATAAAACATAATATGCTCAAACTGTTATATATTTTCTTCCATCTTCTATATTAAAATGGTTACACGAAGATTCACCAATTTTGATTTTTTTTAAAAAAATGCATGCAGATGTGACAGCTGTCACAATACAGTCTAACAAAGTTGTTTCAAATGACGTTAAAGACAACTAAGCACTACTAAGAACCATCAAACAGGAAAAAAAATGGTACAGACTTCTGGGTCAATCCAGTACAATTTCTTAACATTCTACTTGTTTTAGCAAAAAGATAGAGATGGTTTGACACTGAGATCAAAATGTAAAGTGTGATAGAGCACATTTTTCAAAGTAACCCTGAGAATGGAAAGGAAGAAAATTCACTTAGGAACATTATTCAAAAACACTGCCAACTGCGTTGGTAGGAATATGCCAAATCCTTCCTATACTGCAAAAAGTAACTTGAGTTAATCCTGGTCAGTTATTTAGAAATATTCCCTTGATACCTGAGTTGTCCTTGAGAATTTACTCTTGAACAGATTACTTGTCTATTGACCCAATTTTATGCTTTTCATGCTATATTTAATCCAAAAATATACATACATTTTATCCTAATTTGGCTAGTTATAATACAGCTTTTTATCAGCCAGCATCAAAGATATTTTCCTGGTTCTTCACCTGAATGTGGGTCTAGGGTCAGAAGAGAAAATTACTTCATGTGTGTATGTGTGTGTTTTGTAAAGTGCACCTTATTTAGCACACGTAGAGATAATTCATTTTTTATTTCTCCAATTGGAGACTTTAAAAAATCAGGATTATGCTTTGTCTCCTTGATCCTTTGTTTCTTGGAATTCTTAAGCACCTCTAGAAGAAAATTGGGTCACTTGTTAGATTGAGTTGAAGAGCCTTAGGGATCCATTTTTCAAGGAAGTCTATTGGGTCTGCCTCCTCTACCCCTTCAGGCAGTCCAGTAATTCTTATATTCTAGTTCAAGATACTATCTTAAAACTATTATCCCTCTCTTATAGCCCTGTATATCTCTCATTTTGAACTATTACTTTATCATTAGATGAAGTTTAAGTGTCTGGGAGCTTTATTTGGTGTTCAACATTTTCTCTTTTAGAGTCAGGTTCACTGCTTAATTTTAATATAAAAAAGAAAAGGAAACAAATACCAAAATAAAAAGTCAGCATATTGTTACAGATCTATTATACCATACATTTTTTCTCCCCAAAGATTTGTTCTCTTCTCCAGAAGCTTTCTTGAAAAATTTGACAAGTCTGTATTATTGTCCTTGCCACTTACTGTTCCTCCTATATTTTGAAATCATTCCTATACCAAATGTTTTTCTTGATTTTTGGCTTTTCTATAAACTTCTCTACAAAATAAATTATACCTATTCATTTGACTTTTAAATCTTTCAAGTACCAAGATTCAATAGACATATTTAGGGTATTGTTAATGTGTTACAACTGATAGATCCTTTAACTGGCCCCACCATTTCTCCTCCTTCACCTCTAATTGCAATTTTTAGATACAGGGTTAGAGAGGTCAAGTTACCTAACCTAATCTTTCCTTTATTACCTTTTGTTAGAGATTGCATGATAATGATCTATTTTGACCTATGTGAAATTTTTGCATTAATTAATCTACTTCACAGTAAGGTTGTTTTACTGACAATATAAATATGCTTTAATTACCCAAACAGAACTATAGTTCAGATCTTTGAATCACGATGGATTAAAACATCATTTCACAGCCAAACAGAAACATGTTCCCAATCACTGAACTTGAATTATTGTTATGTAGCTTGAGGCTTGTATTAAAATCACTGAATAATTGCAATCAGATTATTATAATCAAGTACAGGAACAGTAATTACAGGTTACAGTCACTTTAAGCTGCCCTGGAAGTCCTATATTCTGATCATATGCATATTAAAAGTTTATGTTAGTGATAAAATTAATGAACAGGACTCTAAGCGCTTGTCAGTAGGAAAGATGTCACATATCTTACCATATAGGGAGTTGCATTTTCACATCAAGAACAACTGTTGTCTACATTATTTTTTCTCTTGCATAAATTAGATAATAGAGAAAAATCAAATCCAGTTTTTATAAACTAGTAGTGGTTGTTCTAGTATCCATTTTTGATGAATTTATCCAATGTTCTTACATTGATTAATATATGGGGTTTCATGATTCATTTTTACTAATTTAAAAATACAAAGAGAACTATGTAAATTTTTATATAGAGTGAAAATCATATTCCCCAATGAACTATAATTTTATAAATCCTTAATAAAAAGGAAAATTTTAAAAAATTCCTTGAAATCAAACTTAGAAAAGAAACATAAAAAGCAAAACATAAAATCTTTTCCAAATGATATGATCTTGTTTTAAAGAGACATAAAATGGAAAGGTATTTGATATTTGCTGAAGTAGTGTATTAAAGATGGATATCCATATAGTGTTAATATTCTGATTAAAAGACTAACCCTTTTTAAACTCCAATAATCTCATTCCTTTATTCAAACAATGAATATGGCATATGAAATATAAATTGTATTTTGATAGTCAGGTTCTAAAATTAGAACTTGAAATCGAAAGAAGCCTAGAGCCCTGGGGGTCCCATCACAGGGAAACGGCTCCTGCACACATGCCAACCACTGAATCATTTTATTACTCTTTCTGATTCACAGGGAACTAGGGACCAGAATGAACATACAACCATAGAACAGAGGTAGAAAATATGTAGCATGCGATTGGGTAGGAAAGTTAGAAGGAAAGACATGAAAAGGTTAAACATGTAGGTGACTTCCAGAGAATTTCACTCCAGTTACTATCCAGATG
The DNA here is from genome assembly GCA_028533065.1 of Trachops cirrhosus. Classification (NCBI taxonomy): domain Eukaryota; kingdom Metazoa; phylum Chordata; class Mammalia; order Chiroptera; family Phyllostomidae; genus Trachops; species Trachops cirrhosus. The sequence continues at coordinate 138,075,679 of CM052540.1, read as the reverse complement.
TGTTGCTTAGGATAACTGTATAAACATCAAATGAGAATAAATAGGAAATGACATTTTGTATGAACAAGATAGGCCCACAGACAAGGAGACAGATCTTGTGCCAAGTTCACAGGTTTCTACAGCCACCATGACAGACAACATAAGCCAGATAAAAGGCCCACCAAACACCCAGATGCTGTTGCTGAAAAATTACAACTGGAGCTCAGCATCTGGGTTTCACAGCTGCCAAGTTCACCCCATGGGTGCTCATGATGCTTGGCTCAGACACTGGGCCAGACAGAACGGGGGTGGGCACCATCGAACAAGCTGATCACCACAGTGAACAAGAAGGTAGAAAGCCAAGTGTATAATAAAAAGCATGAACCTGCCAATATAGTTTCAAGTGCATAAAACCACACTTAGTATTCCCAACATGATGCGGAGAGCAGGTTTTTCCTCTTTGGTGTAGAGATGATTTAAGAGGCATTAATGGTGGGCTTGTGGTTACAACCTCTAAACGAGTGAAGGATGTCGTCATAAATGAAATTATAATCATAATTAGACAATGGATCTCAACTACCTTTACATCTAGTTAAAAATACCTAGGAGGATAGCTATGTAGAATGAGGAAGTGCATTTGGTATAAAAGCCTATATCAATAAGGTAAAAATGTACCAAATCAATATATAAAACAGCATGTGAAATCCAAGATGGCAACAGGGTAATGAAGTGAGCATTACAGCCTCCTCTGGTTTCACCTCAGGTTTCTAAAACCCAATCAACGTACAGCAAACATGCACTTCACTGTAAATTGAGTCCTTAGAAAACTGAGCAATATAGAAATATGATGAGAGGATATGATGAAAAATGCGCCCAGGCATATGAAGCTTGGTATGTACATTAAAATGAATAATCAAAGAAAGTAAAGAAGTGAATATTTTTTCAACCAGTATATTTCACTATTTTTCCTTATTGTTGAATTTATTGGGGTGACACTGGTTAACATAATTATACAGGTTTTAGGTACACAATTCTATGACACATTATCCATATACTGCATAGTGTGCTTACCACCCAGAGTCAAGTCTCTATCATCATTTATCCCCCATACACTTTCCTCCAGTTCTTCCCACTCTCCCTGCCCCAGGAATCACCACACTGTTGTCTGTGTATATGAGTTTCTTTCTCCCTTTTTTCTTTTTTGCTCAATCTCTCCACCATCCCACTCAAACCTCTCTCCCTGATTGCTGTAGCTGTCAGTCTGCTCTCTGTGAGTCTGTCTCTATTTTGCTTGTTCAGTTTGTTCATTAGATTCCATATATGAGTGATATCATATGGTACATGTCTTTCCCTACCTGGCTTATTTCACTTAGCATAATGCCCTCCAGTTCCATCCATGTTGGCGCAAAGAGTAAGAGTTCCTTCTGTGTTTAGAGCCAAATGGTATTCCACGGTGTAAATGTATTGGGTTGCCCCAAAAGTTCACTTGTTCTTTCCTGTAAGATGGCTTTACTAGTGCTTAGTTGTCTTTAACTTCATTTGTCTTTAATTTTGTTAGATTGTAGTATGACAGCTGTCATTATCAGCATGCATTAAAAAATCAAAATTGATGAATTTTTGCAGTCATTTTAATACTAAAGATGGAAGAAAATGCACAACATTTTGGGCATATTATGCTTTATTATTTCAAGAACGGTAAAAATGCAACTGAAATGCAAAAAAAAAGAGATTTGCACATTATATGGAGAAGATTGCTGTGACTGATCGAACATGTCAAAAGTGGTTTGCGAAGTTTCGTGCTAGAGATTTCTCACTGGATGATGCTCCACAGTCAGATAGACTAGTTGAAGTAGATAGTGATCAAATCGAGATATTAATTGTGAAAAATCAATGTTCTACCATGCGGGAGATAGCCTAAATACTCAATATCCAAATCAATAAAGTTACTGGGGATTAACAAAATGTCTTTTATTTTATAGAAAAAAATTAAACGGACTTTTTGGCCAACACAATAATACAGCTTTTTTACATTCATCTACTGGTGGGCACTTAGGCGGCTTCCAAATCTTGGCTATTGAAAATAATGCTGCACATTATTAGAGGAGAAAGTGGTGGTGGAGTAGGTGGAAGCTGAGTCCACGTGCTCTTGCCCCCAACTTAGATTCTTAGCTGATCTTCTGATAAGCTGAACAATCAACAGAATCTTAGCTAATAGAAGTTTTGAAGCCCAAGAATACAGAAGATGTTTCACAATGGGCAGTAAGGAGATTTTATAAGCTGAAGGGGAAAAACCTTATGTGTGGAGTCTGCATCTATGAATAGACTAGTCAGAAATTGCAGCTTTGTGGCTCCTTCCCCTCCCAAGTAAACCCTAGTCCCATGCAAGGAAACCTCCAGACCCTGGCTGGGAGGGACTTAGGAGGATATATGGAGCCAGGGAGATCCGAGCTACATACTCAGCAGGTGGCATGTCCATAACTGCAGTGCCAAATGCCAATCAAAAGAGTGCCAGAGAGAGAGAGAGAGAGAGAGAGAGAGAGAGCGAGAGAGGCAGGCTGACTCTATCTCTATCTCCCAAAAAGATCAGGGGCTGCAACTGGGTCAGGCAGAGGAAGGTTTTGGCTAGCCATGACTGTGAGAGACTTTTGGCTTTTTGGAGAAGTGGTATGAGCAGAGAACTGGACAGTGGCTTGGTACTGCAGTGGGGGTGCCACATAGAGATTTTTTAAAAGGGGAGGTGCAGTGTGCTGGTCAGGGAACCCATGTGCAGCTGCCCTGCCAGCAAAGAGACAAAATTGAAAGTGCAGTTTGCTTCCACTGAGTACAGTTGGGCTGGGAGATCAGAAAGTCGCACAGCAGAGGGATTTCTGGGCCTCAACCAAGTGTAGCTAGCAAGCCAGGAGGAGCTACGTAAAACGGTTTGGGACTGCTTCTACTATGAGGGCAGTGGGCTGGGAATTAAACAGCCAAGAGTTGAGCACCTGAGATTATTTTTGGCTTGGCAGAACCCCCTCCCCAGCAGACTTTAAACCTCTGGGAAGGAAAGGACAGGCCCGGCCCCCACCTCCTATAGGACTCCAAGCACTTCATCCAATAGGGAAGCTCTGCAGAACAGTCAGGCCAGACTCAAAAACCCTCTGCAAGGTGCATATCCTCAGGAGAAGGACAGGAAAAGAAAGTCCGCAAGAGCCCATTTTGAACTGCTCTCAGGGAGACAAAATATACTGCTTCGTAGGGCCCTGTTCCACTGAGGCCAGCAAGGCTAGGAGATCAGAAATTGGTTCAGTGAGGGATAATCAGGGCCCCATCCAGCCTCAACTCTCACACAGAGCTGTCCTTAGCACCAAGCAGGAAAGAGCTGACTCTCTTACACAGATTGGCTCCTCCCTGGAAATGGACAGCAAGCTCATCAGAAACTATACATTATTGGAAATAAGCTGGGATAGACCAAGACAGGTGGTGCAGGGGCAGGGAAACACATCCACAATTTTCCCAGAAGACTGAACAGCACCTCCCAGAGCAAACCCAGGAGTCTCAGCCTCCTGATCACAATAGAAGCCCCCTCTAGAGGCAGGTGATGGTGGTACATGGGGTGCTTCCAGAAATTGGATGACCCACCCCTGGACCTTGAGCTGATAAAAAGCCAGAAGCAGATCCTGAACGAGAAGACAGGAAGCAAACACCAAACTCTGCTGAAATGAATTCCACCTTATTCTTCTTCTGTACTGGTGTTATTATTTTTTCTCTCACATAGCTTTTTAATGTTTTCTTTTTCTTCAGTTGTATTCCAACTAATTCACTATTTTTGTTTTTTTTATTCTTTTTATTTACATTTTTATGTATTTTTAATTTTATTTTTATTTCAAGTCTATTATACATTTCCCTTGTCTTCCTCCATTTTGCTTTATTTTCTTATCTTTGTTTTAAACTTCATTTTCCCCATTTCTATGCCTGTTCCTATTCCTTAATCTTACTATTTCTCCTCCCTCTATCTCTCAAAATCATCTTTCTTTCCTTTAGCTCATTTCTTTTTCCCTTTCTTATAGTATTCTTATTTTCTTTTTAATTTTATTAATCATTGCTTGTTTGGTGTGGATATTGTGGTTATTGCTGTTTTTCTTCAATTTTATTCCAACTTGTTCACCATTTTATTATTTCAAATCTCATAGGTTACCCTCCATCCGTCTTACTCCATTTTGCCTTACTCTTGCCCTCACTTATTTGATTTTGAAATTTTATTTTTTTCCCTTTGTTTGCTTGGATTCTATTCCTTTCTCTTATTATTTCTCCTCCCTCTATCCTCAAAATCATTTTTATTTACTGTAGCCATCTCATATTCTTTGTTCTTTCTTATAATATTCTTATTCTCTTTCTGCCCTTACTAATCTTTGCTCATCTATCGTTATTATTGACCCTGTTGTCATCTTTCTTCAATTTTTTATATTGGTTTGCTATTTTTTTATTTTATTTCAAGCTTCATATTATATTCTTCCCTTTTCTTACTCCATTTTGCCATCTCCCTCCCCTTTATAACTTATTTTTTAAATTTTATTTTCTCCCTTTCTTTGCCTTGTTTCTATTCCCTACTCTTGTTATTTCTCCCTCTGCCTTCTCAAAATTATTTTTTTCTTTATTCATCTTATATTCTTTTTTCCTATCTTATAATATTCTTAATATCTTTCCATTTTTATTAATCTTTGCTCATTTGCTACTGATGTTGCTAATGTGTTAGGGGTAGTTTTGCTGGTGTGAGTTTGGTTTCCTGGGTAGTTTTGCTCTGTTATGCCAGCAACTGTGCAACAACATGCAAGATGTGGTGGGGGTTGTAACTCTCAGTAAGCTAGCCAGAGAGGACAACCCACCACCAAATGAGCCATCAATAACCAAAGCCCAAGTACAACAAAAGAGCCAACATAAATTGAACAAAGGGCATCCCTAGAGCATCTAGCTCAGGGGATTAAAGATACTATCCCACTGAGTCCCACAGAATTCCTACAATAGAAGCTCACCCCACGAATACAGGGAGTTAAAGCAGATCGATCTGATATGCAGAAACAAACAAAAACAGCCAGCTATAATGGGGAAACAAATAAACATACCCCAATCATAAGGAAAGGAGGAATCCACAGAAAGACTAATAAATGAAATTAAGGCAAGCAATTTATCAGACATAGAGTTCAAAATAACAGTTATAAATACACTTAATGAACTCAGAGAGAACTACAAAGAACTGAATGGGAACTTCTAAGAACTGAATGGGTACTACATCAGCATTAAAAGGACATAAATCTATGAATAATGAGAAAGAAATGAAGAATACACTAAAAAGAATTAAAACCAGGCTAGATGAAGCAGGGGACTGAATTAGTAAGCTGGGAGAAAAGGTAGAAAAAAAAAGTCAGAGCAACAATATGAAAGAAAGACACAAAAATAATGAGGGTAGTTTAAGGGAGCTTTAGGACAATGTGAAACACAACAATATTCACATCACAGGATATCAGAAGGAGAAAAGGAGCAATGGGTAGAAAACATGTTAGAAAAGAAATAATGACAGACAGTGCCCTCGGTGGTCCTGGGATCTGTCTCTTGCTTCAACAGGATTTGGACGGAACAGACCTAGGGATGCCCCTCCTTTCCAACTCCCTTCCATCTTCTTTTTTAGTCACCATCTTTGAAACCACCTCAGCCTTCCTCAGCCTCTGAGACCAGCCAGCACCATTTTTTTACCTTAATTCTTCACTGCCAAACAACTATGAGCTCCCAAAGTCACCAAAATTATTCTACCGAGGTGGAGGTGGTGGTCAACCACCTGGCCAACCTGCATCTGCAGGCCTCCTACACCTACCTCTCTCTGGGCTTCTGTTTCAACCGGGATGATGCAGCTCTGCAGGGCGTGGGCCACTTCTTCCGAAAGTTAGTGGAGGACAAGTGTGAGGGTTCTGAGCATCTCTTAAAGCTGCAAAACCAGCACAGTGGCCTCATTCTTCTCCAGAATGTGACGAAGCTTTCCAAAGATGAGTGAGGTAAAACTCAGGACGCCATGGAAGCAGCCTTGGCCTTAGAGAAGACCCTGAACCAGGCCGTTTTGGATCTGTATGCCCTGGCTTCTACCCACACAGAACCTCATCTCTGTGACTTCCTGGAGAACCATTTCCTGGATGAGGAGGTGAAGCTCCTCAAGAAGATGAGTGACCACCTGACTAACATCCGCAGGCTGGGTGGCCCCCAGGCTGGGATGGGGGAGTATCTCTTCAAAAGGGTCACCCTCAAGCATGGCTAGGAAGCTTTTGGATCCCAGAGGCCTTCAAGGGTCCCCTCTGCATTTCTCTGGTGTCTGGCTTTTGGCTGAGCCTAATAACCCTGAAACCCCACCCTGGAACCCTCTCCCATGCATTGGACCAAATGGAAACAATAAAGCTTTCTGCAGTAAAAAAAGAAAAAGAAAAAAATAATAATGACAGAAAATCCCCTAACTTGGTGAGGGAAAAAGTCACACAAGTCCAGGAAGCACAGAGGATCCCAGTCAAGATGAATATAATGAGGACCATTCCAAGACACATCATAATTAAGATGACAAAGGTTAAAGACAAAGAAGTAGCAAGGGATAAATAGCTAGTAATATACAAGGGACTTCCAATAACGCTATAAGCTAAATGACACAAAATATTCCAAGTATTGAAAAATAAAAACCTGCAACCAAGACTTCTCTATCCAGCAAGGCTTTCATCTAAAATGGGAGGTGAAATAAGGAGCTTCCCAGATTAAAGAAAAATAAAAGGCTGAAAGACTATGTATCCACCAAACCGGCACTGCAAGAGATGCCTGAAGGACTGCTTTAAAAAGATGAAGTAAAGAGAGAGAGAATGGAACACAGGCACAAAGGGAAAAATGACAATGAATAAATATCTATCACTAATAATCTTAAATGTAAATGGATTAAATTTCCAAACAAAAGACAGGATAGCTGAATGGTTAAGAAAACATGACCCACATATATGCTGTCTACAAGAAACCCATCTCAGAACAAAATATCTAAACAGGTTGAAAGACAAGAGATGGGAAAAAATATTCCAAGCAAATGGACATGAAAAAAAATATGCTTGGGTAGCAATACTTGCAATAGACTTCAAAAACAAAGGGCATAACAATAGACAAAGAAGGTCACTATATATAACTTAAGAAAGTAGTCCAACAAGAGAATATGACCCTTGTAAAGTAGTCCAACAAGAGGATATGACACCCAACACAGGAGCACCTGCATACATAGGGAAAATCTTGTAGGACATTAAGTAGGACATCAACAGCAATACAGTTATTGTAGGGGATTTTAACACCCCACTCTAAACAATGGATATAATGTCCAAACCAAAAAATAAACAAGGCAATTGTGGAATTGAATGACACCCTAGATCAAATGGTCTTAATTGATATTTATGTAGCATTTTCACCCAAAAGAAACAATTATGCATTGTTTTCTAATGCACATGGATCATTTTCAAAGGTAGACCACATGGCAGGACATGAAATAAACATCAACAAATTCAAGAACATTGAAATCGTATCAAGTACCTTCTTAGATCACAATGGCTTGAAACTAGAAACCAACCTCAAGGACATAACTCAAAAATTCAAATATATGAAGACCAAATAACATGTTATTAAATAATGAATAGGTAATCAATGAGATCAAACAAAAAATCAAAAAGCACCTGGAAACAAATGAACACACAACAACCCCAAACTTATGGGACACAGAGAAGTCAGTCCTGAGAAGGAAATTCATAGGACTACAGGCCTACCTAACAAAGATAAAAAACTCAAGTAAACAATCTAACTCTACATCTAAAACATCTACAAGAACAACAACAAAGCCCAGACTGAGAAGGAAGGAAATAATCAAGATCAGAGCAGAATTAAATGACATAGAGACTAAAAAACAATTGAAAAGATCAATGAATCAAGGAGTTCTTCTTTAAAAATATAAGCAAAAAGACAAACCTTTATCCAGACTCATCAAGAAAAAAATAGAGAGGACCCAAATAAATAAATTCAGAAACAAAAAAAAGAAGTAACAACTGACAACACAGAAATACAAATAATTATAAGAAATTGCTATGAACAACTATATGTCAAGAAATTGGACAACGTGACTGAACTGGACAAATTTCTAGAAATATACAATCTTCCAAAACTGAATCAAGAAGAAGCAGAAAGCTCAAGTAGACAAATAACAAGTAGTGAAATCAAAGCAGTAATAAAAATCATCTGACATACAAAAGCCTGGACTGGATGGCTTCACAGGCAAATTTTACCAAACATTCAAAGAAGAACTAACTCCTATTCTTCTGAAACTATTCCAAAAATTCAAGAAAAGGGCAAACTCCCAAACTCTTTACCCTAATTCTGGTATTACCCTAATTCTAAAATCAGGTAAAGACACAGCATAGAAAGAAAATTACAGACCAATATATCTGGTGAACATAGATGTTAAAATCCTTAACAAAATATTGGCAATCTGGATCCAGCAATACATTGAAAAGATCATACACAATGATCTAGTGGGATTTATCTCAGGGATGCAAGGATGGGACAATATTTACAAAGCAGCAAATGTTATACATCACATAATCAAAATGAAGGACAAAAACCACATGGTCATATCAATAGATGCCAAAAACCATTTGATAAAGTCCAGCATTCATTCATGATAAAACACTCAGCAAAGTGGGAACACAGGGAGTATACCTAAACATAATAAGAGGAACCTAATGAACAAAATAAACTAACAAGCAAATAGAACCAGAGGCATGGAAACAAAGAACAGACTGACAGTGACCAGACGGGTGTGTAGAAGAGGATAAGGGTGGAAAGAAGATTGGACTAGTCAAGGAACATGTATGAATGACCCATGAACATGGACAACAGGGTTGAGATTGAATGTGGGAATAGGGGGTGGGCTGGGCAGAGGAGGGCAAATGGGGAAAAATTGAGACAACTATAATAGAATAATGATAAAATATTTTTAAAAAGAAATTGAGGAAGATATAAATAAATGGAAGCATATATTGTGTTCATGGATTAGAAGAATTATCATTAAAATGTCCATACTAACCAAAGCAATCTATAGAGTCAATGCAATCCCTATTAAAATACCAATGGTGTATTTTCCTTATTTAGAACAAATACTCCAAAAATTTATATGGAACCAAAAAAAAACCAACACCCAAATAGCCTCAGCTATCTTGAGAAAGAAGAATAAAGTTGAAGGGATCACAATATCTGATATAAATCAATACTTCAAGTTCACTGTCTTCAAAACAGCCTTGTACTGGCATAAGAACAGAAACATAGATCAATGGAACAAAATAGAGAGTCAAAAATTACATCCATATCTCTATGGTCAATTAATATTTGACAAAGGAGTCACAAGCTTAGAATGGAGTAAGAATAGTCTCTTCAACAAATGGTGTTGGAAGAACTGGACTGGTCCATGTAAAAAAAAAATGAAACTAGACCACCAACTTACACCATACACGAGAATAAACTCAAAATGGAAAAAAGACTTAAATATAAGTGGTGATATCATAAAAGTCCTAGTGGAAAACATAAGTAGTAAAATTTCAGATATCCCATGTGGAAATATTTTTGCCAATATATCTCCTAGGGCAAGAAAAAGAAAGGAAGAAGTTAACTAATGGGATTACATCAAATTAAAAAGTGTCTGCACAGCTAAAGAAACCATCATCAAAAAGAAAAGGAAACCAATGTTATGTGAGAATATATTTGCCAATGATACATCAGACAAGGGTTTAATCTCCAAAATACATAAAGAACTCATAAGACTCAATACCAGGAAGACAAACAATCCAATTAAAAAATAGGCAAAGGACCTGAATAGACATTTTTCCAAAGAGGACATACAGATGGCCCATAGACATATGAAAAGATGCTCACAGTTTGATCCCTAGTCAGGGCACATACCTGGGTTGCAGGCCATATCCCCAGCATGGAGTGTGCTAGAGGCAACCATACATTGATGTTTCACTCCCTCTCTTTCTCCCTCCCTTCCCCATCTCTATAAAATAATTAAATAAAATCTTTAAAAAAAGATGCTCAACATCACTAGCCATCAGAGATGTAAATTAAAAACAATGAGATATCATCTGCTGCCTATCAGATGGCCATCATTAATAAATCAACAAACAACAAGAGCTGGGGAGGATGTGGCGAGAAGAAAACCCTAGTGCACTGCTGGTAGGAATGCAGACTGATGCAGCCACTGCATAAACAATATGGAATATTTTTAAAAAATTAAAAATGGAACTGCTTTTTGACCCAGTGATTCCACTGCTGGGAATATACCCTAAGAATCCTGAAGAAACAATTCAAAGGAACCTATGCCCCCAATGTTCACAGCAGCATTATTATATTATATAAATATAATAAGAAAGATCAATTTTATAATCAGTTATACATAACTTCATATGAGTTTATTTAAAATTTATTCATTGAGCATTTCTATGTACCATACACTGTCATAGGTTGTGGGTATAAAACAATAAGGAAGACAAAGTATTAGACTTTGTAAAGATTATATTATTTTAGTGGAAAAAACAGATAAAAGTTTATCAAATAATAAATAATAAAATGTCACCAAGATTAAATACCATTTTACACTCTTTTTTTAGTAGATATAAAGAAGTTTTATGACAATATTGGAAATAACATGGGCTGACACATTATCTTAAAAGTGGCTGGTAGAAATATAAATTGGAAGACAATTTGTTTTTGTCTTGTAAAGTTGAACACAACAGACCCAGTAATTTATTCCTAGGTATATGCTTAAGAGAATGTTTTGAACATTTGCACCAAGAGATGTATACAGAAATGTGTGAAGCAATACTTTTAATGATAGCAGAAAATAGGAACCTATCATAGAAAGGTATTTTTGGTGTATTTATACTATGAAATATTACACAAAATAGGAAACAAAAAGTCACAGATATCTACAACAATATAGTAAGATTTTACTTGAGCACAAAAAGTGGGCCACAGAAGTTACATTCAGCATAAAGAACTTTATAAAAATTAAAAATTATTTTATTAAAAAAATCATTGTTCAAGTATATGTGTATTTAGGCAAGAAAGTAATAAACAGAATTTAGGATAGTGGCTAGCTGACTCTGAGGAAGGCAGGAAGATGAACATATAAAGAACATTAATGGAACATATTTGTAATGTTTTAGACTGAGGAGCTGGATATTGGGTTCAGGGTGTTCATTATATCATAAATGAATGAATAAACAGGAAGGAAGGGAGGAAAGAGATGGGAAAGAAACACAAAGAAGAAGGAAGGAAAGACAGAATAAGGAAAGAAAGGAAGGGAGGGAGGGAGGCAAAGAAAGTGATAACAGTACAAAAACTAAAGATGGCAGTATGTTAAAATCCATGACTTATGATGAATCCTATTCTGAGATTAATATGTGCATGTATGTATGTGTGTGTATCACATACACACACATTTTTCAGGTAGTGGTAAGTGTAACAAAATAACAGGGTCAGAGATAGATATTTATGATATTCTTTTATAATATATATGCATATATGTGTAAATATTTATATATGTAAACATACAATTTACATAGTGAGATGGCTCCATCATGCATCACTGTTCTTGTGTTAATAAATACACAGCACTATGGTGAGTTGATGCTACCATATCTAACAGTGTAGTATGATAAAGTGAAAATTATAAACTTAGCAGAAAGGAGCAAAGTCAAGTTATACTATGTGTTAGCTTGGGAAGCCATGGCGGAACATTTTTCTATTGGCATATGTAGAATTTTGCACAATACTGTATATTTTTAAAGAAGAATTTTGCAGTGAAAAGTTTTGTGAAAAATGATGTCCCCTGTAAGAGTGTGTTTGAGACAGTTATTACATCACAGGGTGTTTTCTTTTTGGGAATCCCAAGAAAGACCCCAAATGAGTTTAGGAACAGAAAGAGTTCTTTATTCCTGCCATTTGTTTATTATCTTAGAGACACAGTAAACTATGCAGCTAAAGTGGGCTTTTTTTGTTCTGTTTTGTTTTTAATTTTCTTGTATTAGTTGTAAATATTCACAGCACCAACTTGGAGCTATACCAGTAGCGCATATGTAATGTACCATTGAATTAATTTTTTTACCACTGTGTTTCCATCTCATCTGTTTGTGTTTCTCTCTCTTTTTCACTCTCACTTTCACAGAATTTTATTTTCCTTTATTTTATTAAATGAATCTTATTTCTTGATTCTAAAAATATAGATACATGAAAAATAGCCAGTAGTATTATTGGTTATTATGTCCATAGCAGAAAGCTATTTTTTCTCTCCATCAAATCATTGTGCTAAAGATATTTTTATGTTGTATGTGTTCACGTGTGTCTGTGTGGGCACAGCCCCCAGGAGGTATGAGTCAACCAATCAATTACAGTAACTAAAAATAGGCTAAGTAAACACTTAGTGTGGTGTGAAAATTTGTCATTTGTCTAGGAGTATATTTGTCCAGTATAGACTGTCAGTGTGTATGGAAGGAAGACACAACCAACTGTAAATAAAAGCTTAGCTGAGACAAACTGAAGAGCAGTTGCAGTCTTCTTGGCCCTTAGAAACCAGTGTATTTCACTAAGTGTCTTATCAGAAAGGCCTGGAAATTCCAACTATTTTCTCTAAACAAAATAATACTGAGACTTTTCAGAGACGACAGCAATGTTTTTCATTAAATTAGCAATTAATAATTATATTTATTGTTTTCTGTAACAGTAAAATAATTTTTCCTTAACTTACCAGAAAACATACTCTCAAACTCTGTTTTTTTTTCAAAAATGGTAATAGCAATACTTTACATTTTAAGAACACCATTATTTTCCTTTTTACTGCTTTCTTCCAAAGAGCTCAAAGCATTGCAAAGTGCTCTTAAAAAAGTTATATTCACATTTCTCTTCCTTTGATCCCTATGATGAAATGCAACCACCTCTATGGTAAAATACAGCCACTACTTATGACAGTGAATAACAATTCCATACAATTCACAAGAAATAACATACCCAATTAAAACTGTAAAGGGGTCTTAGAAAGACAGACCTTAATTAGTGAAGCTGGAATGTGGCCAAGCAAAAAAAGGACTATGAAAAGTGGTCATGACCTCATTTTAACACTCTGTCTTATTCAGAAGACCACATCTAGAGTAGCCCATTGCATCAGGCTGACTTGGGGCACTGATTGATTTAGCACTGAATAAATGGGAACAATTCACATACTTAATCATCATCTGCATTTATCAAAGCAGCCAAAGATTTTCCTCAGCGAACCTCCTCCATCAGTTAATGACCCTGTGCATGTTCATTCATGAGTCATGAAACACCAGGTCTACCCTCCCCTTGCATAACTATTTTTTGATAATATGTGTTATCAAATACCAAAAAATCACGATTTTAATGTGATATACTAAGATCAAAGTTCAAGCAATTTATAATGTAAACTTTAGGTATTCAAAGGCAACCTTCTTTAATTCTGAAATTTTAAAAAAAATTACTTTTCTAGAAATGTCAAAACTACATATCACTAGTTCCTGAATCACATCATGCACACTCATGAATTTTATGTCCAGAGAAGGGGGAGTAGCAATGGATAAAAAAAAATAAAAAAATTAAGGGAAAGAAAGATGATCTTCAGATTGCACTGATTCTTTTTAACATAATTCAGTGATAATATTATATGATTTATGAAAGGTTTCTTTTTCTAAATTGCAAGTATATATTGAAATCTATTCTGTATACAATGCTCTGTATTATTGGCTTTTTAAAAATATAGCAATTTTATGCCACTTTCACCCTAGAAATTTCCATGGAAGAAATAATTTTCCTGTTTGTTTCTTGCATGTTTTCATGACAAGGATCTCAAGGGTGGGATTACAGACTCCAATTCAATCATCCCCTTCTCTCGCAGCTTTGTCCCCAACAATTATTTCTGTATTTCTCTACTCGGCAATTGCTCTCAATGCCGCAATGGAGGAGTGGGCTGGCCATATCAATGGTTGACATTCATCTCCATTGACCTAAATATGTGACTATATGAAAAGTAGCCACACTTCAGCAATAAAAAGCTTTTGTTTATATAATGTAAAAGTGGCACGAGATTTACATTTAAATTTTATTCCTTAAGAAAAAAAAGTACCTGTAGCTTTCAAAAATCTGAAACCAACTATATAGTCAACTACTATATAAAGGTTTTTATGTCTGTACTAGAAGGCTATTTTTTTCTGTTTCTCCCCAGACCCTTTGGGCTTTTCTGGATTTAGAGGATACCAGTCTGTATGCCCCAACTCCCATCAAGAATACTGCAAGTGGCCCAGGCTTAACTAGTTGCAAACGATCTCCAGGGCAGCCATTTTCCTTTGAATGCAGAGCTATGAGACTGTAGTCTGTGACTGTTATGCAGTGATGGACTTTGCAACACAATAAGCCTTCAGTGAAGAGATGTAAAAAAAAATTTAAAAAGACCATGTATAGACATTAAAAAATCTTTGAATCTAAGCTACACTAACACCTGCTACACCACAAGTTCCCATGTTTGGTTACTCCAGCTGATTGGTCCTTCTTTAGGACAACTTGAAATGGGTTCATGTCATGTGAAGCCAAGAGTACTGACCCAAATATTAACTGTGTGTATAATGTGAATGGACACTGTGCTAGGGCTGGGTATCCGGAGCTTCACTGCAGTGCTGTGCAAGCAGATAGTGTCCCTACCCTCAGGATGTTAACACACTCACAAGGGAGACAAAAGATGAACAGGTAAATAAAACACATAAATGGTAAATGATAACGTGTTAAGAAAAAAGTTAACATGGTCCGGGAATAGTGAAAACTGGGAACATGCTTAGGTCAGGGGAGGTCTTGCTCGGATAGTGTTAGACTTCACAGATGCACTCTAAGTACCTTCAAAAACAATGTTTTCTTTCAGATCCTTTTCAAAGCATAGGTTTAGTCTTTTAAAAAATGTATTGCTTTTTCTGATTAGTAACCACAATGATATGACCAATAATAACTAATATTTATTGCCTGCTGCTACAGGCTCCTCACCACTGGATAAATTTTATATATTTTTTTCTATGTAACCTTCAAAATCCTATAAGGTTAAAGTCATCATTGTTATAATTTTACATATGATGAGACAAAAGAATACAAATATTAAATAGAATCTAGTAATCAGAAGGGATGGTGCTTGATCTCCGGAAATCTGAAATCTGAGTTTGCATTCTTCACCACTATCCTGTTAGAAGAGTAAACCATACTTGCTGTTAAATTTCAAACATTATAGGTGTATATTCTCTAGCAAGGAAAAATTCACTCCTTCCTTACTATCATCTTTTCTTGAGATAAACATTCTTAAGCATTGGGTGCATGAGAAATTTCTTATACACATAGAGTCATGCTTTTTAAGTTTCTGATGTTATACATATATATTTCGTAAGACATGCCCATGATTTACTTTTTCCCATGGGTGATTTGAGATATATACTTATGTTTTAAAAATAAACTTTATCCAACTTGATTTTCTCCCCCTAATTTTGAATGGAATTGTACGCAGCCAGATGGTTCTTCCTTTACAATAAAGGTTCATACACTTCAATTCTCATAGTTTTAGAATTTCTCTACAATCCATTCTGCCTCCCAAATAATCCTTTGTTAGCAAAATGTGCCTACTATCTCATCATTAGAAGGCAAATTTAAGCAAAAGCAATGATATTTTGAAATTCAGTGGACTTTTTCAGCTAGAAAGACTATCATCTTCTAAGACTGAGTCTCTCTTGGTCTTTTAATTATTACACACATAAGAAGCAGATCTACCTCTTAAACTCACAGATTGCAAACATGAAAAAAGTAAACAGAAACTATAATATTTACAGAGTTCCTACTGTGTGCAACTTACACATGCGGTTCTCTGAAGACTTAATGGTGGACAAAGTCAGTGGGGTTTGAGCCTCAGAGAACTCAATATGAACACAGAAGAGAGCACCATCTTCTTAAAATTTTTGCTGTTTTGCCCATTGTAATTGCTACAATTAAAGGAAAGAGGCATGAAAGACAGTGCCACTTTCCTTTCTCCTTTATCTTTCCATGACTAGGTCTAAACTACTTGCCAAATATCTTTAAAGAATGATTGAGAAAAATCTGAGTTTTCCTTAGCTACACTTACACTTAAATCCAAAGAGCCCTTTCTGTGTCAGTAATGAGTTTGATTTGCTCAAAATAGTATTTGGCTTGGGTGGCAAACTAAATGTTCTTAGAAGCTTGCTGCACTTGATGTCCATAAGTGTAAAAATCTATTGCAAAACTCTCAAGGTTACAGTTAAGGCAATGCAGAGTCCAGGACTTCCAAGAAGAAGACAGTTCACAGAGGACTTTAAGATGAGCACATTGTGCCAACCAAAGCAGAAGTCTTCAGTATTGATTGCTTTCCTCATAATCTCAAATTATTATATGCTTCAAAAGTATATTTGTTACTCAGCTCTGAGATGCAGCCTGTGAACTTGGGGGGAAATGTATCAGTCATTGATTCCATCACTCTTATTGTGACTATATAAAATCTTCACAAGTATGAGGTCTTTTGTCAAATTATTTTTCCCATGAACTCTCTGTAACCACTTATTTCATTTTTAAAAGGCAAGGTAACAAGGAACTCATTACTTTATATTTATACTGTCACATGCAGCTTCTTTGATAAAACCACCACAAAAGAAGAAAGTACCACCACAAAAGTATCAGTGGTATCAGAGGCATCTTGTAATACTTTAGTGTTTCATGATATAAGCTGACTTTCCTAGTTGGTCTTAACTTAAAAGCCATTTATCTATTTTAGTGCTAAGTACACTCTTACTAAGTGCCAGGCAAGAGTAAGTACACTATCTCTGTTTAGCCTCACAGTGAGTATGGGGTAGGTATTATCAGTACCTTCCTACAGATGAGAAAACAAAAGCTTAGCAGGATGGCCTCAGCTACTAGGGTACATAATTATCAAATGGGGGAACAAGGATATGGACCCAGAAAGTCCCAGAAAGTACATGTAATCCAACATGGTACCAACCACATATGAAAATACTTACACAGGTCTTTCTGCATCCAAAAATGAAATATGTTGCCCACTATATGTGTGTATAGGAAAAAAAACTCTCATAGAGTCTTACATGTAGAAGTTCTTGAGAGAGTAGGTTTATTGCTACTTACACATCCCAGTTAAATAAAACTGGAATTTTAAACACACAATTACTCTTATTTGACCTAATGTTCATCAATGAGAAGAACAGAGAGGGCAATTGAAAACATCTGCATTCTAAATGCATGTGCACCAATAGCTACTTTCTGACCTTGGGCCTCAGTACCTGCATGTGTAAAATGAGTGGTGGGCAGGAAATCTGGTTGTAAAGCCTAAATATAAAATTTTAAATTAGATTATGTTAATCTCATACAACTGTCTTTTAGTCCTATTTCTAAATAGCAGTAATTAATACTGTAGGGGATTAAGTTGTATCCACTCCATACATTTCATGAATGAGTGTATGAACCCATATTAAAGAGTAAGATTACAGCATATATTAGAGATGGTTTCTATAAACAAGTAAACTCAGACTGATAGAAGTTGCCTCTATTATGAAGAGTGAGAAACAAAGATATAACAAAGATTTCTTTTAGCTTACTGATTTTTAGGTTTATTTACTATGTGCCAAACACAACTTAAAATTAAAGTAATAATTTAAAAAGTTATTGCTTTAAAGCAAAGGAAGAAAGGGGTCTCTGCAGGGAAGTGTGTCTCCCTAGAGTCCTCCTAATACTGATTAACACTAGTTTTTGAAATGTTAATTAGTTTTGAGCTTAACAGCTAGACATTGTCTAAAAGGGCGTGGAGCAAAACTTTTTCAAAGTTTGGACTAAGGAGTATTTAACTCCTTAATGCCAAAGACTGGCCATTTACTCCATTGCTGGCCACTGAACCATGAGAATGCCAGGACTGATTAGCTGTGGTGATTAGCAGGCTGACATTGGAGCTAGAACCACTTGTCACTTGCTTACATTGACAATACCTAAAGAAATGTTTAACTTTTATCAGCACAATGCATTTCAGCTAGTGGTGTTATGGCATGCATATTTTTTAAACTTTCATAGACTATGAATAGGTTTAATGCAATGTATATAATTTTTGAGATAAGATGTAAAATTGCTATACTATATTTCAGAGATGTTTTTGCCATTTAATTGGTATAATTATAGAAAATAGAGCTTTTTGATTTTATATCTTAGACACCATATTTATTACTCTTCTTAAATCTGTGCAATCTAAATTTCACATACTCCTATTGCTTCTCAGTAGAGTAAGACACTCTTAAAAGAACATTACTAAAAACTTCATGACAGGGAATTCTTATGGGAAGATGTGGTTTTATAGAAAACAGTTAATCTAAATAAGACAATGGAAATTGGAAAATTAGTAAGTAGTAAGAAATATTTGCTTTACTCAGAAATGTTTATTAAGCAAAAATGTCCATATGTCTAAGTGATCAAATGTGTGAGTGATTCAGCATTATTTACTCCATTTTACTACCCAGGAACAGAAATTTAAGAAACTTGCCTAAAGTCTTTGAACTGACAGAGTTTGTATTTGAAAATGTTCTTTCTACTACTATAATCATTATTTCATCTGTTTTTATTATTACTTAAGCATACTTGGTATGTCAAGAAAAAGTCCAACCATTGTGAATATGGTTTTGTGTTCAATGAGAATGTTTTGTGTAACAACCATGTAACCTGGCAGCCAAGGAGAGTAGACTGGAATGCACATATGTGAACAATGATGACTTTGCTGTTCTAGTCAGGGGGGGTGGTAGATGCTGTTGAGTGAGCATGTGTACTGTGTGGCTGTCACATTCAAAATGACTGAGTGAGTAAACAATGAATCTGCCTCAAACTTTGCATTAAACTTCAACATCCCTCCACGGAAACTATTCAGATGATTCAGAATGCTGCAGCGGCTACGGGTAACTGGTGATGGGCAGCTTCATCATGACAATGCACCCACTCATGCATCACATCCCATGCAGAGTTTTTTTTTGTGAAACATCAAATTACCAGGTGACTCAGCCCCACTACAGCCTAGATTCAGCACCCTGAGACTTCTGCCTTTTCCCAAAACTAAAATCAACTTTGAAAAGGAAGAGATTTCAGACCATCGATGAAATTCAGAAAAATACAACAGGGCAGCTGATGGCAATTGGGAGAGATGAATGAGGTCCCAATGTGCCTACTTTAAAAGGGACTGAGGCATCACTGTCCTATGTGAAACGTTTCTTGTAACTTGTATCTTCTTAAATAAATGCATCCATTTATTATAATGCATGGCTGGATACTTTCTGGACAGACCTTGTACAAGTTTCTTTTGTTGTTGTTATTTCCTTTAACATTTAAATATAACTCAATTTCTTCAACCATATTTGAGACAAGAATCTATTATTACACAAGCTGAAAACTTTAAATGAAATGCAGCATTCTGTTGTAGAATATTTTACTTAGGTATTTTAAGCATTAAACTAAGAAAAACTAGTGAAATATTTAAAAATATAAATTATGCTTATGAGATTATAGTATAAAATGAAAGACAAATAAACTCAGGTGAAAGATATTTAAGAAATATCTTAATACTGGAAAGGTGCCGTGAATAATCTAAGAATACCAGTAATAGGAAATAAAGGAAGGACCAGAGTAGATGATCATCTATGAAAATGATGTGTGTAGAAGATCATCCTGTCAGTTTAGAATTTGCTAAGAGAGCCATGACTGGAAGAGAAAGAGGGAAACCAGAAATAGGGTTGTGAAAGGAAAACAGTAGGGAAATGAAAAGGAAGGAATAAATTTTAGAGATGTCATAAGAAAAAAATTCTCATATTTATTTTTAACAGATTTTAACATGAGCAGTCTTAAAAATGTTTTTTTTCTCTCTTACCAAATCATTGAAGTGACTCTTTAGTTGTTTTTTTAGATCCTTTCCATAAGCCTTTTTCTGCATTATTATTTCATTTTCTCCAGTTCTTCTAGTCTTTTGAATCTATTTGCAGTTCTTTTCTTTTGTAGATATTATTCTACATTGTTTGTTACTATGGAATTCTGGGCTTGTATTTCAGTCTACTGGCATTATCTCAGCCTTCAATGATATCTGGATAGATCTGTTAATATACAGTTGTTTACACAGTATTAATAATAAAGATGGTACAAAAATTGAACCAAGGATACAACTAGGTCCACAGAGCTCAGCAGCACAGATGGCAGCCAAAGATAAAGAGACTTTCTGGAATTTGCTTAAACTCTGCTTCAGGAATCACTCCAAACTGAGATGCTTAGAGAAAGAAAAATACAAATTAAGACTCCATAGAGCTACATGAAAGTGTTACTTCAGTTTCCACAATCTTGTCAATGAATTTACACAATACATTACTTACATATATAGTAAGCTGTTACTTGTCACAAGTCTGCTATTAATGCCCAAACTTTTCAGCTGAAGTTGGAATGGAAAAACCATTAGAATGACCAAGTTTCTGAATTATATAACTAAGCCATAACTTGCACACTGCATTAAATAAATAGCAATATTCTTAAATGCCTTTTTAAGTTTACACCAAGTATGTCCTTCTTTCACACCAATTAAATCCATTAGACCATAGTTTGTTGAGTTTAAAATAATACAAAGAACAAGTAACAATATACTAGCAAATCAGTATAAAGGCATGGATGCACATGTGTGTATACGTAAGAGACAGTAGCTATCTGCATAATGGCATAATTATTTAAATATTACTTTGATTTTATAAAGTTCTTTTTATAGAGTTCTC
This sequence comes from Trachops cirrhosus, assembly GCA_028533065.1. Classification (NCBI taxonomy): domain Eukaryota; kingdom Metazoa; phylum Chordata; class Mammalia; order Chiroptera; family Phyllostomidae; genus Trachops; species Trachops cirrhosus. The sequence goes on along the minus strand of CM052540.1, from coordinate 138,054,785 downwards.
ATGTTTAAATGTTTAAACTGACTATATTATCCTCAAAGGGATAATTTTCTGATTATCCTTATATTTACTACTATGAGAACTAAGTGTATGTGTAGTGAGACATCTTTGCTGTCAGTTAAAGCCTAGTCTGAGTACAGTCTCTGTCAGTTATGATTATGTGACCTTGGGCAAGTTACTGTGCTTCTCTGATCACCATCTGTGACATAAAGATAATAGCATGGATTCTAAAAATGCAAATGAGGAAAAACTCTGCATGCAGAGGTGTGAGGGGATTGCACATTGTCTGCCTAGGATAAGGCTGCCCACTTTCTCCTAATACAGTGACTTTCATCATCCAGAAGGTCACTAATCTGCTGTCCAACCTGCTTTCCTCAACACCTGCAAAGGAGATTAATATCAGAATACACATTCATTCTCCAAGTTCATGAAGCTTTGAAATAAACCTTATATTAATTGAGAAATACCAACACAGAGAACCAGAATATACTATGTTTAGATTGAACACCAGATAATGTCCCCATATGGGCAGACTTATGCAATTAACTTAATAAAATAATTGATTAATTTACAATGAAACTAATAGCTATAGATCCCAGACAGAGGAGTCCAGGATATCCTTTTCCTGTCTAAAGGTAACAATGAAATAAAACAATTAATGGGAAATTTCTTTGTAATACGAAATCAATACAAAGGGGAATTAAGCTGATCAAATATTTTAACATCATCATGCTTAGAAAGTATAATAATGTATCTCATCTCTCAATAGAGATGACTTTAATAATAATAGTAGTTAAGACTATAGAACACTTATTATGCGTCAAGCACTGTTCTAAGCATTTTAGCTCATTTAATACTTATAAAAACCCCTGTAAAAAACCCTACTATTATTTCCATTTTGTAATTAAAAAACTGCAATAGAGTGGTTAATTAAGTTGGTTAGGTTCACAAAGCAAGGAACGGGCAGAGGAAAAATAAGCTTGTCAATGGAGACTAAATTCTCAGTGTCTGTTGGTTAGAATAAGTTTCCCTTCTGGAAAATTTTTGAGTATTGGTCATTGCAAAATATTGCCCATAATTCTCCTTTTCCATATTCCCATTATTGACTCCTTCAGGTTTTCTTAGAAAATGACATTTAAACTCATATCTGAGGCAAAAGAAAACAACAATCACACAAATATTCCAGAAAAAGCATTTCAGGAAAGAAAGAAGAATAAGTGCAAAGTACAAAAAAAAAAGAGCAAAGAAAAGAGATTTCTATACATGTTTATCTTCTTTTTCTTAGATAAGTCCCTTGAACATTTCATAAAATAAGGTGTTGGTGATGATGAACTCCTTTAACTTGACCTTATCTGATAAGCACTTTATCTGCCCTTCCATTCTAAATGATAGCTTTGCTGCATACAGTAATCTTGAATGTAGGTCCTTGACTTCATGACTTGGAATACTTCTTTCCAGCCCCTTCTCGCCTGTAAGGTCTCTTTTGAGAAATCAGCTGACAGTCTGATGGGAACTCCTTTGTAGGTTACTGTCCCCCTATCTCTTGCTGCTTCTGGGATTCTCTCCTTCATTTTTACTTTGGCTAATGTAATTATGGTGTACCTTGGTGTATAGTAAAATGACAGCAAACTCACATTATGAACAACTGAACCTAAAACAAAAACAAGACAAAACTAAGCAAACAACTAGAACAGGAACAGAACCACAGAAATGGAGATCACATGGAGGGTTAGCAACAGGGGAGTGGGAGGAGGAGAGAGGGGGGAAAGGTACAAAGAATAAGTAGCAATGAAGATAGATAGAAAATAGACAGGGGGAGGGCAAGAATAGTATGGGAAATGTAGAAGCTAAAGAACTTATGACACATGGACATGAACTAAAGTGGGGGAATGTGGGTGGGAGAGGGTGTTCAGGGTGGAGGGGAATGAAGGGGGGTAATGGGACAACTGTAATAGCATAATCAATAAAATACATAAAAAAACAAAAAACATCAAATATAACTGTCAAAAAAAAGAAAAGAGATTCCATTTTAGGTGCATTAATCTATTTGACTTATTTGCAGCCAAATGTTGCAGACTGGGAGACACTCTCTTCTTGGCATAGTTCTGCTTTGATTGCAGTGTTTTACTCTCAGGGAGATCATACTTATTTAATTTGGTTGCAGGCTCAGGGTGGTTTCATACATGAAAAAAAAGCAATGTGGAATAGTTTAAAATATATAGGTGTTGGCATCAGATCCAGTTAAAATTCTGCTTCTACCACTTTCTAGCTCTATAAGTTTGGGTTTATTATCGATTTCTCCAAACTTAAATTTTTCATTGTAAAATTGAGAAAATATCAACTGCAGAGAATTAATGTGAAGATTAATTTAAATCTACATAAGTCTCTGAACTTAATAACAGACACATATTTAGTATTCTGTATGGGGTAATCTTTTTCCCCCATCCTCTCCCACCCTGTTGTCTTTCCCACGTGTCCTTTATACATGTTCTTTGATGACCCTTCCCCTCCTTTGCCCCGTTATCCCTCTTCCCCCGTCCTTCTGGTCACTGTCAGTTTGTTCTTTATTTCCATGTCTCTAGTTATATTTTGCTCCCTTGTTTGTTTTGTTGATTAGGTTCCACTTATAGGTGAGATCGTATGGTATTTGTCTCTGACTCCCTGGCTTATGTCACTTAGCAGAATGCTCTCCAATTCCATTCATGTTTTCGCAAAGAGTAGGAGTTCCCTCTTTCCTTCTGCTGTATAGTATTCCATTGTGTAAATGTACCATAGTTTTTTGACCCACTCATTTATTGATGGGTGCTTAGGCTGTTTTCAGCACTTGGCTATTGTAAGTTGCACTGCTATGAACATTGGGATGCCTAGGTTCTTTTGAATTGGAGTTTCAGGATTCTTAGTATAATCCCAGCAGTGGAATTACTAGGTCAAAAGGCAGTTCTATTTTTAGTTTTTTGCAGAAATTCCATACTGTTTTCCACAGTGGCTGCACCAGTCTGCATTCCCACCAACAGTGCACTAGGGTTCCCTGTTCTCCACAAACTCACCAGCACTTGTTTGTTGATTTGTTTATGATGGCTATTCTGACTCGTGTGAAGTGGTATCTCATTGTGGTTTTAATTAGCATCTCTCTGATGGCTAGTGATGTTGCACATCCTATCACATGTCTCTTGGCTCTCTGTGTGTCCTCATTGGAGAAGTGTCTGTTCAGGTCCTTTGTCCATTTATTTGGATTGTTTGTCTTCCTGGTGCAAAGTTATGTGACCTGATATAAGGTAGTCTTTCCATTTGTACTATTACTAGCTCCCTTTTATTCTCATGAAATTGCTTGTTCTTCTTCAAACTTCCCTTTCCTATTGTGTCATTTCCACAAACATTCAGGGTCATGAGTAATTTTAAACTAAAGAAACATCCTAGATCCTACATTAACCTCCAGCTTATAACCTTCCTTGGCTTCCATCAAGATAAATAGTTTTTGGTTTCATTGCTTTTCTCTACTTTCTTGTTTTCACTTTCATTGATTTCTGCTCTAATTTTAATTATTTCCTCTTTTTGCTTGGTTTAGCCTTAAATTATTGCTTCCCCCTCTAGTTTAAAGCTAGGTTATTAATTTTAGAACTTTCCTCCTATGTAATATGTGCATTTAGTGCTATAAATTTCCCTTTAAGGACTGCTTTCACCTAATCCTACAAATTTGGTAAATTGTATATTAATTTTAGTTAAAAATATTTTTTACTTTTTCTTGAGACATCTTTTGTGATCAGTTATTTAGAAATGTGTGCTTTACTTTCCAAACATTTGGTGTTTCCCAGGCATCTTTCTGTTATTCATTTCCAGTTTAATTTCATCATGGAGTAAGAGTATACCTTGCATGATTCCTATTCATTTAAATTTGTTAAGGTGTATTCTGTGACCCAGACTGTGATCTATCTTGGCTTTTGTCCTATGTAAGTATGAAAAGAATATGACTTCTGTTGTTTGATAAAAAAAGACTACAAATTAAATTATATTAATTGGTAAGACTGTTGAGTCATATATACATCTACTAATTTTATGCCTGACAGATCTGTTAATAAGTGACAGAGGGATATTGAAGTCACCAACTATATTAGTGGATTTGTTTATTCTCTTTTTAACTCTATCAGGATTTTTTCATGTATTTTTATGTCTCTGTTTTTAGATGCATACATGCTTTGTTTTTAAGTCCGTACTATTTAATATTGTGTCTTCTTGAAGAATTAATCCCTTTATCATTTGTACTGTCTCTATCCCAGATAATTTTCCTTACTGTGAAATTTACTTTGCTTGTAAATTATTATATTTAAAGTGAGTATGGATACTGATGGATTAATTTATACCATGTTTGTATTACAATTATGCATATGTTATACCTTTTGAGAATGTCTCACAGTTCTTGAATGTTATATTTTTTCATCTCTATATCTAATCCAACAGAAATATCACCATCTTCAAAGTGTATTTAGCCCCTGTCTACTTCTTTTTACCCTCAGGATCACAGAGCAATCTCAAGCCATAATCATGTCATTTGATTAATTGCAAAAGCTTCCTAACTGGCTTTCTCAACTTCTACTATTATTTTCCATTAATCCAGTTTTACAAAGAGCAGTCAGAATAATTGCATAAGAGGGTGTCTAACCTTTTGGTGCCTCTGGCCCACATTGGAAGAAGAGTTGTCTTGGGCCATACATTAAATGCAGTGCGACATGTAATCACAAAAAAATCTCATAATGCTTTAAGTAAATTTACAATTTTTTTTTTGAGCCACATTCACAGCCATCCTGGACTGCATGTGGCCCACGGTCTGTGGGTTGGTCACCCCTGGACTATAAAAACTGTGAAATGTGCTGGTTTGAAGACTCCTTTGGAGTTCCCTGTTTTTTAGAATAAATAATACAATCTTAAACTTGTTTACAAGGACCTACATATTTTGTTCTCTAACTACCCTGTTTTTACTACATTATAATATTTCACAAATAAATTTTATACCTTCTTTCAGCTCCTCTTATCTACTATGGTCTTCCCTTTATCTCTATATTTAAAAGTATTTTCTCCATTGATTCCCCAAATGGCATATTCTTCATTTGAAGGTTTGACTTAAATATTGCATTTTTATGAGAGGATTTATTACTCATTTATTCTAATAAAACCCAATATTTTTAAATATATCTTATCATTTTTTAAATTACACACTATGCTTAACTACTTAGCATTAAAAAATTGAAGTGGGAAAACTGAATACTTTCTGAAAATTAGGAAAAGTCTCTTTGAGTATCACCAATAAAGAAACAAAGATCATGAGTTTTCAACAAATAATACCCCCAAACCTAAAATATGTTAATAATAAACCACTATGATTGAGAATCAATTGAAACAAATAAAGAAACAAAACTAAAAGAACTCCACAAAGACTTTAGCCTTTAAAAAATGGCAAATAATGTAATGAGAAGGTTATTTAATGCAGTTTTTAAAAATGAAGCAATATGTATTAGTTCATTTTAAAAATAAATAACAAAAATTATAAAAATGACAAGGCATATGTCACTACATGATACTCTAGCCAAAACATTTTAAGTGAATTTAGTCATGAGAAAACAAATCAGACAAAGCAAGATTACTCAACAGTCTACAAGACAACTGTCCTTGATGCTTCAAGATAGCAATGCCATAAAAGGCAGAGAGGATAAAGGTGGGACAGTTCTAGATTGAGGATTCTCAACCTCAGCACTATTAACATTTGAGGCTGGATAATTCTTTGTTGTGGAAGACAGTCTCCACATTGTAGGATGTTTAACAGCATTTCCGTTTTCTACTCACTATATGCCAAAAGATCACTCCCCACCTTCCACAAATTGTGATAACCAGACATGTCTGTGTACATTGCCAAATGTCTCATAGGACAAAATTGGTCCCATTGAGAGACACCGTTCCAGAGTAAAGATACTAAAGAGGAATGCCAACCAAATGCAAATATATGCCCCTTAACTAGGTCTTGGTTTGAAAGAAAAGGAAAGAGTTTATAATTTAAAATTTGAATATAATTAGAAAATCCTGACTACTGATTGTAAAGAAGATAATATTGTATTAATTTTAATTCCTTGGTTTTTTTTTGAAGATACATGCAAATATCTTGAGAGGTAAAATAAGTACTGTAAGTACCTGTACTTCTGGCCAACTGACTATATATAAATCAGAGGTTCTCACAACCCCCTTGTTGGGTTATATTCACTTGTTTGAGCAGTTCACAGAACTCAGAGAAACATTTTACTTACTAGATTATCAGTTTACTATAAAAGACGATAACTCCAGGAAAGTCAGGTGGAAGAGATGCACAGGGCAACATACAGGCATACCTCAGAGGTATTAAAGGAAGGTACAGGCATACCTTGCAGATATTGCAGGTTTCAATACTGCAATAAAGCAAGTGGTAATCTTTTCACTGGTGGACAGTCTTGCCTTCAATTTGTTAAAAAAAAAAAAAAAAAGCAGCATCTCTGAAGCACAATAAAGCCAAGCACAATAAAACAAGGCATGCCTGTGTAGGCAAAGGGCATAGCAGTTCCCTGGCCTCTCCAGGGCACTACACTCCTCAGGAACCTCCACGTGTTCACTGACTCAGAAACTCTTCAAGCCCAGTCCTTTGGACATTTATAAATGCTTCATTATATAGGCATGGTTGATTAAATCATTGGCTATGTCAATTAACTCCACCTCCAGCCTTCCAATCACAATGTTAGTTCTGTTAGCAACCAGTCCCCATCTTTAGGGGCTTTCCAACAGTGACTACATTAACATAAAGTCAGGTGTGGTTGAAGGGGATTTGTTATGAATATGAAGATGCCTCTATTGCTCTTATCACTTAGAAAATTTCAAGGGTTTTAGGAGCTCTGTGCCAGAAACCACGGACAAAAATCAAATATATATTTCTTCTTTTTGTTGTTATTTATTTTTTAAAGGTTTTATTTATTTTATTTTTAGAGGGGCAGGGAGGGAAAAAGAAAGAGAGGGAAACATCAATTTGTGATTGTCTCTCTCATGACCCCCACAGGGAACCTAGCCTGCAACCCAGGCATGTGCCCTGACTTGGAATCAAACCAGCAACCCTTTGGTTCACAGCCTATGATCAATCCACTGAGCTACACTAGCCAGGGCTATATTTCTTATTATAAATCACAATATCACATTCAGAAAAAAAGGAGAATCATGCTAGAAACACATGCAAGAAGAAGAGAAGGAATTAAAAATGGTAATTTGTAAACACATTTTGCTATTAAGGTAATACTTGTGAAGTCAAAAAAGGATAAGACTAAAACATGGAACAACAATATTATGTTAAATATGTGAAGATTAAAATATTCTAATATCCCCATACTGCATCAACAATGAATAATATAACTGATTTATTTTACCATTTTTAATTTAAATATGGATGTTACAATTTCTCCAGATAACATTAAAATAGTAGAAATAGACACAACTGTCCAAATATTAAGTAAAAATCTATCTTTTGTAAAATTAACCAATCCAGTAGACAGCACAAAATAAACAAAAAACCCTAAGTAGTAATATACCATTTAGAAAGGGAAAAAAACCAAGGTGATAAAATATAAACAAAATTAAAATATAATTAGACTAAGCACTCCAGCAAAAAGATAAAGTTTGGGTAAAAATCACCTACCACCCTGCCACATGCTGATTAAAAAAGATGCACTTGAAACATACAGATATAGAAGAGAGGAGTCAAGATGAATGAAAATTATAAATACCAAGTAAATATGAACTTAAAGAGAGCTGGCTAAGCTATATTACTTTCAAGCCAAAACATTCTTAGAGATAAAAAGCATTATGAGTTTAAAACTGCCATTATGCTCTGTCAAATTTTTAACTAGAAAGGTATAATATTTCTTCAACTAGTATAAAACTAAAATGTAGATTCAAAATACAATGACAAATAATTCAAACAAAACTCATGGTAAAAAATTATTAAATCCAACATGGTAGAAGGAGATATTAACTCACCTCTCACTGACAGACAGGTCAAACAGATCTAAAAGTTAGGAACACCACCATGTAGTGATTAATAAACCTAAACTAAAAACAATACTGCTTGCAAAAAACAAGAGTTTAAGATACACTTTCCTGTTGACCCTTTCCCCCATCTCCACCAGCTCCTTCGACACAGGAAAGATTTAGAAAACTTGATCATATATGAGGCCATAGCAATTCTAGAGACATTTAAAAGAAACTATCACAAAGACTGCATTCTCTGGCCAATACAAATTAGATTAGAAATCAGTAAGGATAAAAAAAACCTTACAATGTTAGAAACTAAACAAAAAACTAGTAACAAAGAAGAAATTATAATAAAAATTATAAAATACTCAGAAGTGAAAATAGTACATAAAACATGCCAAAAGCAGGGAAGAAAAAAGCATTTGCTTAAATATTTATATTATAAAAATTGAATGTGAAAACAAATTAGGCAAGAAGTTAGAAAAATAAAAGCAATGAAAAGTAGGAAAATTAATAAAGATGTTAACAAAATAGAAATTCAATAATAAACAGAATCAATGAAGTCAAAGCTACTTCTTTGAAAAGGATAATAAAATACAAAAACTTCTGGAATCAAGGGAAAAATAAAGACATAAATATACAGTGTTTAGTGTGAAAAAGGAAATGCAATTGCAGCTGCCACAGAAATTAAAAGGTTAGAATACCATGAAAGCATTTATGTCAATATGTTTGAAAATGAGGTATGAGGGACACATTCTTAGAAAATTAGAAATTATTAAATATGACTCCCAGGAGAAATAGAAATTATGACTGCTATGATAACAGATTGTGTGATTTAAAACTTTCCCATTTCAGGAGAAATGTGCTTTTAGGAGAAACCCCAAAGTAGGCACAGAGAGCAAGGAAAGGAAAGGGAAGGGAAAGGAAGTAAACTGAGAATAGGGTCACAAGGAAAGTCTAACCTCGGCTTCATCCAGAGGAGAGATTTGAAAGCAGAATCACACAGCAACAAGAAGGACCTGCCTTTGTTCTCTAGGATTTATTGGCTAGTCCTGCCAGAGGGCCTCCTTTCCTAGCCTTCTCCAGGTGAGATAATGTGGCTCTGGTCTGTCAGGGCAATTGCTCCAGGCCACAGGTGTAAACCATGGCCTGGGTCCAGCACTCCAGCAGCTGGTGATATCCCAGCCAGTAAAGGGGATGTGAGCAGGGAACAAAAAATACATTGAGAGGTTTGCACCACTTGAAGACTTCTTGGAGCACACATACACAGACATGTTCTACTATCTACTCTCACTGAGGAACATTAGATCAAATATTTAGAATGCAATAAGCATGTTGTTTTGTTAATGAAGGGTATGTACAGCATACATGATGATACAGGAGATGTAGCACAGATTTCTTCAATTGTAAACCACCATAAATACATGTTAGTTCTGCTGGGATTAAACTCAGTGCTTCAAGTAAGAAAGCTTGAGGAAAGAATTCTACCCCGACTTGAATGATCTCAAGGCCTCTCTGAAAAGTTTTCACTACCCTTCCTGGCACTTTGCTTACTTGATGTCTTCTCAAGCTTAAACAGCACACAGACAGGCATTCCCTATGATTTGTGGGGGGAAATAACTGGGCATTTCAGATCATCTATGTAAATAAGGACTCTCAAATTTGATCCATTATCATTCCAAGCCAAGGCCTGGACTGGAAGTTCTCAACCACCACGCTCTTCAGCTACGGTTCTGAGTTAAATGCTGTGCCTAATTCCCTCTGTTGTGATCTGTTTCTCCAAAGTAAAGTTATTAGGAACAGCCAGGGGGCTCCATTTAAGCACATGGTGACTTGGAAAATGTATCTGTTTCTGTACTGGTTTTCATGAATATTTGAACAAAAAGCAGGCAACACTAAAGGAATCTATCCTAAGATCAGGCTTAATGTCCAACTTTACATTGCCAGTCTCCAGGTGGCATTTTGGCGTAAAACTCAATTTTCTCTTAGAATAATTTGCAATGGGATTATGGGCTAAATGTTCTCAAAGTGTCTAAACTATAATTCTTTATGAGATTGCACTTTGGCATTTAACTACAGCATATGCAAGCCTAACTTACAGGCTCATTCTTTACTTTTGTCCAAATTTTCTACATGATGCCAGCCAACTTTTAATGAAAAGCATTGCTTCATGACATAATTTACTTGCTGTGTGCCTTTTTTTTCTTGAGGGATTTTTGTTTTACATTAAATTAAACTGAAATTTTGCTAAGACTTCTGCCATCTATTAAAATCCCTTTTGTAAACCTCCAATCTTCCAAACACCCAATTCTATGCAAAGATAAAACTGGAATAAATCTAACTTGTTTTGTGCCATGCTATAATAACTGTGTAGTCTACACAAAATTACCTTCTGTTGTATGAAGCTTATATTTCAAAGTCCATTGGATTTGTGCCTTTTGTGGTGAACCACACAATACTGAAACAAAGCACAAGACAAGGAGAAAAAGAAAAGAATTGTTGGAAAGAAAAAAACAATTAGAGAAAATAAGTGGAGGAAAAGAGAAAAGTAAGGTTACTAGAAACTGCAGAAACTGCATTATCTGTTTATAATGTGGCTATAATACTACATTGGTCAGCAACTATCATGTAAAAGGTAATGTGTAAGAGTTTTATATGCTTTTCAGAACTATAAAGGGAGTGTGAGTGGATTTTAAACATTTTGATTAGCACCACAAAGATCTTAATGCTTTATTTAAACAGTTTGCTATGGGGCAAACGCATTTGGTAGACAAGTAAAATGAAAGCATGGGCATCAGTTTCTCTGTTTTCTATTAAGTAATGTTGCGAAGTAAGCAGAAGTTGGATTCAGATATCAGATAATTATCTCCACACTGTGTGTCACAGTAAATAATTTTAATTGGTTTAACTTCAGGGACCATTACTGGCCTAATTAGAAACATGAAAAGGCTACAAGTATTAGGAAATATCCTGAAGGAATGAGAACATTAGCAATTCTGTCAAGCCATTTTAAAAATAAGTACACAGTAGCAACCACATTTCAGTGGAAGGCAGGGTACTTGAAAGGTGCTTTTAGGAAAACAGTGCCTGTGAGTTTGTAATAAGAGATCTGTAACAGGAAGCATAGAAATTGGGTACAGGCTGACATGTATGCTATTTCTGTGTTGAAAACATACTAATCTTGTTCTGATTGCTGTTTTTAAAAGATGCAGGTTAACATTTTCAGAGTAAAGCGATAATAACTGAGGGTGGGTAAATCCTTATTGAGAATATGTTGACTTACTGACAGGGATAAAGCTCTTTGAGTCAAATAGCTTTACCCAAACGCTGTCAGCATGCAGGGCAGTTGTACTGAGTGAAGGACAGCACTGCGGGTTTATATGATCTTTTTCACCGCAGTTTCCCAGGATTCATGAGAAACAAATGGGTAGCATTTTTTGAAGCATTTGTATATATTACACATACTGAAATGTGTGTGACACAGTTCATATGTAGAAAATGGCTTTATTCTGAATGAAAAGTGAGATACTGTGTCCATTTAGGTCCAAGATTATGTTAAAAAATACCTCAACACTTTCAAACAAACAGTAAGATCTTTATTTCATATGAGATAACTAAAATGCCATGTATGTGTAAATATGCACACATCATCAAGAAGTTCTAATCAAAGTTATTTAGCACAATTTTGTTCTTTTTAATTTGTAATCTAGATTTTAGCTTTCCGTTTTCTGAAATTGCTGATGGTAACCTTTGACCAAGTATCCTGTTTGGAATATGAAGATTTTAAATCCAAGCTTAAAGTTATAAAAATCAATCATGATTTCAGGTATTTTTGTTTACTTATTTGTTTTAAGTACAAAGAATAGGGAATCTAAATAGGAAAAGGAAGGCATGGTAAACTATGTGTCATTTGAACAAACATACTTTACTATAGAAGAATTAATTTTATAATTTTGTACATTTGATAGTTGGGCCCACCGTCAAATATAGCATTATTAATATAAGTGAATATCTTACTCCACCAAAATTTATCAAACAAAAATATATGCATGTGTAAGAACCCACATCACAGATTCTGACTGTGCATGTGGTTAGGGACCCATGCCACACAGAGACACATTGATTCACACACGCACAAAACCCCCTTTCTACAGCCTGTGCTTTTACACTTAGTGACCTAAAACGATGCCACCAGTTATCATAATTATTCTTTTCATATTTGTGTGTTTCAAAATATTGGCAAATTTTTTGACTCAATTTATTAGAATCAAATTTTCTTTCTTTTTAAAAAAAGATTTTGTTTATGTATTTTTAGAGAGAGAGGAAGGGAGGGAGAAAAGAAGGAGAGAAACATCAATGTGTGGTTGCCTCTCATGTGCCCCCTATGGGGGACCTGACCTGCAACTCAAGCATGTGCCCTGGCGGGGAGTTGAACCTTTGGTTCACAGGCCCGTGCTCAATCCACTGAGCTACACCAGCTAGGGCTAGAATCAAATTTTCTTTAACAAGATTATAACGAAATATCTTTGTCTTCACAGAAGACTATATAATGTATGCAAACAAGATGGGGATAATTCATGTGAAATAATTTTTAGCTACAAAACAGATTAATTGCTTGTAGGTTTGTATGGGAAACACACACACACAATTGTTGATCATTATGAAATAATACACACTGTCTGCCCACCACACACATGTGCCACATTTCAAATATCTTCCAAATGGAGAAGAGGGTGGGAGGATGAGGGCAAGAATAAAAATGTGGCTGCTGATAGAAATATACATGCTCATGTACGTACACAAACATACATACATATGTTCATATATTTCAGCTTTGCCCATATGTTCCAAAAATAGCAGCCTGGAAAATTTGTACCCATACATCCTGCTCTCAGAGAAAAGATACACATAAAGACAAATTTTCTTGGTGCCCAAGTGACTCAGGAAGAGAAAATATTTCAGGACACTTTATTCTTTCAGGCCATTGAGCTTTACAAAACAACCTTAACATATATATTTACTTCTCAAAATACCATATTTATCCCTTAAAGTTTGAGATTACTTCCTCTGGTATCTTTTTCCACAAAATATGCTACCCAACCTATATTCAGGAACCCAGGGAAAGAAAGAGAGGTGAAGATTGGGGTATGGGCTTCAGTTTAAGAACTTTTCCTCTAAAATATTGAGAGGATTTTTGGGTGAAGTCAACAATACCCATCATATGTTTCACCCTATTCTCCGATCACTTCTCTTTTTATATATAGGGGCTAATTTTCATTATAAAAATAATGTTATGAATTCTCCAGTCTATGTCCTTGAACTCAGAAAATATGAATTTTTGAGGTGGAGTAAGTGTGGCTTTTAGCTCTGACTCACCTTGTATAGATCCATGGCCTTATATTTTACTATCTATGCCATTACCAAATATCAGGATTTTTAATCTGTAAGTGAAGGTAACAATTGAGTTGCAGGAAAAAGAGTGAAGTAATGTATATAAAGCACTTTGCTTATAGCAGTCTAAAGAAAATATTCATATTAATACTATTATTCTGTGTTACTCCTTTAAGATCTGTTTTTATAATTTAAACATTATCACTAAGTGGTTGTAAAGTCCTTATTTAGGGAGCACAGGTCAAGCCATTAGATTTCTTCACTTGTCCAGGTAACCAGGTTTTCCTATAAAACATCAAATCTGTGATAGGAACCCCACACAATGATTCCTTCCATTTGGTCATTGCCACTCGCACCAATCCTCATGAGGTCCTGCAATTATGTTCATACAATGTAATCTGAACTCCCCACTTTCATCCCTTTCAACACCCTGTATATAAGGTCTGTCTGGAAAAAGTCCAGCCATTGTTAATATAACGAGAATGGTTGTGCAACATTGATGTAACCTGATAGCCAAGGAGAGCAGACTAGAATGTGCATGCATGAATAATGATGACTTCCGTTTTAGTCTGTGGGGTGATAGATGCTATTGAGTGAGCATGTGTACAGTGTGGCCATCACATTCAAAATGACTGAGTGAGTAGAGCAATGAATCTGCATCAAATTTTGTGTTAAACTTGAACTTTCCTCTGTGAAAACTATTCGGATGATTCAGAAGGCTTTCAGGGACGATGCAATGAGTGCAACACAAATGAAAGTGAGGCACAAATGCTTCAAAGATGGTCAAGAATCTGTTGAAAGTGATCCACATTCTGGAAGGCCTGCAACAAGCAGAACACCTGGGCATGTTGAATGTGTATGGGCTGCGATCAACAAAGATGGGAGACAACTGTGTGAGAGCTGGAAGCTGATCTTGGGATTCTAAAACTACTAAGTCTAAGAACCTGATGCAGGATCTTGGCATGAAAGTTGTGGCAGAATTTATTCCACAGCTTCTGCTATCAGAGCAGAAGGAACATCATGCTACAGTTGCTAATGACTTAATTCAAACCACTACCAATGAACCAGATTTCCTCAAGGAACTCATAACTTTGAAAGTGACTGAGGTGTTAATGTCTTATGTACAATGTTTCATGATCCTGTATCTTCTCCAGTAAATGTCTCTATTTTTCATATTACATGGCTGGATACCTTCTGGAAAGGCCTCATGTGTCTCCCAGTCACAGGTCTGGGAGTGAGCACGAGGTCCAAGAGTAAGAAATCAGAGTTTCTTTCCCAAACTCCCAACACCTGGACAAAATTAATAAGCCCACCTATCGGGGTATCTCATGAAGAAATATGATAGGACCCAGAGAGAGAGAGAGAAAAGCAATCAGTTCCTTTCAAAAGCTGTTAGTGACTAAATTTGCCATTATGTCAAGTGGGACAAGCAAAAGAAGCCCACCTGCAAATGAGGGAATGAATGGTCAGAGAGGAGCAAAAATAAAGACAGAGAGAGTCCTGGCTTGGGTTGCCTTAACCTTCTAGTGAACTGTGTTCCTGCGCTTGTCTCTTTATTGTAAGCTTTAAATACCACCCCATACTCCCCCTTTTGGGTTTGTTTGGTTCTTGCAGACAAAAAAAATTCTACTTATATAATTCCATATTACACTTTAGTGTTAATGAAATCCATAAGATGAAATTAACTTAAAAATAACTTTGCAGTTCTAGAAGTAATTTCTACTACTTCTTGTCACAGTAGTTTGTTTTGTACTTTGTAGCCAAGTACCTATTGAAGTAGAATTCTTAGGCTAAAACAATGGACCAATTACCTTTTAATGTAATATGGAGTTATACAACAGCCCCCTCCATCACTTGAGATCCAAAAACTCAGGGATCTTGGCAGGCCCTATAGATTTACATTGCTAATCATCTGTTAAATCTTTGGGGCAGAGGTTAACAGTAGTGAAGTTTACTGCATGAAGCAATGAAGCTTCTTAATTAAAGATTGTACTTGGATAAATATAAATGGAGTGAAGTGGGAGTCTGCAAATTCTACTGCTTCCATTATCCCCGGTACAAAATAGAGGCAAGAAGTAATGAGAGTGCTACCCCTTAGAAGCTTGCTTCTTATAAATTCTTTTATTAATAAACATTTTCCTCTAGACTCTCCTTTTTTTAAATAATTCATAATTATTTATGCCAATCTTACAACTAGCCTCTAAGATCCTGATTAAGTTTCCTGTATGAACACATTCCTAGTGTGCTGATTCTCAGACCTGATTGTGGATCATGGGTCATCTGGGAAGCTTGCTAAAAAATGTAGAAATCTGGGCCCTACAGTGCCGATTATCTTTCAATATTTTGAAGGTCACACAAGAATCTACAAATATTTAATAAGCACCTAGGTAATTCTGATGCAGCAAGTCCAGGAACAACACAGCAAAATATTTATCTGTTTTTTTTCTTTTGCTCTTCAGACTTTTAAACTTGGAGAACCTAACATAATATGGTAAACAAACATTTTTAACATTAATTTACTCAAATGATAACTGATCATATGTAAGATTTTGACTATCAAAAAGAGTAGGTTAGATGGAATTTTCAACCATATTACATATATTTTTACAAGATGTCAGTTCATAAACTGAATGAAAATAATCATAAGAGCATGCTTAAAGAAAAATAATTTTGAAATTATTGTATTGCAGACAACTATATAAAGGCAATACTTACTAATGTCACTTTCAACAGAGTTCATCACATATTATTTTAATTTTTAAAGTGAGATATTTGAATTTGGTCTAAAATTTTGAAAGAGAATTGTTAGGTCCATTGTAGTAAGTAGAGAATACTGCTGCTACTATTATCATAACTGTGATAAGAACTAACAACTGTATTTGTGTGTACAATTTATGAAATATCAAAAAAATAGTGCTTGCTTTTCTTTATCAATGGATGATTCCTATTCCTAAAGGAATTCATTTAAATCAGTTTTGTTGGAGTCTATGTTATTATAATGAATCAAAATGTATTTATCTGGGATATACACAATAAAATACCTTTAATCATGGGATTAAAGCTTTAATGGGATTTAATATGAAAGTCATTGTGGTGCAAGCACCTGCATTATGTTCTCTAAGGAGAAATAAATTTTAATTTATTTCTCAATTCTAATTGAAGACATTTATATTGTCTTTTATATAGTAACCTTATTTTTAGAATTTCATGGATATTCAGCAAACTAAGTATGAGTTCATAAAGTTATTTAATGATTCATAAATATAAGGTATGAAAGAATCCTTTTATGTAGGTCAGTATTAAAATAAAAGTGAGAA
This sequence comes from Trachops cirrhosus, assembly GCA_028533065.1. Taxonomy (NCBI): domain Eukaryota; kingdom Metazoa; phylum Chordata; class Mammalia; order Chiroptera; family Phyllostomidae; genus Trachops; species Trachops cirrhosus. The sequence goes on along the minus strand of CM052540.1, from coordinate 138,038,049 downwards.
AATTTGTTACCTCTTTTTTCTTTCAACAACTACAACTTCCAAAGTGTGACATGACAAAAAATTGCTTTCCTTGTGGCCATGGTAAATGGAGTTAATTTTTAAAATTAAACAAGTAATTCATGATCACTATAGAATACCTTAGAAACTTAATGTGGAGATTACCCACTTTCCCATTACATCCTAATATCTACATGTATGTTAATTCATTTCATTCATTCTCTATCACCACATATTAGGCCACATCTTGTTTCTGGCCAGTATGAACAGTGCTATAGTGAATATCCTTATACATCCATTTTGGCAAAATTCACTTGATTATTTCCATATTTTAGAGTAAGGTAAAATTAACTATATTATAAAAACTTTATATATATATTTTAAAGATTTTATTCATTTATTTTTAGAGAGAGGGAAAGGAAGGGAGAAAGAGAGGGAGGGAAACATCAGTGTGTTGTTGCCTCTCACACACCCTTTGCTGGGGACCTGAACTACAACCCAAGCATGTGCCCTGAGTGGGAATCGAACTGGTGACCTTTTGGTTTGCAGGGTGGCACTCAATCCACTGAGCTACACCAGTCTGGGCAATATATTATAAAAACTTTTAATTAATAGTAAATAGCATTAATTTTCATTCTCTGGGAAATGTTTTAAATGAGACAATTATATACCTTCAATTTTTTTTATATTTGTCTTACCTCTTTGCTAAAGTTCTGGGTTCTTTGTTTGTTATATGACTGATATTTTCTTTTGAAATTGAACTTCATTTTGCTCATTTTCAGAAACATGTGTGGTGTACTTGAAGATACTGTTTTATCCATAAATTGGTTTGATTGGATTGTACACAGCACTACAATTTGTCAAATGGTAAACACAGAAGAGATTGGGAAATATGAAGTCCATATCACCCTGGAGTTCTCAAATAAGTACCCTAATAAACTGAGAATTACTGTAATATACATGAATTGTCATTCTTTAGATGATTACAATTTATGAAAATATCAACAATACTAAAACAGTCTTGAATGTTTTTTGTCTTTGAAGTTTTAGAGTTCCTTTGTGACTTGGTTTAAGTATCTGTGGATATTAAAAATCATTCCTTCCTTTAGGTGGCATTTATTTTAGATCCAACATGTGCTAGAAGCTTTGGGAAATACAAAGTAATAAAAAAAAGTACCATATACACCCAGGAAAATGCAAGTAATCATGCAGAATGTATATATTTAGTGTCTTATCAATGGTACAGGCCATAAATGTCTCAGAATTAAGAGGAACTAAGTCTGATGTGACCTGGAAAAGTCATAGAAGGTTTATGGAAGGTGTGTATAACCTGTACTGCATATTTTAAAATGTATGAGACTAGGTTATCGAGTGAGGATAGTAAGGAGAAAAGGCGTAAAAAGGTATTGTAGAAATGAGCAAGGCATATGTGCAGGACAGTAAGTGAATGGACTAACTGAAAGAAAGCAAATGGGAAAGGAATAATGAAGGGTACACTTGAAAATAGAAGAGAGCCAAATTATGAAGGGCCCAAGTACAGGGTTAAATGCTTTCATTTTACACTCCATGTCTTTGAAGATTTTGACTGTCGGAGTGAGTTATGATATTTCAGATAGATGGATTTGACATGATAAAAGATAGTTTACAATATGGAAGAAAATAAAGTAGAGGAATTATTTAGACTATTATTTTTATAATACAAATGGGAGATCATAGGGATCAAAAGTAGATTACGGCATTGATAAAAGAAAGTATGGCTATAAGGAGAAGAAAGGTTGATGACATACTGGATAGCAGAGAGAAAGAAAAAAAGTAAAAGAGGATGCAGGAATGATTTATCTGAGAGGCTATGAAAGTAAAGATTTAACCTTATCACAAATGGAGAATACAGAACTGGGTAAGATGAACTAGCCTTTGACTTCTTTAACCTGAGGTGGTAATGTGAGTCTGCAGTTGGAGACCAGACACTACACCTGAGAAGAGATCATGTCAATTATTTGTGAGTCATCATTATAAAAGCAGCCATACGGCTAAACAAACCCATCAAGAGAAAGAGGAAGAAAGCTTGTAAGATTAAACTTGAATCTTGGAGAAAGGTGGTAAAAGGGAAGAAGGAGCACTGAGCGTGTCAATATTGGCAATTTCTGTCAGGTGGCCCAAAAACATCTAGATTTTTTTTCTGTAAGATGATGTGGGTGCATAGTCACTAGCAAAAATAATTGTTAGATTTGTATATTAGCTGAAGTTAACTTTGATTGCTTTTATTTCTGAGACAGGTTTCTTCTACCTTCCAGGAGCCTAATTTATATACACTAATCTGACTACCAAAATAATTTCTTCAGAATTCCACTAAGTTTTGAGTTTTCCTCATCCTTCAAACTCTATAATTTTACTCTTTTGCTCCTTCCTGGTTCCAGAAAAAAAAATTGAAGAGGGAAACAATCTGGTTATCAAATTAAAGCTTAAAAATGTGAAATTGGTAATTTATAACTATAATAGAATAAACAAGAATAAAATATAAAATAAAAAACACACTGAACATATACATATAAAAATACAATAAGTCATTGCAAGAAGGTATGGGGCTACTTTCACTATTGTAGGTGGATCCGAAATCTGTGAACTCTGTATGGGTTTATTTTGGAGTTGTAAGTCTCTTTTCCAAAACCATTATTTATTCAAGCAAAACACTGACAACATCAGGACAGTCAAGTATCTAATATCATGCCAACTGCTTTGGATTTGTTATGCAATAATACTTAGCTCAGCCATTTTAAAGTGGCCTCTGGAAAGTTCTTGAGTTTTTTTAGAACTAATTTGGGGACAGGAACAAAGAAAGTAAATGGCAGATAAGAGTTGAGTAAAAGATTAGCCATTAAAGATTAAGGACACCTTGGTGCTCTAGGAGAGAGGTTGAGAACCCCAATATTACTAGTCATGGTACTCTAGTAGGTGGCATAGTGTGAAAAGACTAAATGAGTTGGGCTAATTGAGAGGGGTTGTATGAACAGAGTCCTTCAAGTAGGTCATAATGGTTACTGGATATTATGAATGGAGGAGTGTATGGCAAAGAAGTCAAAGATGGGTAGATTTGGAATTTAAAGTCCTGTTTTGAGGCAAATAAATGAAGGATGTGGTAATGTTGTTGAAAAAAATATCAAATAAGAAAAAAATGAATTAATGGAAAGTGGTGAACAATGAGGTGTAGTGGTTAGATGGGCAATTTGAATACATGTGGAAATCACTGAGGATGTTTGGCCTACATAGAATAAAAATAAAACATGATATATTTTCTAGAGTTATTTCCTAAGGAGAACATCCAGTAAACAAGACAGTAAGACCAATATTTTTAATATCTATTTCCCAAATCTTATTTTAGATATTCTATGAATGTTAAGATACATGCCTTTAAATATGTCAGAAAATACTGGGTTGGCAAAGAAAGTCAAGATTTTTTTTCTGCCGTACTTTCTGCATTTTAAATTAAAATTGTGAGAATCCAAGAGGAAAAGGTTATATTATGCATTTTGATTAATAGAAATAATAACTCCCTTGCCCTCCACACCCCACCCTGGTCTAAAGACCTTCGAAAAAACTGGTAAAATGTTGCTTTTGTTGCTCTGGAGAAGTTGACTGTGTCCTCTATAAGAGGGAATAAAATTAAGTTTCAGTGTCTTTGGCCACAGGGATTTGGGCACCAAATCAAGGGATGACATATACATAGGAAAAAGTAGCATGACAAAGGCAGTGTTGGACCAGTGGCATGACATTTGTCACCTGAGGAAGAAGAAAGACATGGCCTACCTGGCAAGAGGGATTGCCTGGCAAGAGGGACTGAGTTACACGGAGGCTGAGGTGGGTGCCACTGAAAGTGCAGAGGGAAAGCATCAGACGAGGACCTGCCCCTCAGAAATAAAGGAAGATTGCGAATAAGCTAGATGGGAATCAACATACAGGACTGAAAATGATTTCATTGACAGTATGATTGTTTGGATTACACATAAGTGAGAAAACTGTAGGAAGTAGAATTACTATAGTTAACTTCTGGTTATAGAATTGAACACACTTTCAGATGTGTCTATTTCTAAATCATCACAAGACCCTGCTAGCAACAGAACTCAGAAACAGGGTGGCGACATGTTAGGCCACCACTTACGATGGATGGACACACATCTCCATCTAATTATGTTGAAAAAATGTTTTTCACTTTTGTAATCAATTATTTAAATGAAAATGCTAACAAATAATTTTAGTATTTGATTTTCAACCCGATTCTCCATTTAAAAAGGAGAAAACAAATAAACATTAACTTGTTTTTCACTGCTTCATGTTGTCTCTATAAAATGATTCCCATTTTCATGCAATACTTTTCTAAATGCTCTAGTCCTGTGAATTGGGGTTTATATCTGAGACTATCTCCAAGTTTCTTTATCTGTCCTACGCAGCAGGTTTCTTATCTGACAGCCTTATAATTGTGAAAGAAACTGCATATTAATGATTCAGTGCTTACATAAACAACTGGCCTTGGAGAAATCTAATGAAACAACTTTGTAGGATTTGATTTTGCCTAATTAAATGTAAATAATGTTAAATGTTATATATGCCAGGATTTTTACAGAACCTTATGAATTTTTTTATGTACACAAAGCATTATGAATTCAGAGTTTTTAACAGTTACCTAATTCAGCTATTAAGATAATATGGGTTGACATCAGATATGCCCTATGGATGTGAGGTACCAGCACACATGTGCACACTAAGTGTTTATGTATGCAAGGTACACTTCTCAATTGCTCGGTTTTTTTAATGCTTCTCCTTTGAAGTTGGCAGCTTGTACATTTTTATCTGAAGGTTTGAATCTGCAACATGCTTTGAAGGAACAAATGGCCTCCATGTGGTGTTTGGCTTTCCCTTGCCTGTCTCCATTACCCTGAATCAGTATGAAATTCATTCTGACATAGTTTTTTTTTTCTTAAATATATGCACCTGATCCTTTCGATTGATTCTATGCTAACACATGCCTCCATTTAGGGTTGTGTACAATGATTGGCTTTTAAAACAACAGAGTAATGTTATTTAGAAAAAATAATAAACTTACATATTAGAATAAGATGGTAATTCCATTTTGTGGGGATGAGAGGAAAGATTATTAAATTTTTGCATGTTAATTTTGAAAAAATATAAACAAAAAAGTGCCTAGTTTCCAAGGTGGTATTCAGCACATAGACTTTAAAAGTATTTGGCCGGCTGGGGTGGGGGTGAGTGGTGGTGGCGGGGCGGGGGAATGGAGACAACTATACTTGAACAACAATAAAAAAAGAGAGAGAAAAGTATTTGGCAAAAAAAAAAAGATTAGGCTAATGACATCTCTTAGAGATAAGTAGTTCTAAGCCATTCTTCATCTCTACTCAATGTGATTTTTTTCCTGGCAGTTTCATGCATTGATGACATGGTTATGTAAATGCAGTAGGCCATAAATAAAACAGAAGACATATTTTGTGTAAAATAATAATAAACCATACACTTTGCTTTTCTTAGTATTGAAGTCTCTAAGCAACACATTCACCTTGGTCTTTATGGACCTATATTGACTCTACTTAAAAAAATATGAATCTGTGAAAAATTTAGTCAAGTTAACCAATAAAATTTATTGGCCTTTATTGGGCAACCCTTTATTTGTCAAGTGACTGAGTAAAAGAAAAAGAGAAGAAGGCAGAAAGGGAGGAATGGAAAGACAGAGAGAGCGAGAGAGGACAGAAAAAGGCATAAGAACAGAAGATTAAGTAATGACAGACTGTCTCTAAAGATGTAGAGCTTCATTCCCCTGACACTCTGTCCCTCAGAACCTATGTGCTGTAATAAAACTTCCCAGGTTTGAGCAACCTCATGACTGGCCTAGATATTCTCTAGGCCATAACTGGCCCACACTTTCTCTATTTTAATAGGTAAGTTATTATTTTTTTTACTAAGGCTCATTTTCTCCATCAGCAAAATAGAAATAGCAATACTTGTGATTGTATTTTTGAATAATTAGGATAACATAAGTAAGGCAACTAGAATGTAGGGAGTATATACCTGGATAGAGCTATTCAGTCTGATTGCAAACATCTCCTGGAGCCCACTATTATTATTTTACTATTGCCATCAGACAACTATCAGGAAGGATTGAAATACCGCTATACTGTCTAATACCACAAAGACAAGTCATAACTATAGGCCTATAGTCTAGAAAATTAATTATTTTTAGAAAACTTCAAGCTAGGAATCAAAAACTCTTAAACATGGACTAATACTTTCAAAAAACCCCTTATCTTTAAGTATGTTACCCACATAATATACAATGAACATTCACTGATTTAACAACAATCTATACATGTTTGTTATTTTTTGAGTGCTTACTCTCTGTGAAACACTGTTTTAGATAATAAAATACAAGCAGTGAACAAAATGGTGAGGTCTGTACTCTCATGGAATTTGCCACTTTGTAGGAGAAACAAAAGTAAACAAATGGATGGACAGTGATGAAGCTCTGAAGAAAATAATTGTAGTAATAGAATATAGTAAGTGATGGGTAGGTGTGGTGACTGTTTTAGATAGGATGATCAGAGATGACTTCTCAGTGGAGGTATATTTCTTCTGAGATCTAGATAATGCAATCATAAGCAATGAGCAGGAGAGTGAGAAAAACAAACATGAAGTGTAAGGCCATGAGAAACTCGACGGCTTGAGAAACAGAATAACAGCATGGCTGAAGCACATTGAATGAGGACTAGTGCAGAGAGGGATGAGGACTATTTTAAATGGTATGTTTTTTAATTTAAAATTTTTGATTAGTCATTGTTGGTATATATAAATACAATTGATTTTGTATATTATTCCATATTATTCCATCTTGCCAAACTCACTTATTAGTTCTTCTAGCTTTTTCCCTGATTTTCATTGAATGTTCTACTTAGATGCTCATGTCATCTAAAAATAAAGACAATTTTACTTCTTTTCCAATTTGGATGCCTTATATTTTTCTTGTCTAAATTTACATTATAAAACCCCAGTCTGTACTGAGTAGAAATGGTGAGCCTGGAGATCCATGTCTTCTTTTTCTCAGGGGAGAATATAAAACACTATGTTTTGTAGATGTCCTTTATCAGGTTGAAAAAATTCCCTTTGAACTCTAGTTTGCTTAGTTTTTATCATAAATGGGTATTGGATTTTGTCAAGTGCTTTTCCTTCATTTATTGCAATGATATTATGAATTTTACCTTGTTGATGCTGGATATTTAGTATTCCTATAAATATCCTTGTTTTTTTGGAATGAATTAAGTTACTTGGAAACATTTTGATTCTTTTAGGTCTTTTATTATGATTTTTAAAAGGAGATATGGGACAGTCTGAAGCTAAATATTTCCACTGTTGAGGCAAGACCTTCCTAAGACCTCTACCTAGTGTGCCATGATTTATGAGATTTTCCTTTCAAGATAGTGAAAACATGTTAATCTGGACCCTTTGTGAGGCTTGGCTCTGTTGCCTTTAATCTTCACAGATAACTCTCTGGCCTTGCGTGGTTTCTTCCTATGCAGGTCTGACCAGCACTTCAGTTTCACTACTTCCTGCAGGTCTCTGGGACTCTCTCCATGCAGGTCTCAGATCTCTCTTCTCTGGTACTCTGCTTCTCTGGTACTCTGCCCTGAGACACCGACCTGCCTCCACCTCCCCAAACTTTCAGTTCTGTTTCCTCAGTTCAGAAGGTGTGCTGGCTTCCCTTGTGTTTTCTCCCCCTGTTCCACAACCTGAAATATCTTAAAAATAGTGAACTCTAGCAATAACAGAGCTTATCTAATTGATTTCCATTCTCTCAGGAATCACTGTACTTTGTTCCTTGATTTTCATTTTCCTAAAAACATGTTGTTTGTTTGTTTGGTTGGTTGGTTGTTGTTTTTTGTTTTGTTTTGTTATTTGATCCTGGAGGGTGAACCTGGTCCCTGTTTTTTCATCTCGGCCAGAAGTAGAAGCTGTTTGATTTGTTTTGTTTTTGTCATTGGAATAAAAGTGAGGCCATCAGCTGAGTATAAGAAGGGGTGGAGAAATTTAAATTTTAACAGGATAAGTAAAGGCATGAAATAATTCTGACAGAAAGTCTACTTCTGAAAATATATTAAGATTTCTGTGCATTAATAGCTCCAAATTAAGGGGTCTTATGAAAAGCATTAAAACAAATGTGCAAAATTAAAACATTTAATTTCTCATGTTAAACCTGTCTTTATTTTTAATCTGTAGTCCAGTACTAGGCCTTGCATGTGTAATTCTACTTGCAGTTTAAATGAAGAAAGATATAATGACTTTAGTTAATTGAAAAGGAAATGCTTTCTGATGTCAATACTTAAAGGAAAGGAAAAAGTAGAGTGGGCTGATAGTAACAAATGTTTCATAATAAAAACATAATCTTAGCAGTTGGGTTACTAATGTAACGGAAATGTCAAATGAATAATTGGATGCCTTTAACTGACTGCTCAGTTGATTGAAGAAAACTCATGTGCATTGTCTTCTATAGAGGTGATTTGCCTTTCTACAAGCCAGGCTGAATTCCGTAAGAAGCGTTAGCTCTAGCTGTTGCACATAATGTTAGTTTTAACCTTTTTTCCCCCAAAAGTTTTATCTCTCTCTTTACATTTTTACATCTTTTGATAAATCTATTTTGCAATTTCCTTAAGAATGCTTGTTTTTATTTTTTTTCCAGATACCAATTCTGTAACATAGCACACTGTTAGCTTTTGATTTACATCTTCCTGTCCTTATATCATTTGTAGTATTTGTAGAATATGCTTTCCCTTTGTGTTATTTAGTCTATGCCACTGTATCAAATGAAAACAAGTTGATGCCTTTGAGTCATGGATGGATTTAATATAAAAACTTGAAAAAGTGTTTGGATTTAGAAGTATAGCATTTTGGTATTTTTTCTTAATAATTCTCACTATATGTAGTTATTATTCACTAATTTTATATAGACACTGACACCTTTATATTTTCCCAAATTTCCCAAATTATTGAATCACTTCATTCGAAACAATTTTAAACACCTATCACATGCACAGCATGGGAGCACAGCAGCAACTGAAGCAGTGACAACTAACATGTGACCCCTGCCATCAGGAGCAACTTGTTTTTGTTATTAAAGCAACATTTCTGTGAATTAAATAAGAGGAAGAATACAAAAAACTCTAAAAAGCATCTAAATGCTAGAGTATTCCCTCAGCTTATATAGTTTTTAGATATTCAGAAGAGAAAGATGAAATTGTGAGATGGCCAAGTGGAGCTCAAATTATGGACAAAATTACTGAGAGAAATGTTGGAATATGCACATTATTTTGAGTAGTAGTAAAGAGGATGGAAGACAACATAGAGAGAGCATCCTAGACACCAAATGGGAGAGACTCCTGATTCCATAGTGCAGGAGTAGAAGGTAGGGACAGTTATCTGGAGGAGAGTTTGCATTGGGAAAAGGTGAGAGTAAAGGGGAATTTTGGTAAGATTGTCAAAGGCCTTAAATTTGGGCCTACTACAAATTTCAGTCTATATTAAGAGCCTGATTAGCCTGCCAAAGTCTTTTTCAACACTTACTTGGTTAAAAAAAAAAAAAAAAACACTTCTCCTTAAAGTAAAGCAAGTCTAATTTATGCTGTTCACGGGTGCTAAAAGTTCCAGTTTGGTCAGTATTGCCAATTTCTAAGTGTCAGTCTAAGTCCTTCAAGCTCGCCCTGTGATATTTACTTCCCTAAATTCTGCAAAGTACCTGTTAAATATATTCACAGGCATCTTGATTTACTCTTAGAACTAGATGGACCTCAAAAGAAGAGTATTTCTTTCTTTCCAAATGTTCATATCTATTTAAAAGCTTTATCTGACCATTGTGCTTATTTTTTAAATGTTCCTTGGGCCTTATTATTTTTACACTGTGAAATGATCTAAGAGTTATAAATGACATTGAAGAAGAACAAAGCAACCCAGTCGTTGGGAAGAAAGCTCAGTGTGTGCCACAATTTTCTGCTCTGAAGAGATAAACTGATCAATGATATGCTACAGTGATTTTACCAGAAAGCTTGTTTATTATTTTGGCTTTAGCACATTAAAACTAGCAACGGTTCAATAAGAAAGGGTCATGTTAAGAATTTTTTTACCAACTATAAAGTTCTTTGTTGGTTTCATAAATAGTTTCCCCCCAGGAAATCTCTTCACAAAAGAGAGATTTCTGAACCCTAGAGAGCATGCTTTCATTTGAAAAAGTATGAAGAAGCCACAACACAGTGAATGAAACATCAAGAAAATGTAAACATCTTTATGGTGATGGAATTCCCTAAATACAGTGCAAGGCTCTTCTGATAAAAAACAGCTGTTTTTCATGTGTATCTACAACCAGGCACAAGGAGAAATGCTGTTCAGACACCTTAAGTCATTTCAAATCAGCTTAAAGCATCTTTGGTGCCCTTAAATATTAATGAAAGTCAACAAGCAGTGAAGTCTTTGCCCTACAGGGACTGTCACTGGTCAGCTCCTTGCTGTTTGTTTCTGAGTTAATCAAATTACTATATCATTGGTGCATTTGTACCTTCCACCATTAATGTTGAGTGTCTTTGAAAAAAGAGGATGTTCTTGGCATAATGGCACATTAATCCTGTGGGAGGTGGGGGAGGGGCACTCTTTTATCTAGATTGCCCTTCTGTGTGAGATAGAGGCAGAGTAGATCAGTGGCAGGAATCCTTTCAGAAGTCAGTCTGAAAGCCACTTCTCTTCACGTTATCCTAGCCAGATAGGAAATATACATGCAAAGAACAAGAAGCTATGAAAGAAAGAGTTTAATGATATTAACTTCTTAATTTTGCTCAGATATAGGATGTAGACATCAGAATCATTCTAAATATGCATGGTAGTCATTTCAGAAAAATCACTCTTGTGGTAGCACTAATTGTTATCAAAATGAAAACTATGTTCTGAGTGATACCGATACTACTTATTCGTACTTGGCAAAACATACCTTTCTTTCCAGCATCAAAATGGTTAAAATGAAGAAGCCAGGTTATTACACATTTCAATTCCAGAGTCAAATATAAAAATTTCTATTATAGGGACAATTAATTACATCTCAAAATGGCAAATGTGCATCCTTGTCAGGTAGAGTGTACTCTGATGGCCTTTCCTCAAACACTGAATGTGGAGATTTGATCTCTTCTAATGGTGCTGAGAAAAGGGTAATTACGCTATGGTCAAAGCTAATTTGCTTTCTGCCAGATGAACTGTTGTATTTTATTGTACGCTGACATTTTAAAGTAATTACGGCACTGTTGACCTTAGACAATTCCAGTTGTATCGCTGTCTACAGCTGCAGCGCTCGGTCTACCTTTGGCTGGCAGACAGTGGCTGTAACGAGGTAATGACACGGACAAAGAGCACCATATGGGGCTCCTTTGAGATACACAAAGCCCAGTGAAAGGAAACAAGAAAATTTTAACATCATCATTACAGTCACACATCTTTACAGCTATAAAGGTTCCTGTCCACACATGCCTGTGCGCATGCACATACACAGACCCACAAATAATCTAAACACTTTGCCTGCTTACATCTTAGGTGTGTGCATGCGTGTGTATGAGCATGAGTGAGTGCATGCATGCGTGTGCGTGCCTGGGTTTCTTTTGTAAATGGCAGCATGCATCCAGAAGAAAAAGAGATCAGGTAGAACTGAAGGTGACGGACTGGTCTTCCACTGACAGGGGTTCAAAGGCTAAAGACTATTGATTGAGATAAAAGCCCAGGTTCTTATCTAACGTTAAAGACACTCCTTGTTGTCTGAATGCTATGCACATAATTAGGTAGAAAGAGGAGCACTTGAGCCAGAAAATCACTATAACCTGAGCTTCATTAAACGCAGATATTTGTTCATTTAAAGGAAGAAGTTGTTATTCATTAATATATTTTAATGAACTCTTTGGCTGTGTTTCTTATGGTAAGAATTAAAAACGTGTTCAGAGCTCAGCCTGGTTAATGTATCCCTGCTAAGACAGCAAACTAGATTAATATCGCTTGAAAAGAAAAATACTTTATTCTCTTCAACAAAAATGTACAGGGTACTGAGTTATGGAATTATTGTCATGAGGAAGTGGGAGAAAACTGAGCTTTACCATCATGTTAAATATTTTGTTCTGTTTATTGGGGTATGTAAAAATGGACTGGAAATGTGAGCTTGCTTGCACAGTGTTGTGGGTGTTGCCTATATCATAGTTTATGGCATACTTATGTTGCAATTACATAGAGCAAAGGAAAATCAATTTATTTCCTTTTGAATTACATTGATATCATTCAGTGATTTTTTCCCCTAGTAATTATTGGCAGGGTGCATGTTTCATTATCTTACTGAGAAAAAATTAATTTATAAATTATGTTACAGAGATGGGAGACTCTACTCTGGTATCCTCAATTAGCTTTAACTCTGAAGTTTATTTTTCCGCTAAAATAGATTTGTTTGCCTTTTCCCAGCCTTTTTCCCTTTCATTAGTGTTTGGAGATTTCTATGCCAGTGGAGGTTTATTTTTAATGAAGAGTTTATTTGACAGAGTTACTATAGAAATCCCACTCAAAATTGGAATTAATGGGATTAATATATCTATTAACATGATCATTTCTGAGATACTTTCAACGACAGGTGACTGATAATTTACCTTGTTTGTAACCCCAGTAAGAAAGAAGTTCTGGATTAGAAGCCGTCTCTTTAATTTGAATTTTTGTTTTACCTCTAAAACTTAGAAAAACAAATTGACCTATCTACTGTATTCATTGTGAGGGGCTTAGGAATACATTAACACTATTTTTAAAAAACCTGTGACTATCGAATTCCACATGAAATTCCTGATACTGTTAGAATGACTTAACAATTCTGACACTGTTTTCTTCTGACATAAAAATATCCACTAAAAATTACATATTAAACAGGATATGTAACCAGTACATTCCAGAACTAGAGAAATAACAATATACAAGCAATCCATATTTATGAAGTAGTACACTAAAAAACTTAAAATTACAACCATTTTTGTTCTTTGCAGATTCGGGCCTGCACCCAATACTAGGAAGCACAGCTGGAAATATGAACTACCTGTCTCTTTATACTCTAATATTATTATTGTTGTTAGAAACAATACCTCACACCTAAGAGCTAATTGTTTCATCTCTAGATGTCTTTGATTAAAAACCTTGAATATATTTATTATTGAGTTTTATACCACAGAAACCTACTATTTAATGCTTTTAGAAACTTTTAGAAAATATTTATTTCTTCAGGAGAATACATAGTAATGTAAAATCAGTGTTTAACTGTCTAATTGTGTTTATTCTCTAAGTCCCAAACATTTGAAAAAGATTAAGAAGAAAAAGGAGACTTTCCAAAAACTGCATTTAAGAAAAAGGATGACATTTCTGAAAGAGGCATGGAGCAAGGGAGATACATGAGTCTAGCGTAGTCCCAGAATGAGGAAACCAGTTCTGATAGATTTAGAGTGAGTGGCAGAAAGAGAGAGAGTGACAAGAAGTAAGAAATCACTTCCTTGAATTAATAGGGGATGATGCAGCTGGAGGAGCAGAGAGACAGATAGATGGAGTTGGAAGCACAGATAAGGAGAGAGCTACATGCAGGAGAAGGGGTGTGTAAAAGACCATTGCATAACAAAGAAGTTGCATTGCATGCAAACTGGGACATTAATGATGGTATCTGTGACTAGACTCTATAAAACTCCCAATTACTTTGAAGCTGATAAAATACTAAGAAAACTCAGTAAATAAAAGAAACAAAGCAAACACAAAATAGAACAAAAGACATAATGGCTCCGAGTTCTAATCCATACTGTTGATTTTTTTACTGTTACTTACCCAAATCTCCCAATATGATGTGCCAACAGCAATTTCTCCATTTTGTTCTATGAAATAGGACAGGGAAGGTAGACCTGAAAAATTCTGTAATAACCACAATACTGAGGCTTTAATCCGATATCTCAGTAATTCTGCATATTATTTGAACAATGAGAATTTTTTTATACCACTAAAAGGTGACAGAGAAGTACTTCTTCCCTGTGCAATGAAGGTTGTAAAACAAACCAGAATTGTCAAGGTAAAGGACAGCTTGCAGGCAGGTTAAATTTTAGCAAGCACTTAAAGGTCTTTGGGAAAGTTTTAGAGATGTGTTGGAAACAAAATAATTCTCTCATCTCTACTTAAAATAAGCTAGTTTTCCATGCAAAGCTATTTTGAGCCATAAAAAGACACTAACTCTAATCAAGTATATAGATTCATTAAGGACCATACTAGATCGAGGTCAAATATGTGACCCTCCAATCTGGGTGCACTTAGCTGAGGCAATGCTATCTCATCATCACTATCTTGAATTTATTGTCCATGAAATAGGCTGTTGTCTGCTTTTCTATCAAAACAAATATAAAGACTAATCCAGCACGTAAAAATGTAAGTCAGACTATTGATGCTTTCTAGCTGGACTGGATATACGGCAGACCAAGAGAAGTCTGCATAACATTTAAAAAAAAATCTTCCATAAAATAATGCATTTTCTTTCCTAAAGATCTACTGCATACAGTGACTTTCATTAATTTCAGGAAATGGAAACCAATCTTTGTATATCTGCCTTTCTTTAAATGTCATCCATGCAGGAAAGTTTTAAGGCATGTCAGTATTTTGCCAGAACAAAACATGCATGGAAAACAAAGGCGCAGGGCTCTGAGGAAAATGTAAGAGATTGAAACGCCAACAGAATTAGGGAGAATGAGTGCAAAGTTAAGAAAGAAAGGTTTGTAGAAAATTTCAGCAAACTTCAAAAAGAAAAAATATTAATTTTCATGTATTTATATATTGTTTTAATTTTATAAAACTTTAAGATGAACAATCCTGTTATCAACAAGAGTTCTTCTGACAACTAATGTCTAGAAATTAATTTGGCACTGATATAATTAAAATACTAGGTTTACATGTTAGTTTAGCATTTTCACATTTAATGTTTTCATTGGGCATGTATATAAGGATAAAAAGAAAAGTAATCTCAGATTTTTACAGCATTAATTAAATTACATTAAATCTTCAATTACTCTAGATTTCCTTTATTTTATAAAGTTTGGCCTTCAATAGAAACTTTTTCCCTTTTACATCACAAGGTAAATATTTCTTGCTATAATTGAGACAATCTGCAATTTGCATTGTGCCAGAAAACTGCTCTTGTGCTGGTTGCTATTAGATAATGTATTTTACATAGATTAGCCTAAATTAAGACTCAGGAGGAAAAATCTCTCTTCCATTTCATTTTTTTTTTCTTTTTCTGAATGATGAGTGACTGTCAGTGTGTGGATGCCTCTTTTCAGGGAACGTGTGAAGCTGTCACCCTGCCATATCTGCAGGACAATCCAGATGTTACCCAATATGAAATCCAGGTCTCAGCATCATGATGATTGTCAAATGAGAACAACTTAATTATATGCCCGCATCTCCATAACATGACAATTTTGGGGAGAGTTGAAGGAGGCCAATGTCTTCCAATTATTTTAAACTAATCTCTTTGCTCTGCTAAGTTTATGTTATCTTCTTCTAGGTTAGTATTAAAAATATTTAAAAATTAATTTTGGAAGGGAATGCCCTATACCTTGTGATCAGATTTCATTAGTACTTATAAAGAAAAATCATTCTTATGTTTTAGAGGTTTTCTCTAGTCACAGCTATCGAGGATGAGGAATCTTGATCTGAGGACAGTGTACGTGCCACGCTGGCATCAGAGCCTGTTTATGCAGGTAATGGCTGGCTTAGGATACCTCTGAACTGTCACGTACCAATTGAATTAATGAGGCCATACAGGTCTAAGGTCCCCAAAAAGGCCTCTCTAGATTAGGGTCTATTAAACCTGCCACAAGCTGCTTAGTGTTATAAAAGTGACAACAGAGGCTCTTTTGGTTTAACATTTTGTTTTCTTTTTTACATTTTTTAATTTTTAGAATGTTGAAAAAATTTTTCTCATTCTTCAGCAAACACCCTGTTAACTTACACAGAAGAAATTCCTATAGATGCATTAGACACTCAAACATTTTTTAAAGAACATCAATACTCAAAAAATATATATATATCAAAAACACAATTTGGATTGAAGAGTAAGTTTAAGAAAATGCATCTTGAGTTGATAAATGAGGCAGTTAATATTATCTTTTTTAAGGTTATTAAATGTAGCCACATTCATTTTGACAAAGTAAAATAATAAAAATTACAAAAAAAGCAGCCTATATTATCAGGGATAAGTAGAATGCATTAACTCTGCTTAGGCATAATCCAATATTTAGCTGAGGGAGTAAAATATCATGGTATATTCATATGAAAATCACAAACATCAACAAATAAGGAAATGATAATTAGCATTCTCTAAGGATCACATTTAATATCATTCTCCAACAATAGTTTTATTGTCACAATATTGGCTTCATATTTTGTTGTGCATCCTTCATTTGCTTCCTATATTACTTTAAAACTCTCAAATGACTATAGTCTTTTGTGGACTGTGAATGTTATTACATTAGTGGACTTTTGTTTTTAGAAAATTTTGAGTGCAAAATCAATTTAACATCTTCAAATCTATAAGGTGCTTAGCCTTTAATTTGCTGCATATTAACATTAAATGGTCAAAATATGAGGTTATTTTTAGAGTGATTATTATGATTGTAATAAGGCCTGACATTTGCACCACTTCAAACACACAACCACCAACAGTTCCATTACAACAAAAGAGCTTCCAGCATAACACATTTTAATAGTCAGAAGAGTTGTGAATTCACAGCTTTGCACAGCAGGTGTGGCTGCACATCTTTGCACCCCTAAACACATTTACTCATCTAATCTGACAGATTAGACAATGGCACAAAACCCCCATCTCCAGTGTCTAAACAAAGACTTCATTTCAGAAGGGACAAAGCTTCATGCAGGCTGTTTTGCCACTAATAACTTTTCCAAGCAGAAAACAATGTATATTTTATTAATGAAAAACAAATTGTGACAGGGAAGATGAATGTCTTAGCTTTTCTGACATTTTAAGTAATTTGCTTTCCCTTCCCTTTTGTGCCTTTAATATTTACCTTCATATCAATCTTTATGCAATTTTTTAATTAGCTATGGTGCTGGCAGCAAAAAATAGAAAGCATCACAATCCAGAACCTTAAAACCATGTCAGAAAGGGGAAACCTGCTATTTTTTGTGAGTAAACTATATTGGAAAGCATCACCTTATCTAGGGCCAGAGGTAAGTTGGACTTTGGGGCACCCACATTTGTGACAAAGCACACAAAAAAGGGTTTCAGGTAAGAAAAGGCAACCTGGGTTTCTATTTACCTTCAGCACAGCTGAGCATTAAGAAGTGGGAATGGAGATGCACATATTTACCATAAGGGAAGGGCTTGAGCACTAATGGACTCTGGAAGGCTTATTGGGAGGCAGCAGCACTTACCGTGAACCAGAAA
This sequence comes from Trachops cirrhosus, assembly GCA_028533065.1. NCBI lineage: Eukaryota > Metazoa > Chordata > Mammalia > Chiroptera > Phyllostomidae > Trachops > Trachops cirrhosus. The sequence continues at coordinate 138,020,519 of CM052540.1, read as the reverse complement.
AGGGAAGTAATAGCGCTGGTGGGCTGTAGGTCAGTCACAAATGTGGACCTGAGAGAGCCATAAATCTCTAGTACAACTTCAGCCAGTGACTTACAGAACTCCCTTCTAGCATTTCCCTATAATTTAAAGATTATGTATGGTATATCGTGTGTTTGATGAAAATATTAATTTAGAGATAAATCCTGTAAGTGCTCAGAAGCGCAGCTTCTGCTGTAGTTACACTTCAAACAGCACAGGCTGCTAGTTTTGTCAACAGTAGGAGGTCATGAAAGGCTGCCAAAGAAAACAAACCTTTTTCAATAAAATGCTTTCAGTTCTAAGTAGTTACAGACTATCTCCTGTACTCTTTTATTACTGATATTTAAACTTTGATATATTGTCTTTTGCTGACAATTTCTTGAGTCAGAAATCTTAATCATGAAATGAAGTGTGGCACACATACCAGAAAGCCAATTAATCACAGCAAACTCTTTCTGCCAAGTTCAAAAAATTTTGTGTTTTTTTTGGTTGGGGGAAGGTAGAGGGCAGGAAGGAATGGTAAAAGTTATAGTGTAAACTATTTCTCTTTCATTTATTTATTGTTTTCTGAGAGACAAGTAACATATGTTGATAAGAAAAATCTTGAGCCTTTAAGAAAAATGAAAGACATTTCCCACAGAACGAATACTTTCATTAATGCTAATAAGGCACAACATCACTTTCATTTATCAATGTGGTATAACTGATCCTAAAATAAAAGTATTCTACATAGGTTTCTTTATGTGATTAGATAAAAATGTTAAAATATAAGAAAAGATGTACAGTAGAGATTCAAATTTGTCATATACTTAATAACCTGAATTGGAAATTAATGCACTGGATAATACTGCCCAGGTAAGGAATGTGAAAGTCGATGTAACTGATATCTAAAACCACTTCTCACCTGTAAGGCAAGTACTGTGCTGTAAAACTGGTTACTGAAATTTTCATTTGTATTCTCTAACTAAGATGTCTCTTTTGAAACTAGATATCCATTAACGATCATCTATCTGGGGGTGCAAAGTAAAACACATGGGACTTGCTATAAGTATCACATTCTATTAAATGGGTACACAGAGCTGCCAAGTACACATTACACATTCATTATTGTGATTCATAAAATGATTTTGTTTGATTTTTAAAAAATTGTACCTCATTATTATTCAAGTCCTAAAGGTATATAAGAATAAACGCAAACAGAAAATAATAAAAACTGGGCATTTCACATATTTTTAGTGATATCCTGGAATTGCAAGATATAATTAACATTGCAGAGGGCTTGGAGAACACAGACAGAAAGAAAATGAGAATTTAAGTCTGACCATTAGAAGTGTTGATGCAAAACTCACAGGTATATCTCTTGGTTGCTCCTTATTTTCTCAGAGTATGGGTCAAGTGTTTTAATACCTACCCTGGCATCTTGACTGGTTTTAAAAGTAACCTGTGCATGGAGAACTCTGACACTTTTGGTGCAGGCATTATCAGCACAGTGATATCTGTAAGCTATGCATGGCCACCTTTATTGTTTCACTGTTTTAAAAGCTATGTTCTGCTTGGAAATTGCATTAAGAATATAAATTTCAGATTCAAAATTATGATTCTATACAACAGAGGCAGAATGTGTGCTCTGTAGCACAAGATCCCTTTCATTTAATATTAAGCATTCATCCTCTCACATTTTTCTATTTTTGAAAACTTTGAAATGAATAGACATACACCATAGGATTCTAGAGCCTGTAGAATCCCAGGGCCCATGGTGGACTGAAGCCTAGCAGTCTCTTATGCAGACACTGCCAGCAGAATATTTGAAGTTGATGCAGCTTAGGAAGAGACTGACCTTCAGAGCAAAGCCAGGCTTTCTAAAAAAAAAAAAAATTAAAGCCATTTTTACCCCTAATCACAGACATGCATTAAAGATCTTAAAACATGGCTGTGATCGAGCAATTTTTTTTTCTGGCATACCTTTTAAGTAAAGACTAGTGTCTGCACAATTTAGAATGAAGGCCTGATGTTCTTACATACCCCATATAGTCTCATTTTGAAAGCAATCAGCTATATGATCTTCCTGAGTCCCAGCCTGTTCCTTCTTTAATATAGCTAAAATGAATGGAAAAGCACAGAGATTATTTTGAATTGATGTGAAATATGCCTTGTCCCAGCTGTCCTATGACATGGCTGAGATTGGCCATCATGCATTCAAGTCAATTCCTTCATATTAGTCTATGTAGAATACAAGTCCAGACTCTTTCTTTCTTCTTTTTATAATCATCAATGCTTACCTAACCACACACACAGGGGGGAAAAGGTATTAAAAGGCATCAAGAAAACAGAGACAATGAGAGACAATTTTCCTGATTATCAGTTGCCTCTCACTGAACCAGTTTAAAGTTTTAATTCAAGTTTTAGCTGTGAATTAGCTCAGTCTAGAACTTTATGGTACAAAGGAAACAGGATGCTTTTCTATTTGGTTAGCATGAGATATAGATTTCTAATACTACTTGTATAACACTAAAGATATTGATTTTAAGAATTGATACTGAATTTATAATTGCTTGCCATTAAGAAATAATATGATGATGTGATAGAATATGAAATTTATAAAAGAGGATCAAGGGAAATGTCAATTATATAAGTAGGCTACTCTCCAGGGATGTTTTTCTACTATAGTGATGATACTAATAATCTCTACTGAAAGGATTTTGTAATTGCTAAATATTAAAGATGATTTGCATTCTATGAGTACTTGTCACCCTCTATGTCACTATAGTCACCATCACTTGACTAGGAAAATATTGGGCCACAAAGGGAGAGTAGAAGAGAGAACTACAGTGTGAGAGTTTGGGGACACAGCTGGTATAGTCAGACAACAAGGATGATTACTTATGTATTGATGCTCATGAATAGGTACCGATAACTACTGTTGTCATAACAGAAGTCAGCATTTTGTCATAAAGTTAATAATGTTAGATTATCATATAAAGTTCAGACGTTATGTTATCTGTGGAGGTTAGAGAGTTAAGATATAGTCCTTATCTCCAGAGAAGTTTAACAGGAATATTCACAGCAGTTCCTGCATTCCACTAAAACATTTGTGATCAACCACAGTAATGGTCTGTGATCCCAATGAGACTCATGGGGCTTTCTGGTCAGCTCTCTCACCCATTCTTCACAGCAACTATTTCGGACTCTGATCCATCTATCTAAAACACTTACACTAACCCCAATCCTTCCTTCCTAGGAAATAACCTTTCTTCCCACGCAGCAGAGAAAATAGAAACCAGAGAGAATCAACTCCTTCAACTCTCTGACATCTGAGTCTCCTTTCTCCTCTCTCTTGCCACTTCCATCACTCTGCCCAAATAGTTGCCACCAGGGTTGCACATGGATGGGTTTCAGTTATTCTCTTTCTTGACCTCAACATAAGCTGACACTAGAGAGGATTTCATTGTTCTTGAAAAGTATTCTCACCTCTGCCTTCTCCTCACCCTGTTGGCTTGTCTGAAAAATATGCTTTTCACAAATGACTTTGTTTATTCCTTCTCTGAAAAATTTACTTGGTTATTTTCCTTAGTTTGTCTCTTAAATACAGATTTTTAATGTGGGCCTACCTTTAAAATATATGATATACCAAGAATGGAGAAAATGTTGTTCATTAGCTCCTAAGGAGATAAAGATGTCGTCTTCTCTCATGTTTTTCCCCCCTATGCTTCAATTTCTTTTGTAGTCAACCACAATATTCAGTCAGTAATCATTGCATAACAGGGGTGTCAAACTCATTTTCACCGGGGGTGGGGGGCACATTAGCCTCACGATTGCCTTCAAAGGGCCAAATGTAATTTCAGCTCCTTAACAGTTAAGGAATAGTTACATTTATACAGTCCTAAAATTATTTGGGCCCTTTAAAGTCAACCACGGGGCTGATATGGCCCCTGGTAGAAATGAGTTTGACATCCCTGTTGTATAAGAATCACCATAGTAGGTACTAAAGAAAGTTACCCAGGCCCTTTTCCCTGTCTATAGGATTAACTATTTTATGTCCCTTATATAAGGCTCACATTAAGTTTCTGCAATCATTACTATCATGTATGAGTTGCCATGTGTTGTGCAATACATTGACTTTTGATTTTATACAATTCTGGGACAGAGTCTGTGCCCTCTCCATAGAATTTTTCATAGACCCTCCTAATTCTTATGACATGGGTATATCCACACACATCAGTACCAAGGTTACTACTTCAAATATGTGTGTAAACTCTAGAAACTACTGGCCCCCAAGATTTCTATAAAAAACTGAAAGATAACTTAATGCTATTTGTTAAGTTAATTTCATCTGTAAAAGTAGCTTAGACTAAAAAATATACTGAGTACATTAAGTGGTGACACTTTTCATATGTTTGACCCTTCTCCTTATGGTCAAATATCAAAGATACCACTTCAGTTTTTCATGTTGGAGCCATATTACAGGTGCAGCTGGATCTGAGCATGAAATCCTGTAGCACAGAAACTCTCATACATGTTTTAATGAAAATGTTTGCAAGACCCCTGCTGGGTATTTCTGTTGGTTAGAGTATTTTTCTGACATACCAAGGTTTCAGGTTCAGTCCCTGGTCAGGGCACATACAAGAAGCATCCAATGAATTCATGAATAAATAGAACAAAAAATCAATGCTCTCTTTCTGTCTCTCTCTCTCTCAAATCAATAAAAAATTGTTAAAAAATTTTTAAACAAAATGTTTGCATAATGTATTATGAGGTGTCCTACATTGTCACTGGTTTTTTACTTTGCTCATAAAGACAGGAATTTCTTTAAAAAACAAAACAAAACAAAAATCCACAACTAATTTATTCTTTAAATATTAAGATAGGGAAATACAGATTCTGAATAATTTACAAACTATATGCCCAGGGCACATGTGGCACTCCAAAAGTTGCAAAATTTACTAGGTTTTACTGGCATATTCTGGGGACTTTCTTCATATAATCATCATCAGAGTTATTTATGCTGTTTTACGACAGCAAAATATTGAACTATCATTGTTGGTGGAAAAAACGTATGTTGAAGAGATAATGGAAATTATGGCAGGTTCCTTAGCAGAACTGCTGTTCCCATGAATTCGTTTTTTAAAGAAACATAAGGGTAGAGCTATCTTTCCATTTTCATACTAAAAGATAAAAATTAAAAATCAAAAATAAATTTGAAATTGTGTCTTCTGAAAATTATTAGAAATGGTACATTTACCTACTTGTTCATGGTCTTTACTAGTTAATGAAGGAAAGACTTGCAATCACATGCCATGAAAATAGAAAGGATGACTCAACAAAAATACCTCTATTCAATCATTGTACAGTTTTAGAATCAGTACCTACATTCTATTCTGTTTATCTATAATACAAGAGCCAGAAAGCAGAGATAGAGGTGGGGAAGAATAGGGCAATGGATAAATAAGAATGTAACCTGCTGGAATGGAGGTTAGTGAATGTGTTTTACTGCCTCCAGTGACATTGGACAGTGAAATTAGAACAGCCATCATCTTCATTGTTATCTTTTCTCTCAAATAACCTCTTGTCAAATTCGTCACAGAGTACAGGCACAAAATAAAGAGGATACAGGATGGTAGTAAAAAAGTGGGACAGAGTCCTACCAGGGTTCCAGTTATCAGTGTCACAGATCTTGCTGCTTTGCCTCCTTTGAAGATCTCTATTGTACAAAAGGCTGTCAGAATCCCTGATAACTACTAGCTTAGTCATTTAAACCATTTTTTGTAAATCATTTAAGAGCTATCTATTCCTTTATTACTAATTCATCACAATGAGCACAAACAAAACATGCCATATACATGGAAAGGGGACCTAATAAATTTAACATGTAAAGGACACCCTTACAGAATAGGCAGTTTTAATTGATCGTATGAGTTAGAAATATAGACATGAAAGGAAAAAAACAGAGATGTGAATGAGAACTGCGTAATAGCATCAAGATTTCAGATGTGGTCAAATATTGAATAAGTTCCATCATGAAGAGAGAAATCTATTAAAAAGATATTGTGAGGCACAAATGGCAAATAAATAGCACTGGAAATAATTGACCAATTTGTGGATTTACATTATAAAATGTTAGGAATAATCCAACTTGGATTCACAATTTAAAAAGGGAAATGGACCCCGAGGGAACAAAGTCTTCTAACAAGGTAATGAATGATAGGATTAAGAATACTTGCTACACCTATCCTAAAGCTCAGGCCACAATATCACAATACTTATTTGTAAATCACACTAGGTATTGTCCGGATTGGTTCAAAATAACCTTTGTCAGAAATGCATACTTAACTGTGATGCATCATATATAATGTAGCAATTAATCACTTCATGATAATATTTATTTTTCATTTCTACTACCTCTTAATTAGTTATCGTCCTAAAGTTGAATACTTTCAGAAATTTCTTTCTTACAGGCATAAACCTTCTAAATCTTACCAAGCATCTTTTGAAAGAGCAGCACTAACTAGAAATACTACTCTGTTATATAGAGTAGTTTTATACTAGTTAAATGGAGTTTTAAGAGTTTAGAAAAAAATAAGGTCCTATTTCCAAAATATTTTATGTGTACAGTAAGTGTAGTATAAACAATTTAGAGAAAATATGAGGGTATCTCATTTCCAGAAGTATGACATAATAATATTGACTATATTTATTTAGTCTTCAAAAACAACAACAACTACAGAGGCAAAGAAACAGGGAACTGGCTCATCACAGGAAAAGGCAATCAGTGGAAACTGCCCAGAGGATACCCAAACATTAGATTTACCAGCCAAAGATGGTAAATAGGCTCTTTTAGATATGCTCAAAGGTCTAAAGAAAATAACACCTAGAATTAACAAAAGTATGAGAATGACATCTCAGCAATCAGAATATAAATGGAATATATTTTCTTTCTAGAATTAAAAAGCACAAGTGATTTTAAAAGTCACTAGATGGGCTCAAATACTAGATTCATGCCAGCAGAAGGAAGAAACAGTAAATTTAAACACAGGTCAGTTGAAATTATGCAGTTTGAGGAACAGAAAGAAAAGATTTTTTAAATGAACTGAATTTAACAGATCTGTGAGAGATCATCAAGCATAACAATGAAAAAAATAATTCAAGTCTCAGTACAGAAGGAAAAGAGAAAGAGGATAAACAAAATATTTGAAAAAAATAATGGCTGAAAACCTTCCAAATTTCATGAAAAACATTAATGTACATATCGAACAAGCTTAACAGACTCCAAGTAGAATAAATTTAAAGAGATTCATTTCTAGATACAACATAAGCAAAATTGATAAAGGACAAAAACAAAAAAAGAATCTTGAATGCAGCAAGGGACATCACATACAAGAGAGTCTCAGTAAAATTAAAAGCTGATTTCTCCTTAGAAACCATGGAGACCAAAAGGCAGTGGAATATCATATCAAAGTACTAAAAGGAAAAATGTCAATAAAAAATTCTACATCTAGCAAAATTCTCCTTCAAAAATGAAAGAGAAGTTTAGACATTACTGGATAAACTAATAGTGAGTCTGCAGCTAACATACCTGCCCCAAAAAAGAATTCTCAGGCTGAAATGAAAGAGTAACAATAAATAACTTGAATCCACATGCAGAAAAACAAACCAAAAAAAAAGGCAAAGAAAACAACACAAGTAAATATAAAAGACAAAATTTGTGGTCAGCCAAAACGTTTATTTTTTTTTTTTTACCATAACATGGCTCTCGTAATGCTTAGTTGTATTTAACTTCATTCAAAACAATTTTGTTAGACTGTATAGTGACAGCTATCGTATCAGCTTAAAAAAGAAAAAAATATTATCAAAGTTATTGAATTTCTGTATAGCCATTTAATATTGAAGATGGAAGAAAATACAAAATATTTTCAGCATATTATGCTTTATTATTCCAAGAAAGGTAAAAACACAACTGAAACACCAAAATAAAAAGATTTGTGCAGTGTATGGAGAAGGTGCTGTGACTGATCAAACATGTCAAAAGTGGTCTGTGAAGATTCGTGGTAGAGACTCTCACTGGATGATGCTCCACGGTTAGGTAGACCAGTTGAAGTTGAGAGTGATCAAATCGAGATATTAATTGAGAACCATCAATATTATACCATGTGGTGGATAGTAACATACTTAAAATATCCAAATCAATAAAGTTATTGGTGAAAATAAAAAAAGTGTGTCTTTTACTTTATGGAAGAGTGCTAAGTTTAGTTGGTTTGTATTGTTGTTCAAGTTTTCCAATTTCTTATTAATCTATTGTCTATATGTTCTATCCACTATTGAAACTTGAATGTATTGGGGAAAAAACCATACAGACTTTTTGGCCAACCCAATTATGTTGTTGTTTGTAAATGATTTTTTTCTGTTTGACTTAAAAGAAAACTTCATAAATAAATAATTATATATCTGTGTCCTTGGGCACAAATTATATTAAGACTTAATTTGTGACAATAACAGCTTAAAGGTGGGAGAGAATAGAACTATATAGGAGGATATATTTTGTATACTAAAATTAAGTTAGTATTCATCTGGACTTAATAATAATTAAGTTCAGATAGTAATTATTAATCAGATCATTAAGTTCAGATTAATTATTAAAATTTTTAATTTTTAAAAATTCACAGGTAACATCGTACTTAACTGTGAAAGACTATAAGATTCCCCCTAAGATATTAACCAGACAAATATATCTACTTCTATCAATTCCAATCAACACTGTACAGGATTTCTACACAGGGCGTTTAAGCAAGAAAAAGAAATAGATGGCATCCAGATTGGAAAGGAAGAAGTAAAATTATTAATTTATAGATGGCATGATTTTATACATTAAAAAAACACTAAAGAATACACACACAATCGGAGCTGATAAATGAGTTCAGCAAAGTTACAGGATATAAAATTAATATATAAAAATTCCATTGTATTTCTATACATTAGCCATGAATATCTAAAAACAAAATTACACAGTTTCATATTGAACAGCATCAAAAGGAATAACATGTATAGAAAAAATTACCCAAAAGTACAAGAGTTGTACATTAAAAACTATAAAACATATTTACATAAATTCAAGATTAAAAAAATGGAAAAATACCATTTATTAATGGATTAGAGGACAATACGATTAAGATGGCAATACTCCTCAAATTGATACATAGTTTCACAATAATCTTTATCAAAATATCAGTGTCTTTTGTTGTTGTTGTTGTTGTTGTTGCAAAAAAAGACAAGGTAATCTTAAAATTTGTAATGAAATGCCAGGGCCTCCAGATAGCAAAAACAATATTGAAAAGTAAAAATAAGGTTGAAGAACTCATTTCCCTATTTTAAAAGTGACTACAAAGCTCCAAAAACAGATACAATGTGGCAATGACATAAGGCTAGACATGTAGATCAAAGAAACTATATTGGGAGTTGAGAAATAAACCCATTCATCTATGGTCAATTGATTTTTGAGAAAGGTACCAAGAAAATTCAGTGGGGGAATAGACTATTTTTAACAAATCATTTTGGAAAAAGTGGACGTCCATATTCAAAAAAATGAATCTGGACCCCTCACACATTATCTAAAAATTATGTCACAAAGGCCCCAAATATAAATGTAAAGAGCTAATATTATAAAAATTTCAGAAGGACTCATTTGTGTAAATCCATATGACCTTGAATTTGTCAAGGTTTCTTAGCTATAACAACAAAAACAAGAGCAACAAATTAAAAAAAAATAAATTGGAGTTTATCTAAATATAAAAAGGGTGCACTTTAGAAGACACTATCCATAAAATAAAGACAGAGAATTGGTGAAAATATTTGCAAATTACATATCTGATAAGGGTGTAGTATCTAGAATATAAAAATAACTTTTACAACAATAAGAAAAAACCGAATTGCAAAATGTGCAAAGGACTTGAAATGACATGACTTCAATGAAGATATGCACGTGACCAATAAACACACAAGAAGCTGCTTAACATCATTCATTGTTAGGAAAATGAAAATCAAAACCATAGTGTGATACCACTTCACATCTATAACGATGTCTATTCAATAGAATAGAGAAAGAAAATAGCAAGATTTGGTGAAGATTTAGAGAAATTGGAGCCACATATATTGTGGATGGGAATATAAAATGGTGCAGTTATTGAAAACAGTTTGGCAATTCTTCAAAAAGTTAAATATAGACGTACCATATGTCAGAGTTATTCCACCTCTAGAAATTCCAACCAGTAAAACATGTTCACACAAAAACTCGTACATAAATGTTTATAGCATGATTGTTCATAAGATCCAAAAAGTGGAAACAAACCAAGTGACCATCAAATGTGGTATATTTATATAATGAAATATTATTTATCAATAAAAAAGAAGTACTGATACATCTATAATATATATAAACCTTAAAAATAACATCTAAGTGAAAGAAGTCAGTCACAAAAGAATACCTGTTGTTTGATTCTAGTTGTATGAAGTGACTAGAATAGGCAAATTCATAGTGACAGAAAGTAGATTACTGTTTGCCCAGGGGTAAGAGGAGCAGGAATTAGGAGTTACTATTAACACACAGAGTATATCTTTTAGGGGTGGTGACATATTCTGAAATTTGTGTTGGTGGTTGCACAACGTTGCAAATATACTAAAAACTACTGAATTTTATACTAACACAGTAAGTTCCATGTTATATGGTTTTTAATCTCAATTAAGACTGAAGAAGAAAAAAGAATCATGATACCTCCATCAAAGTGAATTTCCAAATGACTCCAAAAAGTAAAACATTCCTTCCAGCCACATGGAGCATAAGGGAGAAATGAACTTAGCTGATTTAAGCCACTGAAATGTAAGGTTATTGTGTTAGCAGAGTATAAAGTAGCCTACCCGAAACATGCAGCCAATGAATAGGTAGTTCCGTATTTGCCTACAAATTAAGTTACAGAATCCATGTTCCCTGAAAATTTCTACACAAAGTTCAATCATTCTACATTTATCACACTACAGATTTCTATAGCTAGTAAATCTTGGTTTGGTATAAATCTCTATATGTCACTGAACATATGTGACTACTTGAATGTGCATGAAACTTAATGAGGATCTGAAAACAAGTATTACAAAAAAAATCTATCCATAAATAATTGCTAAATATTTCCAAACATTTAGTTTTTTCTATGATTTTACTTTATCATATTAGAGAACAAAAGAGTAAAGATTACATGTTAGGTAATTATGTTCTTATATGTCAAAAAATTTCCTTGTGCTATTTTGAAAATTAAACCTCCTTTTAAAATATATTGATACATAATGTCACTATACCACATTCAAAGTGAATAAAAATTGATCCAAATTGAAATTGCACAAGGGTGTCAGAAGACTATATTGTACATGTGTCTTCCAAACATGACTTTTAGAATTCACTTTATGATATCTAAATACATCATTTTTTTTCTGTTTTCAAAAGTCTTTACCTGTTAAGCAAAATTCTACCATCACATTCTTCATTGAAAATTTTCTGATAATTATCATAGATGTAACTGTGTATATTGTGAGGTTAACATGTGGATCATTCCATGTTTTAATTTTCTCCTTAAAAATTTCAGGAAGACTCCTTGGATTACACATAGGTAAACAAGAATTTCTATGCCTAGAGAAATTATATTCCAGAAAAACTAATTTATGCCCCAGATTTTGAATGTTTTGAAATATGTCTGTCAGTATCACAAATTTCATTGCTATCAAATAGTGGAATTTTCTATATCTTTCATTAATACCCTAAATAAATATTATAGTCATGATCATTTGGCAATGCAACTATAGTGGGATATTTATATACATATAAATATGTCAATAAATCAGTTTGCCTCATGCTTTTGCTTAAACACTGCAGTGTGCTTGGATTAATATCTGCAGAACTCACAATGGTCTACCTGAGCCTGCATGATCTGGTTGCTGTTTGCACTTCCAACCTCAACTCCTTCAGAACCATGAGGTTATCCAAGCTTCAGGGCCTTCTTCTTGTCTAGTATATTCTTTTTTTTAATTTTAATTGATGTTCTAGTACAGTTTTCTGCCCTTTACCCCCATCCCAGCCCACCTCCCCACCTCCCTCCCATTTCCACTCCCTCTTGTTATTGTCCATGTGTCCTTTATACTTGTTCCTGCAAACCCTTCCCTTTTTCCCCTGAAATTCCCTCTACTCTTCCCCCTGGTCACTGTCAGCCTGGTCTCAATTTAAGTGTCTTTGGTTATATTTTGCTTGTTTGTTTTGTTGATTAGGTTCCTGTTAAAGATGAGATCATATGGCATTTGTTTTTCACCGCCTGGCTTATTTCCCTTAGCATAATGCTTTCCAGTTCCATCCATGCTGTCGCAAAATGGTAGGAGCTCCTTTCTTTCTGCTGCATAGAACTCCATTGTGTAAATGTGTTGGTGGTATTGCAGACTGGTACAACCACTATGGAAAACAGTATGGAATTTTCTCAGAAAACTAAAAATGGGTCTGCCTTTTGACCCAGCAATTCCACTGCTAGGATTATATCCTAAGAACCCTGAAACACCAATTCAAAAGAACCTGTGCACCCCAATGTTCATAGCAGCACAATTTATAACAGCTAAGTGCTGAAAGCAACCTAGGTGCCCATCAGTAAATGAATGGATCGAAAAACTATGGTACATTTACACAATTGTCGAGTCTATTCTTACTTCCACTCCAACTTTCACATGACTGGCTCTTTCTCATCATTGTGGCCTCAAGTCAAATATCTCTTCTTCAGTCCTGACTGGTGTGTCTCAGTGAGTGGGGCATTGTCGCACAAACCAAAAGGTCACCATTTCAATTCCTAGTCAGGGCACATGCCTGGATTTGGGCCAGGTACCTGGTTAAGGGCATATGAGAGGGAGCCAATCGATGTTTCTCTTGCACATCTGTTTTTCTCCCACTCTTTCTCCCTCCTTTCCCCTCTCTCTAAAAATAAATAAAATCTTTTTTTAAATTTTAGTTCATAAGAGAGAGAACTTTCCATAGTTACCCTAGCAAAAATAGTCCCATCACTCTAAATTACATTATCTTGCTTTATGATCTCTTTTGCATTTATAAATTTCCTAGTTTACTTATTAGTTTAATAGTTTATTGTAAACATTATGTCTCTAAAATGGGAGTTCCATGACAGAAGACTATGTATAGTGCTGAGGAGAGTACTAAATTGTGGAATGAGTGAAATAAGTGAATAATGCCTTGGATAGCTCTGACATGCCAAATTATAAATCACTGATGCTCCCCATGTCCCTACCCAATGTGTCATCTACACACAAAACTTTACTCAAGTCTTAACAACTTATTTGTCAGATAATTCCAGACATTCTAAGAGCCAAAGAGTTTCTGCAATCAGTCATTTTTAAATATATTAATAATTATTCATTTGGACCAATTATTAGGGTGCAAATAGTTACAGAAGCCTGATTTGTGGGCTGCATGAAATTTGCTCATTTCCTCAACCTGTGTGAGCATTCTCTGTGCTCATCTAAGGACAGAATTTGGTCATGTGTGGATAGTTGACTACAGCAAACATATGGGGGAAATGGCTGAGAACACTCAAATATTGAAACCATATGTTATTTCATGGGAAACTATGCTGATTAAAAAGCAAAACAAAAACTGAGAATCCAGCTAAAAACATACAGCTCAGAGCTTTTGCTTTCAGTTTAACCAGCATCCAATTAATTAGATTAAAGACTTCCTCTTAGATTGAGCTCAATTTTTACATCTCAGACCAGCTACTTAGTAAAAATAGTTCTTTTGGCTACAGAACTTTACAAAATTCAAACATCTTACAAATTTGAAAATTTATTTAAAAGTAAAAGTATCCTAAATTATGATATCTAAAAATTTTATTTTAAATGTCAGAAAGACTTCATAGGTCTTATATATACTTCTCATATATATAAAATATTTTAATTATTTTTCTCAAATAACATCACAGCATCTTTATGTAGGAATAAGCAAACAAAGAACTTGAATGGCACTCTTATGTTATATTAGTCTCATAAGAAAATTTGATTCAGTATAGAATTTGCACCAGGAGTGATGCTGATTATCAGTGGGAGACCTAAGAAAAGATTTGTACATATTTTCTTTGAATTTTCAGATCAATCTCTCACTTACTGATCTTCATCAAAACTAAGGTGTCATCAGTTGCAAGATACACCACTAAGAAATGAAAATACTGTCAATTTAACTGTGATGCAATGCTCTTTTATACAAAATTTAATGTACCTCCTAATTTCAAAGATTTTAAAACATATATAGTCTGTCCATAAAGTATCTAGCCATGTGCTGTGAAAAAGAGGCATTTATTGAAGAAGATACAAGAAACGTGGTACACAGGACAATGACACCTCAGTCCTCTTCAAAGCAGGCAACTTGGGACCTCACACATTTCTCATAGCATCTCATCGACTGTCCAAAACACTCTGCAAAATCCTTTATTGAAATCTCCATCAACTGCCCCAAGTATTTTCCTAAATCTCATCATTGGTGTGAAATCTCTTCCCTTTTTAAGGTGATTTTAATTTTGGGAAAAGCCAGAGGTTGCAGGGTGCCAAATCTGGGCTGTAGGGCAGCTGAGTCACCTGGGTGATTTGTTTCGACAAAAAACTTTGCAGGAGATATGATGCATGAATGGTTATGTTGTAGTGATGATGTAGCCAAATACCAGTTGCCCATAGCTGTGGCTATTTTCACTGTATTTCATTTCTCAACCAATGAAGAACATTGAGGTAGTATTCCTTATTAATTGCTTAGCCTGGAGTGGTGAACTTATGATGGACAATACCTTCCCAATCAAAAAACATACTTAACCTGGTCTTGATCTTGTTGCAACTTTGTCGTACCATCTTTGGGCATAGAGAACCAGGCAACTTCCATTGGGACAACTGGGTCTTCATTTCTGGATCATAGCTCTAGACCCATGACTGATCTCCACTTATGACTGTCTTAAGGAAATCTGGTTCATTGATAGTGGTTTGAATCAAGTCATTAGCAACTACAGCACCATGTTCCTTCTGCTGTAGTAGCAGAAGTCATGGAACAAATTTTACCTCAACACATTTCATGCTGAAACCTTGCATCAAATGCTCAGACATAGTAGATTTTTAGAATCCCCAGATCAGCTTCTAGTTCTTGCACTGTCATTTGTTGATCTTTGTTGATTTCAGTCTGCATACATTCAACATTCTCAGGGGTTCTGCTTGTTGCAGGTCTTCCAGAATGTGGATCACTTTCAACATATTCTTGACCATCTTTGAAGCATTTGTGTCACAGTATTCTTTGCACTGCACTCATTGCATTGTTCCTGAAAGCCTTCTGAATTATCTGAATATTTTCCACAGAAGAATGTTCAAGCGTGACACAAAATTTGATGCAGATTCATTGCTCTATTTGCTTAGTCATTTTGAATGTGATGACCACACAGTAAACATGCTCACTCAATGGCATCTCCTGTCCCCACTGAAAAGTACAGTGAAGTCGTCATTATTCATGCATGCAAATTCCAGTCCCCTCTCCTTGGCTGCCCAGTTATATCAATGTCAACCAAATCATTCTCATTATACTAACAATGGTTGGACATTGTTTTAGTCAATGACACATACTAGTTATACCACCTGGAATTTTGTCTTAATGTCCTAATATAAAGTACCAAATCCAAGGCACTATAAAAAATTTAAGAAATTTGGTTTTGGTAAACTGATACTTTTCTCATTTTGTTGCTTATTTCCTTACCAAAGGAGCTCAATACCCTATTCTCATCCTTCTCAATCACATATATATCCCTGCTAGCAAGGAGTGCTTTCAGAGCTTTGCTTTGCAGTTAGGGCCAATGTTCCAGACTTATCCTTGTCAATTTCCTTCTTCCTTCTTGTCACTATTAGATAGTGATATGAATGATTATTTTGAGCTAGGGAATTTGATATTCAAAGATAGCCATATGCTATCATTTTAATGATGTTCACATTTTAACTGTGAAGTAATTCACAAATATTAGCTGAAATAATCAGTCACATACAGTGGATTTTGAAATATAATCTCAGGCTATGTTTTGAGATATAAGAACAATTAACCCACACAAATTATATCCTCATTTCAATTCCCATGTAGAGGCAGACAATGCCCTGTGCAGAAAGACCATGATTTTGAGATTCACTAAGAACTTGTTTAGATACCCCAGTATGTAATCTGAAAGTTGCTCAGTATCACTTAATCCCATTTTTCTCATTGATGAAGTGAAAATGATGATACATAAATTTTATAAATTTTATAGGCATTGACAAGATTAACATAAATTGTATAGAATATTGTCTAGCATGTAATTGTGCCCTAATAATCAATATGATATTATATGTGTTTATGTGCATGTGTGTATAGTATGTATAATGTGTGTGTATATATATATATACATACACAATATATATACATATATATAGTTTGTTTTTTAAATCTTCATCAAATTATCAAATTGGACCTAAGTAACATTAAATACTCAAACTCTACTAACCTATCATAATGCACTGTCTATTATTCCTGCTGATTTTTTTCTAAGTTTGTATTTAGATATTCTTGTGTAGGTATAAGAATCATGTACCTCAAGATTTAGGCAGTTATATCAATGATATTTCACATCATGCCAATCATTTGAAATTCTTCTATTTTTTCTCACATGAATTAAATTAATGCTCTATATTACAAATGCAGTTTTGAAGATTTGGTCATGGTGCTTTCTATGTTGTTTGTATTTATTATGATTAAAATCTCTATTGCTTTGATAATAGCATATTCTTACAATAAGACTGACAGACCTTTTACATGTATCTGCTGATTTATATGTTTCTGTGATTTACCTTTCCTAAATTGGCTTTTTTTCTTTCCCTCTTAATCTTCATATATTCTGTTTAATTTTGTGTTATTAGAACCCCCTTTGTACCTTTTAGTCATCCTTTTTTAAACTCTGAAAGGTTTCTTTTCTCTTGTTTCAATCAGGCAGTAAAGTCAACACACATATCTAACCTTGATTTTTTTAGATAGTTAAGAATCAGAACATATTACTGATTAAAATATTAATTTGTGTCTATGTCCTTATTTACCTGTATCTTTGCTGACTCTTTAAAAGGTATAAATAAATTCTGTTTCAGTATATTTAAATTTTCTCCAACCCAAAGTTTTCAAGCAAGTACAAACTCTGAATATTTTTAAAGAGGCAGAAGATCAATTAGAGCAAAATTCTGTTGCCTGGAAATCCTGCTACCTACTGAGCAGGTTACCACACATTGAGACACAGAGGGCAATCACTAAAAATGAGGGAGGTTGACCAGAAATCACAATCAGAGGTCTCCTGAGAGACTTGGCTGCTCACTCATTGTTTTTGGGGTTGTAGGGAATCAGAAAAAAGCATAGGACACAGGTTTAGAGCATGACTTGATGGCAAAATTTGGCATAAATGGAGATGATATAAAGTTTAGTATGATTAGACACCAACAAAAAGTGTGAGTATGAATGTAAATGTGTATATATCTACAATTTTTACAGTTCTACTTTTCTAAAGTACAACTGGCACTTTAAGCCCAAAACTGGTAAGAGTAAACTGACTAAGTAAAAGAGAGAAAAAAACCCTGGTACATTTTTATATGTGTCTTAATATATATAAATAAATAAACTTTTGTTTCTTTTTCATGTAAAACAATATTTGTTCAATTATCAGATATTTAAAACATTTTTTGGAGAGAAGAATCAGTCAGAGCCTATTTTATTACATAACATAAAAGTCTATTAGGAAGACAGAATATAAAGATAAGATATAACTCCATATTAATATCAACTTTAAGTTATATTTAACATGTTCAAATTTATATATCATCAGTATACTAAAATGAATATAGGCAACAAGAAGATAGTGATGTATAATCAGAGATGTAAGAATAAGAAACCAAGCAGGTTATGTAGTTTGGGGAGGCACAGGCACGAGTACAGAGTCATGAGGCTATATGAAGTTTCCACAGGAAAGAGACTATAAAGGGAGCAACAGAAAATATAAGAATTTTAAGAATTATTCTCATTTGAGGGGAAATATGTAGAGAAAAAGATAATTGAATTATTCAGAGAAGAACCAAGACTATAATCTTGGTAGAAAAAAATCAGGCTTTGTTGAGTAACACTGAAAAAAAAAACAAGGTAAGAAAAATAAATATGAAGAAAAGGTAATGGTTGATGGTCTCATACTGAACTGAGAAGTCCATGAGAATGAGCTTTGAAAAAACAAAAATAGGTTTGTGACTGGGGAACTTGAAAACTTCAATTTCAGTGTAATGGTTGAAGTGAGATAATATGCTTGGGAAGTGGAAGAATGAAGGAAAATAAGAAATAAGATGGAGCAAGGCTGGATGGAAAAGTGAAATCATTTTGAAAATACAAAATCCTGAACTGTCTAGGCAATGGTAAATGGGCCAGTGGACAGGGAGGACTTCAACATTTTAAAAGGAAGTAGGTAATTGATAGAAGAGAGTGGAGAAAATTATGGACTTGACAGTCAGTTTAAATGCTAATGGAGAGTATGTAGGAGCAATTGCTGACAGGAACTCAGGATAGATTGGTTTTAACTATCACCCCTAGGCACAGGAGTCCCAAATGCTGCTTCTCAACTTAACCTCTCTCCTGAACTCATTTGGTGGGTGGACTTGTCACTCAGGGACACAAGTGCAGCAACCATGCTTTCATCCAACTTATCCTGCTATTATTAGTCTACAGACACCTATCTATTTCTGTCGGTCAATTTGTTTCGATGAGCTTCACCACACCCTTGCTTCTCTTTTTCCACTTGCCTTCTAAAAATACACTACTTGATTCATTGACAGTGTTGCTACATGTGATTTAAAACCTAGAACCTAGAAAGGAAAAATGTTGAATGGATGAATGAACAAATCCGTCAATGGATGCATGGATGGATGAATGGATAACTAAGTTTATTGATTATATTATCTGTTAGGTACTATTCTATTTTCCTTGCATTCAGAAGTGTCAAGAGGCAAATCCTTACCTCTACTTTACCATTAGTTCCAGAAAAAAACACACATTGCATGCCCATTTATGAAAAGTGATAAGAAAAATACAATCAAATGAGAATACTGAGAATAGTGGACTACAGAAGGTGTTTTAGATTGGCTGATCAGGAAAGCCCTCTGTGAAGAGTAGTCATTTGGGCAGAACACAAAATGAAGTGTAAAAACAAGCCATGCTGATATTTGGAGAAAGTTTTCTAGGTACAGGAGAGCAAGCTGGAGAGCCCAAAGGTTAGAATATTCTTGGCTCATTTGTAAGTGGTGAAAAAGCCTCATTAGTTGAGCAAAAGGAGGAAAGAGGAAGATGAGATAACAGAGATTGAGGATCTAGATCATAGAGCACTTTCTGATGCAAGGTTGCTAGATTTAACAAAGACAGCAAATTCCAAGTAAAAATTAAATGTCAGATAAACAATGGGTATTTTTAATATATGTATGTCCCAAATATTGCATAGGACATACATAATTTTAAAAATACTTGTTGTTAATTTGAAATTCATGTTTAACTGCAATACCTGTATTTTATCTGAAAACCTTATTACAATGACACCTTTGGATTTTACTCCAAGTGATAAGGAAAGGGGCTAGAGGGGCTTGAGCATATAAGTAGAATAATTTGTTATATGCAAAATAAATTATGAAGTAGTAAGGATAAAATCATGTAGATTGACTAGGGGGCTATTGATACAGTCAAGGCCGAAGATGGTATCTTGCTAGAGTGGTAGTGGGAAAGGAGATCATTAGTAGTAAAGGTGACAGATTAGATTATTTGATGGAAAAGAAAGGAGTTAAAATGATTCCAATGTTTGTTGACTAAACCAGTAAAACAGAGATGCTATTCCTGAAATGGGGAAGCAGGAGAAAATGCAAGCAGAAAACCAAAGTTAGAGTATTATATTAATGGCTTTATTGATGTATTACTTTTCATATCAATAATTTCACCAATTAAGGGTATATCATTTATTACTTACAGTAAATTTAGTTGTACAACCATAAATCCAATTTAATTTTGGAATTTTATCACTCCCCAAAATATCCTTGTTCCCATTTGCAGTAACTCCTCATATTCATCTTAACACCCTAGCAAATACTCAACTACTTTCTGTCTTGGTAGATTTACCTATTCCAAGAATAGTACCTATTCTTGGTAAATTTACCTATTCTTGCTAGATCTACTCATTCTAGAATAGGTAAATAGATTTACCTATTTTAGATACAATCACATAATATGTAGGTTTTTAAAATCTATTTCTTTCACTTAGTACTATATTTTGATGTTCATTTATGTTGTATTTCATCGTATCGACATATTATCAGTTTTTTTGGGGTGAGCTATTATAAATAATGCCAGCTTTTATCATTAACTTAAAAAATCTTTGTAAGAACACACACTTTTATTTCTCATGTGTAGACCCCTTGGAGGTTAACTGTTGGGTTGTATGATAAAATTATATTAAAATTTTAATTTTGAACTAACATCTAAGTAGAGATATAAATTGGAGAGAGGTAAATATAAACTTGAAATTTTTTATATATATATTTTTTTTATTTTAGAGAGAGAGGAGGGTAGAGAGATAAAAAGAAATATTGACATGAGATATCAGTTGCCCCCAAAAGTGCCCTGACTGGGGACCCGAGTATGATCCCTGAGCAGGAATCAAACCAGTAACCTTTAGGTGCATGGGACCACACTCCAAGTAACTGAGCCACTCCAGCCAGTGCTAAATTTGGCATCTAACATTATAAACATGATTTCAGACTGATTGGACTGTGTAAGTTTGGATAAGTAGTACTGTAGTTAGAAAAGAAAGCAGTCTCAGGATTAATTCCTAGGGCATGACAATTTAAAGGTTAGAAAAATGAGTGGATTCATGAAAAGAGAATAAAATAGAAAAACAGAGAAAAGGTCAAAGAGACACTTTTCATATCCTCTATATCATATCTCTTTGGCCAATTTCTAGGCTCAGCTGAAACTGTTGTAAGATATTTTCAGTCATTGCTAACAACTTCCCAAATTTTTCTGCTTAACTGCGTGAAGGTTTTTTCCAAAATGGGGGAAAAACAACAAAAAAAAAACCCCACCTCACTCAGCCCTTGTGGTGGAGTACGGAATGACGGACCCTACAGGCAATTCTCAGTAATGAGAAGATGGAATTTAGGATTATATGCCCCAGTCTTCATGCTTTGGTGAAATCATTCTAGTTGCACAATAACAAAAAAGCTGGCTGGCATTGACTTAAGAGAAAATAGGAAAGAAAAGGAAGAAAATTGAGATACATATAGAATCTATTTCCAGGAGTTTTGCTGCAAGGCAGAAAAGGAAAGAGTGGCTGGGATAAGGGAAGATAATCAGTGAGAGAGCTCAAGGAATGAATTGTTTTAAAGATGGAGAAAATTTCATTTTATTGGAGTAGTGAAAAGAAATGGTAAAGATTCTGGAAACAGAAAAAGAATTACTGAAATGAATAAAGTCTTTAAGTTAGAAGGGATGTGATTAGGGACAAGTGCAGAGGGTTTACCTTAGAAGCTGTAAATAGGGAAAGGCAGAGGCTTTGGATATACACAGTGGGGCAAAAGTAGGTCTACAGTTATTCATATGGAAAATGATATAATAATCAATAAATAATGATATAAAAATAAACTGTGTTTTGCATACACACAACTTTAAATCTACTTTTGCCCCACTCTGTAAATATGAGTACATTTAATAGTAGGGACATGTGTTTGATCCATACCTTGATGCATACATTTACTTTTGGACATCTAGAAAACAAATAGTTCACCTTCTACTTGAACCCACCAATACATTAAATATTCATAATTTAAAATAATACATTCCATTTCAGAGAGTTCTAGAATATTACAGTTTCTTCTCCATGATGCTGAGCCAATGGGTATAGAGTAAAACTCTAATGTCCTGGGTACATGTTTGCTGCAAAACAAGAAGCAGTCAGTTGCAGCAGGCAAGGAAGATAAGGCAAATATACTGATTCACTAAGCCAAGACTATCAGGAAGTATGCATATAGGAAAACATGGAGGCATGCACATAGGAATTATATTTGCAGTGAAAAAGATAGTTTTAGCAGCTACCAGTACTAATAGACAAATTTAGCTAAAAGTAAATTTATCTGGAATTCTCATCTCATTCATTCTTTTTGATTTGGGTACTGAAAGAAATGCCTTGATACACAATCCAATGAGAAAGGAATCTCAGCCAAAATTGCATAGTATATAAAGCCTTGATATTGAGATTAAAGAACTTGTGATTTTAGTTTTATTTCTGCCAGTATCAAGCTGTATAAGAATTCTTGCCAACTCTTCAGAAAATACTAACTTATTATTAAATGAGTATCTGCTATGGTCAGGTGGTGGTAGGTGCTAGAGATAAAAATTAGATAAACAGTCTCTGTGTCCATGAAATACACAAACAATTGCAACAGAGTGTTATTTAAAAACCATAAGAAAAAGTGCATGGCAAAAAAACAGTATATGGTGACTAGGAGAAGTCAGTTAGGTCATGGTAGAGCCGGAGTCCCATGGAAAGGGTTTTTAAATATGAAGATGTTGATAAAGGATGAACATTTCAGGCCAGGAGAGAAAGTTACTTTACTTCACTTACACTTTTGCATCCATGTAGGTGGGCTGCATAAGGCTTTTCAAACTGTATTCATGGAGTCCTTTGCAGGTGGTAATACCCAGAAAGCCAGGGAGGAGAAAATCAATATGAGCAATGAAGGTTCTTAGCCTTTCACTTCAACTTCAAGTAAAAATACCTTTGGAAAAATATAAAAAGGAATTCTATTAATTTAAAATACATGTATATATTTTTTGAAAAAAATCACTGGATTAGATGATCTCTAAGGTCCCTTAGATAAGGGACTTTCTATGAAAAAATTTCTAAATGCTATTGCATTCATTGGTACTATTTTATTAATCACCAGGAGAGAAAATGTCTGGGGAATGCAACAGAGCTGTCAATTTTGATGGGTAATAGTGAGAGAGAGAAGTAGTTGTCCATGAAGGGGCAAAAGCAATAAACAAAGGAACTGGATGAGGATAAAAGAATCTGCTGTAACACAAAGATGGAAAGGAAGTGAAAATATATCACAGACAAACTTTACTTAAGACCAGATTTTGTCTCTGAAATGTTAATTAGAATATTCAACTAAAACAAAAATTTATAATTATAAAATAGGAACACAAATAGGATATATTTATGTGCATATTTTATATAAGCAACCATGATTTATACAACCCTAATAGGAGAGAATGAAATATTTAAATCTGTGGCCCATGCCCTCTAAAAGTAGTCCAGATAAAAGATAAGGAAAATAATTGCTAGATACAGTTTATAAAACCTACACAGGACATGGTGATGAGGTTATTTCTACAATTTGCTTTATTTATTATTTAATCCAATTTGGAAATTCAAATCTGCTAAACGAACCCTTCATACTCTCCTACACAGATATTAAACTTCATTATAAATTGGTTTTCCAGGGGTCTTTTAAAAATCATTTACAATATAGCTCACTCTGTCTAAATTCAGCTGGCACTACTGTATTTTGCAGCTAGACTAACTTTGTGACTTTGAAAAGTGTTCTTCACATTGCATTTTAGATGACATCAATTTCACTGTGCTCCAGAGGTGACTGAGAATCATATTTTGTTGGTTAAAAATATTACAGTAAACAATTGTCCTCCATGCAATTTTAAAATAAGAATCAGTCAAGTCTTGTGTGGTGATGTGCAAATTTTCAGTCAGTTTTAACTGGTTTGGCCCTTTCGAAGGTTAAGGTAGTTTAATGGTTGAAAGCACAGTGCGCAGTGAAGCTAGCTGCAAGTGTCAAAGGGTAGAGGATTAGGATTTCATTGCCTTTTAGCTATCGCCATGTCTGTTTTCTGTCCAAGTTGCCTCTTGCTGCCGCTTAACCCATGCTTTTAAGGACAAGAGGGGTTGAGGACTTGAGAGCCTCTGGCTTCATTTTAACAAGGCTTCGCTAACACTTTCATACATAATTTGTCATAAATGTCAGAGGTCACTGGATGTTCGAAACCTACAGCCAGCGCATGGTCATTATGACAGCAGTTATGTTTTAAAGGCAAAGGATGTTTTGTCTTATTTACTTTAGTGTGTTAGTGTTATACCTCAGAGTGTATCTGAGAAGATTCTAGTTTAAATCAAATTATCCTTGTGGTTGACTAATTAAGAAGCAGTAACAAAAGAAGAACTAGTTTTCAAGAGATATTCTATGTGGTTATTCTGATGAAAAATATTTTTCTCTTTATGCTTAAGCACTGATTATGGATTTCCTGAGTCTCCTTTCTGAGAAGAATTAATAAAAACAAAATTAAATAAAAACATAAATTATTAATTTGTTAATGTGAACTTCTATATCTACCCAGATCTTTAAAATTGTATAAAATGATAAGAGCTATAGATAAGTATTTATACTATAGCTAAATATTATCTAACAGAAGTATCAGATAAAACAAAAAATGTTAGATTACATTCAACTATATCTCAAATTTTTGTTAGTTTAAATTTTAATAATTTGTTCACTATTTTGCCCTGTTTTTACTTATGCCAATTTATACTAAATGATTTTGATAGGTCCTAAGAGCTAGAATGAAGAAGCAAGACTCAAATTCTACCATATTTCCATTAGACAACTTCAGAAGACTTAGTGAGATAAGTGGTTGTGTTAAATAAAGAGGTCCACCACTTCTCAGCACCTTCTTGTTCTTAAAATCATGAGTTTAGCTGCAAGAAGTCTTGGAAATAAGTCAAAGAGTTATTTTTTGTTAAAATTCATGATCATGCTCTGGCTGGTGTGGCTCAGTTGGTTGGGCATCACCCTGCAGATAGAAAACATCAGAGTTCAATTTCTGGTCAGGGCACATGCCTAGGTTGCTGGTTTGGTCCCCTGTTGGGGCATATAGGAAAGGCAAACAATCAATGTTTGTCTCTCACATTGATGTTTCCTCACTCTCCTTTTTGTGGTGTCCACCCTGCCTGGTTTCAGGAGCTGTAACCCCCCGTGGCTAAAGCTGAGTGAGAAACCTCCCAGAACTGGGAGGCCTAAGGAGACAAAACTTATTTCCCTGAACATGGGCACTGCCTGCTCTGCTATTCCCTTCAGCTTGATCGGATAGTCAAAGACGGGCAACCATTCTCTGGAAAGAATGGACCTAAGACAGACACGATCACATGGGAATAAGCCATCAGGGAAGAGACTCAAGGGGCTGTGGAAGTGAGGGAGTGATCGATATCACCCCTGCCCCTCAGCTTTGCAAATAGCCTGAGTCCTTGTTCTGGATGTGAGAAATCCAAGTCTCCTGGCTGTCTTTGTCTCCTCCGCCCTACTCAGGGCCTGGGGAAATAGCAGGGGCGGTGGGGCTCAGACTAGAGTCAGCGGACACCTGGGGTAAATTGGACCTGAGGCATAAGATATGTAAAATCCTGTGAGACCTGCTTGCTAGGATGCTCTTGATGTGTAGGCTCTGGCAGGAAACTAGATTAATCATGTACCTGTTAGGTGATACCAGCCCCAAAACCCAGCATGAGACTTTTGAACCCTATGTAAATTATCTACCTGTTTGATCTTTTCTGCTAGACAATGAATCCACATTCTGTATCTGTTCACCTACCCAATACTACCTAATAAAAGCCTATTGAGGCTCGGGGTGCTCTCCTTTGAGAGAGTGGCCAGGCCACTCGGAGGCACCCTCCCCTTGAGAGGGTAGCCATGCCATCCCTATTCCTCCACAGGACTCGGTAGTCCGTGTGTATGTTTTTCTCGCCACTTGCGAGCCATCTACAACGTCTGCGGTCCACCGCGGGACGGTGGACTGCAACACCTTTTCCCTCCCTTCTTCTCTCTCTAAAAGCAAGGAAGCAAATGTCCTCGGGCGAGGATTAAAAAAGTCATGATCATGAAGACAGAAGCATGCTTGAGATTGGTTGAAACTAAAAAGAGAGCCCTGGTGGAAGTAAGTGTACTGTTGAATGCCTGAATATTTGGAGCATGCAGAGAATGTGAATGATGATCTCCTAATACAGGCAATAAATGATGTAGACCTGGGGGAAGATGCTGTTGGTAGCTGTGAGGCCTCCATCTATCCACGTATCTGTGGGAACACCAGCTCTATTAAAACTTCCTGAGAAGATAAAGTTTCTCATTAATGTTGCTGATAATTGTATCTCACAGATGACAAAAGGGACAAGAATTGTTACTCTGAGCTTCATGTTGATCTATAAGGAAAAATTCTTTAATGACCTGAATTTGGCAGAAACCTGGAGAGAAATTAAGACATTGCTTAGCTGCATTAACTTGTTTAGTTCATAAGATTTGGTTCTTTGATGAAAACATCCAGAGGTCAGCTCTCTAGGGTTAGTGTAGCAATATCACAAATTAGTGCACATCCCAGTCTCCTCTGAGCCTTTCATTCAGAATGGAATATGTTGAGAGCGTGGATACAGAACCCAACTTGGCTACTTCTTCCTTGTTTAATCTTTGGCAAATTGCTGCATCTCTCTGCCTTCATGCCTATAGCTTTAAATAGATTTATAATCACTAACTATAAATTACTTTAATGGAACTTATTAATTGTAAGTATGGATTATAATTTGCAATAACTATTCAAAAGTAACAGTAGCTTACCTTAAAGTAGTGCTTTTCATGTCCAGGTGCTGTTCTTAACCCTTTACTTCCTAAGTAAGGTATAGATTATAAAAGGCAACATTAAACATTATCTGAGACAATGTGGTAACATGATCCCTGATCTTAAGCACTGTTCAGAGATAAGGAAGCTGCGATCTCAACCTTATATGAGTCTTACAACACATGTATACATTAGTATATATAAAGTGTGAAGAAAAATTCCTGGCACATAGTAAATACAATATATATTCTGGTCATTATTATCACTACTGCTTTTCTGATGCACCCCTATTTAGCATAGTCTAAGATAGCTGTTAGAGTTCCAATCATATTATCCTTGTTAAAGCAGAAGATTGTGCCACCTACCTTTAAGGATACTTCTTATATATGCCTAATCTCTATTTATATGCAATTTACCAAAATTTAGACCCATGAACATGCCTTCCTAAAAGAAATGTTGATAAATATGGTCTTTATTCAGTATCCTTATAAAATTTGTGGTGTTTACCACTCAGGAAATAAAGGGAAACTACACATTGAGGACACAACCAACCATTGCTGCCATATGTCATCTAGGCCTTCAAAAAGTGTAAAACTAGGTCTATGAGATTCTTACAGAGACATGTAACAAGAAGAGAAAGTCAAAGATAAAGTTTTAAGGATAATACTGAAAACAGGAAAGTCCACTTTAGCTATGCTTGGTACAGAAAAATGAACAAAAAGGAAAATCCACTTGATTTGGGGCAGGGAATCACCCATCTCTTAGTCTTCATCTTCAACCTCCACTGTGAAGACTCTTCATATTGAAATGTTGAACAAGTCTCCGTGAGACAGTTACCCCTGTCTGCTGTATCTTTCCTGCACTGTGCTTTGCACATACTACTTCTACTATATGGAATATCTTTCCTCTCTTCTTCACTCATGAAACTGCTACTTGACCTTCAAGAATTAGTTCAATCAACAATCCTAGAAAGCACAAAGAGAGCGGAAGAGCTTTAAGAAGACAAATCTGTCAAATATGGGGTGGGATATGGCCAACTAAGAGTAGCCAGATGGATCAGTCTCTGAATTTTCATTCCAGATGCTAGATCTGCTCCTAAGCAAAGAGGCCAGGAAGAGATTAGCTCATGAGTAAATGCTGAAATAAGGACAAACAGGGAAACAAAGTCACATATCAAGTCCAATCATATGAAAATAGTGCTTAACTGAAAGAGTAATTTTATTTAATATAATCTTTAATAATGAAGTTAATACAAGCCATAGTGATTTTCACAAATGCCTTAAAAATGTCTTTGGTTATCTTAAGCTATTTTTTCCTAGTTGCCAGCATTGGTTTCTTCAACTGTAAATGAACTTTCAGGGAAAGTTATGACAATTTAGTAAGATGATGCATACAAAGCACTCAGTTTTGTTTTTGGCTTAAAGTATTCGCTTGAAACTATGTAGATAGGTTCAATACCATGTTGAAAATAAAGAGTTGTGATTAATCAAGTGTCCCAGTTCTCAATGAGAAATGGTTTTATGTCCACTTGGATAACTTGCACACCCATAGTTGAAATCACTGTTTCCTTTCACTCCACTCCCCACCCAGACCCTCCTTCTGACCTCTCCATCTCTGCCAGTATCTTCAACTTTTCTAGGTTACCCAGGTTCAAGTATTTAAAGACCTATTTGAATCTCTCTTCCTCATCATTGCATCCATTCACTTGTCAAGGTATATAGATCCTAAATGCTCTGTGTCACTCACATCCATTCCCATTAACAAAGTTCAAGTCCTCATTTCTTCTCTCCTGGACTGTTTAAAACCATCCTAACTGCCCTTTCACCTTTTGTGCCTCCCTGCACTATTGCGTCCTCCAGAATTTTCCCCGCTGAATTTCAACTCATTTATTTTAACACATCATTTCAACCTGTCAGTATCATTCAAAATCCTAATTCTGTCATCTACGACTTATTATCCCTCCCTCACTATAGCCCCCACCCTTACTTTCTAAATCATTATCCAAATCGTAGTATTTTAAAAATGTATGCTAAGCCCAAGCAAGAGTTCTACCAACACAATTGGCAATCATTTCCAAAGTTGATATCAGTTCAAACCAATTCAATTTTAAAAAATGTAGGTATCTTTTCATCCTTAATGTGGTACAGTGTGGTAAAAGCATTTTACTGTCTTGTCAGGCATACAGCCCTGGTTAGAAATTCTAGTTTTCCATGTAATAGTAATTTGGAAAGGAATTTTAAGTCCACTTAGCACATAAAATTATAATGTCATACCTAATATATAAGATTTAATGTTAAAAAATAAAATTAGCAAGAAAGACAATCTAGCTGAGTTTTTAGAATGTTTAATATATTTAGAGTGTTTAATACATTTAAAAAAATAAGCCTCATGCTAAATCTGCAGAGATATAAAGATTAAGAAACAGCTCTTGTTCTCAGGAAATTTACCCAAGGATATGTTTATTGATTTGAGAGAGAGAGAAAAGGAGCGGGGTAGAGAGAAACAGAAATTTGATTGATTACCTCTCATATGCACTTCAACTGGGGATCAAATCCACAACCTAGGTATGTGTCATGAACAGGAACTGAAGAACTGAACCCACAATCTTTTGGTATATGGGATAATGCTCCAACAAATTGAGCAGCCCAGAGAGGGCTGCATAAATATTTTTAAAACAGTGAATGTCATAAGTCTTAGTGAAATGCAATGGGGTTCAAAGTACATATTAACTGTCCAGAGGATGGTACCTAGTTAATTGTTCTTAAAATTGATTTGGGGGCAATGGAGAATCAGTGAAAGTCTTTTAAAAGGGAGTTAACTTATTAGAGCTAGACTTTAATAAGGCTTAGCAGACAGAAACATATAGGTTATATTATAGGTTTAAGAGAGAAAGCCAGATAAAAAGATATTAAAATGTTTTTTTCTATTTTACTTGACTCTTATGATGGATTTGAAACCATTGACTTCTGCTTTATTCTTGATCTTACTTTCCTCCCTTTTCTTCAAATTACCTCTATTTCAAGATCTTCTCCAAAATCTTTGGTTACTTTTCAATCTTATTCCCAACTTCTTTTCCTCTACTCCTGTCTTAACTATTGATGTTTGTTAACTTCTGCCATAATCAGCTTTCATATCATTTTTTTGTACTTTCCTTAAGTGATTTCTATCTAGACTCCAGACCTCAAATTTTTCTTGCAGAACTCTCTCTTGAGCTAGAGATTAATATTCACCTGGCTCCTAAACTTCCACAAGTGAGTGTTCAATCACATCTAACTAAAGTCAAGTTAGTCATCATCTTTGAAATGAACTCTTACTCATTCATTCATTCATTTATTCACCAAATTGTTTTTGAGCCTATGCTATGTACCAGGTACTCTTACAGGCATTTGGCTTTACCAGTGAACATAGATAGACATGAATCTTTGCAGAATTTACATGGAATTCACCCTGGCAATGGATTTTCAGTACTGTGATTTTAGTCTTGACATTCTCCCTCCACCAACTGTTTCCAATTCTTCAGTTATGCTCTGATGCCTTCAGAATAAAATTCAAGCTTCTTAAAATAACATTTAAAAAACAAAAGTGACTGATTAGTGATCCAGCCCATACTTATTTATTAGAGTCATTTTTGCCATAGTTTGAAATATATACAAGTGATAATGCATGCTGTGAGCAGTGCTCTTGCTCAGTTTCAGCCTTTGTTCTTGCTGCTTCCTGAATCTGGAAGTTATCTCCTCTTCACCCATGCCCATCCAGCTAATGCATACTCATTCTGTGAAACTCAGTCAGAGTGCCAGCTCTTCCATGATCATTCTTCCATTTCCCTAGGATAGATTAAGTGACCTTCTCTATATTCTCTCAATATTCCTTTGAACATTTTATATGCTTCTATCATCGCATATTCAAATATATTATAAATATTTACTTTTTTATCTTAGTCAAAGTAATTTCCGAGCTAATGGAATATGGGGGCTTTATTGTTATTCTCTGATTCCCTTTGCCAGTTATCATGCTAATGCTTCTTAGCTCCAATTCCATGTTTCTTTGCCCTTCTTGATAATACTGTACCTGAACCCTACAAAAATTTCTTCTTTGCCAGCTCACTTTTCATGAGGATTTGCTAAAGAGGGACTGGAGGAATGCAATTTTTTAATGGCCTTTTATAGGGACCAGCCCACCAACATCCTCTAGCAGTTTTCTTGGCTACTTGTCAAGCCTTTTTCAAGAACCAGATCTGTCCTAACTTCAGCAGATTTCTTATTCCCTCAAGGGGACATTCCTAAGGATGAGGTGTAATCTACTCCACCCTCAAGCATTTTTCTCAGCCCCCATGTGGGGCATTCTAGGGGCCATCTAGCCCCAGTTCTCACCTCAGCAAGTTTTTAAAGCACCACCCGGCTATGCATTTCTGTGTCAGTCATGCTTTCTCCAATAAAGTCAAAATCTCTGTATTTGGGTGAGGGAGGATGGTTTTCTTTTTTAATTTCTTACCTGGTTCCTTCTCATTTACTCTCCTTCAACCATAAATATGCTTTTGCATTTACTTGTTCTTTAGCCTTAGTGTTTTTAAAATCCTTTTTTATATTTAACAATTACTTGTATTAAATTTTCCCTGTTCAAATTACTGTATGGTTTCTGTCTCCTGGCCAGACTCTGACTGATATATTGCCTAGCACAGTGCTGAGCACATATTGAAAACCAAATACATTGCGGTTGAATTGTTCAAATAATGATCAAGGTGAGAGTCTTAAGGTCTAAACTGCTATATTAGCTGCAGGAAGGGTAGGTGTAAGAATTACTGAGGATTCAAATTTTACTGAAGATGGCATCCAATTATATATGAGGGCAAAACAGAGCCAATGCTAACACTAAGATTTTCAGCTAAGAGACTGTAGAAATAATGGTACTATTAACAAAAATAAACAACTACAACAACTATGCTCCAATCAAAAGACATAGGGTAACTGAATGGAAGAGAAAACATGATCCACAAATATGCTGCCTACCAGACACCCAGCATAGAACAGAGGATCTACAAAGACTGAAAGTGAAGGGATGGAAAAAATACTCCAAGCGAATGGACAGGGGAAAAAAGCCATGGCAGCAATACTTATATCAGTCAAAATAGACTTCAAAACACAGGCCATAAAAAGAGACACAGAAGGACACTTCATAATACTCAAGGGAAGAATACATCAAGAAGATATAAACATTGTAAACATATATGTGCCCAACATAGGAGCATGCAAATATATAAGGAAAATCTTGGAGAACTTCAAGAAAGATATAGAGAGCAACACTTGTATTAGGGGATTTTAACACCCTACTGTCAACAATGGATAGATCTTCCAAATAAAATATCAACAGGTATATTGTGACACTGAATGATACACTAGATCAAATGAACTTAACTGGTATGTACAGAACCTTTCATCCCAAAGAAGAAAATACACATTCTTTTCAAATGCACATGGAACATTTTCAAAGATACACCACATGATAGTACACAAAACAACTCTCAACAAATTCAAGAAAATTGAAATCATATCAAGCATTTTCTCAGACCACAAGGGCTTGAAACTATAAATCAACCTCAAGGAAAAAACTCAAAAAAATTCAAATTCATGGAAATTGACTAGCATGCTCTTAAACAATGAATGGGTTCAGAATGAGATCAAGGAAGAAATCAAAAAGTTTCTGGAAAAAAAATGAAATGAACACACAACTATCTAAAACTTATGGTACACATCAAAGGCAGTCCTGAGAGGGAAGGTCACAGCAATACAGACCTACCTAAAAAAGAAAGGAACATTTCAAATAAACAACCTAACCCTACATCTACAAGAAGTGGAGGAACAACAACAAACAAAGCCCAGAGTAAGTAGAAGGAAGGAAATAATCAAGATCAGAGCAGAATTAAATGACATAGAGACTAAAAGAATTCAGAGGATCAATAAATCCATGAGCTGGTTCTTTGAAAAGATAAACAAAATCAAGAAGGCTTTAACCAGATTCATCAGGAAGAAAAGAGAGAGGACCCAAATAAATAAAATCAGAAATGAAAGAGAAAAAATTACAATTGACATCACAAAAAACAAAGGATTGTAAGAAATTACTATGAACAACCATATGTCAAGAAATTTGAAAACCTGGGTGAATGGACAAATTTCTAGAAACATATAGTCTTCCAAAACTGAATCAAGAAGAAGCAGAAGGCCTGAACAGACTGATAACAGCTGGTGAAACTGAAGCAGTAATCAAAAAATTCCCAGCATACAAAAGCCCTGGACTGGATGGTTTCACAGGAGAATTTGATAAAATATTTAAGGAAGAGCTAACCCCTATCCTTCTCAAACTATTCCAAAAAATCCAAGAAGTGGAAAGACTACCAAACTCTTTGTATGAGTCCAGCATTATCCTAATACCAAAACCAGATAAAGATATAGCAAAGAAAGAATATTACAGGCCAATATCACTGATGACCATAGACACTAAAATCCTCAACAAAATATTGGCAAACTGCATCCAGCAACACATTAAAAAGATCATACACCACAATCAAGTGGGATTCAACCCAAGGATGCAAGGATGGTACAATATTCAAAAATCAATAAATGTAATACATCATGTAAACAGAAAGACAAAAATCACATGATCATATCAATAGCATTTGATAAAGTACAGCACCCATTTATGATAAAAACATTCAGTAAAGTGGGAGGGAGCATGCCTCAATATAATGAAGGGCATGTATGAGAAATCTACAGCCAACATCATACTCAATGCTTATCAACAACACAAGCTTGCAAGCAAAATAGAACCAGAGACATTGAAATAAAGGACAAACTGACAGTAACGTGAGAGGAGGGAGGAGGGTGATCGCGGGGAAGAGAAGTGGAAGGGTCAAGTCCAGGAACATGTATAAAAGACCCATGGACAAGGACAACATGGGGGAGGATTGAATATGGAAGGTGGGGTGTGGGAAGGTCAGGGGAGAGTGACGGGGGATGAATGGTGACAACTGTAATTGAACAACACTGAAAAGAAGAACTTCTTTGTAGGAAAAGGTATAATTTTTAATAATTTATTTTTTAATAATATGCTTATCTATTAAGCAAAGGACATTTTCTGGGTTGTATGGAGTATATTTAGCATGTTATTCAAGTTACTCCAATAGCTAAAGCTCAAAAATTTTTGAACTCAAAAATCTCAATGAATGGCTCAGTGAGACAGATGTTTATTCCTTGCTCACATAACAGCTAAGTGCCTGTTTTGTCAGGGGAGCTCTCATATGATGATGTAGAGAACCAGGCTGCCTTTACTTCATGGCTCTCCCTTCCCCCTCACAGTCCTCTGCAGGAGATTTTGCATCTGGATGCACATGGGAGAAGAGATGGGATGCAGAAGGAAAAGGAAACTGGTTTGGGGAATAACTGGCCATGTTCTAATACCTGTGACATGTTCAGGTGAAAAAGAAAATGAAAGAAGAGTCCATACTTCTTTGGTCTTATTAGATTAGATTAACTATCCAGATTTGTTTGTGGTGATCCTAAATGGTCTCGCTGTATTGTGAGGAATGTGAAGAATCAGCAAAAACTTCCTTTTGAAGCAATATAATTTTTTCTTGGCTTATCATTTGAGTTTAGTTATAAAATTAGTTAATTAGCTTGGCCTCAAAATAATGGCTCCATTCAGAGACATTCTGGTATATTACATATAACTTAGAAACTTTAGCTTCTGTAATTAAATGGGTACTACTGACAATGAATACTAGACATGTGAATGCTCACTATGTGAGCATCCATGATATTATTTCCAGAGAAAAGTTGACTCACCAAAATTTTACATCTCAAACAAAACAATAACAACAAGCCCATTAAATCTTTACAATGTCATGAATGAAATATATGGATTATTTTACTTAAATTTCATAACTGCCATGAGAAGTATAGTTTTAGCCCATGACCACTGAAAATGTGCTTTTTTCGCTAATGTTGGGAACAGATGGAAACTCAACTCTGTATTCCCCTTGAGCCCTTTTTCTTTCTCCACTGAAATCCTTGTGCCACCAGAATTTCTAGAGGCTGCCTGGGAGTTCCCATTTTGGGACAAATTATAGGAAAAATTGCCATTATTCTTTCTGTTAAAAACATGCCCTTCATCTTACAAAAATTCAAAATTAATTTCTATAAAGAAAAATATAGTAAAAGGTCAATGCTGTATTAGTATCATAAATATGATGTAATAGAAAGAGATCTGCTATTTTATAATATAAATAGAAATACCTATAAAGAATTTATATAACATCCCATTGAATTTGGAGTTAAATCTAAACTCTTTAATGGGAATATTCCTCTATAATTTGGCTCTTGAAACTGTTCTACTTGTTTCTTGAATAGAAACAAGTTTTAGAATATTCCAAGCTCTTTATTTTATGGATTCACCACATAACTCTTCTTTCTTCCTAGAAAGTTCACTCTCAATTTTTTCCTACCTGCTTCTTCTCATTCTTCATTTCACTTCTGAAGAGAAATATTCCCTGAGCATCTAAGCTGGAGTAGATTCTCCCAATAATTTTTTCAAAACATTCTTTTAATTACTTAACAGTGTTTATCACAATTTATTCATATTTGTGTATTTATTTAATGTTAAAACCTCTACTTTTAATTCCATCTTTATTCTAGGGGAAGAAAGAGAGGAATAAGTCTCTACTTAGATCTGCAAAGTCAATTACTTTTAATGTAATATGTTTGTTCAAGTTTGTTACATCTGTGTAGTGTTGTGTAACAAATTGTCTCATATCTAGTGGCTTAAAATAACAACCACTTTATTATACTGGATGGGGTTCAGGAATTTAAATGGTGGCTGGCTAGGTGATTCCTTTTTTTCCATGCAACATGGGGGAATGTCACCTGGTGACATTCAGCTGATGGTTGGGCTGGTCTTTAGACTCCAAGATGGTTCCACTCGTATGTGTAGCGCCTTTTGGGTATGAATGGAAGGCAGTGCTCAGCTAGGAATCTTGAGTGTACCCTCTTAACATGGATGCCTCTGGCTAGTCAGACTTTTTAGATGGCAGGTCATGGCTCCAAGAACATGTGTTCTGTTCTAGAAAATAAGAAAAAAGTTTTATGGCTTTTTATGAAGATCCTCAGAAGTCCTATAGTGTCATTTCCAGAATATTCTATTATTCATAGTAGTTTCATGCCCACCCAGATTGAAAGGGAGGGAAAATTGACCCAACTTCTCCACTGAGAAATGTTAAAAACTTTGCAACCATATATTACAACCTGAACAATTATCACACTCTTTAATGCTGTGCTAATCAAGTTTTGGACAAACATAAATTAGAAATCATAATCCTACTCTCAAGGGACATATGAGAATAATGAGGAATTATTCTATAACAGTTATAGTTCAATAAAAATATATATGTATGCCATAGAATACACATGGTTACATAAATATTTGGAACAGGCAAGAAGGAACATCTCTTCCTCTCTTGCCTACCTGTCAAATCCTATATTTTAGGTTCCATATTAAATATTAGTAGAATTTATAATTTGAAGTCTTCCCCAAATCTTCCATTCAGAACATATACACCCTTTTCTACACTCCTAGAATACAATGCAAGTGTATTATTGCAAGTGTCTATAGGACATCATATGCATTCATAATTCCATGTTTCTTCTGGTAGAATATGTATGCCTAATAATCATGGTACAATGTTTTGATATGGCACAGAGTACTCAATACAATGGATATTAAGTAATGAGTGCTTTGTAAAACATAAAATACAACAATTTGATCCATAGGTTCTACATAGAAAATTCTAAAATTTTTGTGATCTAGGAAATAAAATTATATTAGCATTTCTGTGTGGAAATCTACTTCCATTTCCAAATTAACAAGTTGGAAACAAACATTTTGAACTCTATTATTGTTTAATTTGTATCTGATGTGTATTTCATCTAAAAAATTAGGAATTCTACATTTTCTTGCACACTCTTGGGGACTGCCAGAAAAACCATGAACATTTTAGTCTCAAATAGTAGATTAGAGTAGAGATTCTAGAATCAGAATGTTCTCACTCAAATTTATGCTTTAACAATTGCCAACTTTATATTTTTTTACTTTTTAAAGCCTTAATTTTCCCATCTTCAAACTAGGAGTCATACTAAGTATTTCATAGGGCTGTTGTGAGAAATGATATTATTCAGGTAAAACCCTTAGAATGATAACTGCCACATAACATTTATCAAAAAATATTCCATGGTTCTTATATTCCAGTCAGAAGAACTGGCATATTCACTAAGATTATGTTGAACTTCTGTCTTTCTATATTTTGAGTTTTTAGAGGTAAGCAAACTTCTTTCATGCAACTTGGTATTCCTTATATCATTGTAACAATAGTCTAAAGTGCAATTTGCATTTTGGTTTACAGAATGGTTTTGTGTATATTATTTATACCTTTTAAAGATGTTTTCAAAGGGTCAGAGGCTTTGACCCTCTATAACCTAGATCTGAATATAATACTGTCCATTCAAAAATAATAACCTGATAATATCTATTAAATAATTTCTAAGGTAAATTCTGGAGTTCTATGATTCTGGGAATTATTTAGATTTTAAATAGCATTTTCATTGAAATACAATGTACATAGTGAAATTATTATAAGTTTCTTCCAGCACTTGACTTTAATAAATTGTGCTGTTATGAACATTGGGGTATATAGGTTCTTTTGTACTGATGTTTCCATGTTCTTAGGGTGTAATACCAGCAGTGGAATCACTGGATCAAAAGGTAGTTCCATTTTTAGATTTTGGAGGAAATTCCATATTGTTTTCCACAGTTTCTGTACCAGTCTGCATTCCCACCAACGGTGTACTAGGGTTCCCTTTTCTCCACAACCTCCCCAGCACTTGTTTGGTGATTTATTAACAATAGCCATTCTGACTGGTATGAGGTGGTATTTCATTTTGGTTTCATTTGCATCTCTGTGATGGCTAGTGATGCTGAGCATTTTTTCATGTGTCTATGGGTCATCTGTATGTCCTTCTTGGAGAAGTGTCTATTTAGGTCCTTTGCCCATTTTTTAATTGGATTGTTAATCTTCCTGGAGTGGATTCATGTGAGTTTTTCATATATTTTGGAGTTCAAACCCTTGTCTGAGGTATCACTGGTAAATATATTTTCCCATAGTGTTGATTTCCTTTTCATTTTGCTGATGTTTTCTAAATGAGGGGATTAAAAACTATGGTACATTTACACAATGGAATACTACGCAGCAGAAAGAAAAAGCTACTAGCCTTCACAACAGCATGGATGAAACTGGAGGACATTATGCTAAGTGAAATAAGCCAGGTGGTAAAAGATAAATACCCCGTGGTCTCACCTAAAAGTTGAACCTTATCAACAACACAAACAAGCAACCAAAATAGAACCAGAGACATTGAAATAAAGAAACAACTGACACTAACCAGAGAGGAGGGGGTAGGGTGATAACAGGGAAAATAAGAGGAAGAGTCAAGTCAAGGAACATGTATAAAGAACCCATAGACCAAGCCAAAGAAGTGAAGGATTGAGGGTGGGAGGTAGGGTGGGTGGGGTAGGGGAAAATGGTGGCCGGAAAATAGAGACAACTGTACTTGTATAACAATAAAAATTGAAAACATTTATAAAAATAAAAAAATATGTACTGAATGAAATTAATGTTTACAATTTGAATACATATAACTATAACCTATACAAGTACTGATAAAATTATAATTATTTATCATAAAATATTTATATTATCACATCTCAAATATAAAATTATCTTTGTTTTGGCAATTTATATTTTAAAGTCATAGATAAAAATAATTAAATTACAAAAATGGTGAGTATACCTGTACCTTCAAAATTTTGCCTTACATGTGATTGAAGGTATTTTGAGTCAGGAACAAGTGTTTGTTTTAAAGGTCAATAATTAAAATTCTTTATGGTTTTATCATTTGTTGCCTCAGAGAAAAAAATTACCCTTTACTTAAGGCCTTATCAAATAAGCTATCATCTATATAACACAGATATGTTCATATAGCAATATACATAAAGTATACATGTATTCTTTACTTGGATTTTCAGTATTTAAGTCATTTTATTAATGGTGTTTTCCTAGAAGATAATCACCAGTCATGATATTGAAAAAGTTAATAATGAAATATAAGTGACACTCAGAAATTATAATTGAGCCCCTCATGGACATTCAAGTTTTATTTCCCCTGCAGACATCTCTACCTAGAGAATATTCAGGATTATAAAACATAAATACTTTGATATTTAGTGAGGGGGGAAAACAAAACTATGTTTCCTATTTTTTCCCTGGCCTGCACTTGGTTAACTTCCTTCTCCCATAGTGTGTAGATTCGGAAGATGCCTCTACAAACATGGCTTTCATTTTCCCACATATGAGCAAATAAATAAATTGTACTAAATAAAGAAAACATTCTGCATGGAAATTAAAACTTGCAAACAGGAATTAATTGTGTTTGAGTCTGCACCCTAACTGATGTTTGGGTTCTCTATAAAGTATATAAATTTTACAAAATAAATATTTTTTCTTCAGACTTAATTAAACAGCATGAAGTCCAGGCATAGTTTTCAGTCATGGATTTTAGAATGCGTCTTACAGAAAGTGTTAGGGAAAGAGAGCGTATAGAAAATTGAGAAATGGTAGGTAAGTAGACTCTAATTAATTTTTAAAAAAGAGCTCCAAATAACTCTAAATATTTAGGCTTGATAGTTTAAATGTGCTTACAGGGTGGCTATTAGCCTGTTTGAGAGATGGTCAGCTCATTCACGGCACAATGTAGGTCCCTCACAAGCACCGCTGTGAAGGGGAACAAAGAGTTGGGGCAGCCCCACCCTCACCCATTCTCCTCTACTGAACGCTCCTTGTTCACAAAGCCCCTTTCAACCTCCCCTTTCTTCTGGATATTTACTTTTACTCATTTAGACCCTTTTTGCTATCTCATGCACTGCATATCCCAATCCTCCTACCAGCTGGACCCTATGAACCAGAAGCCTGCCGTTGAAGAAAACAAACCCCAGGCCAAAGATTCAATAATTTTGTACAAATGCTTTGTGAGTTTTCACTTTTTATAAAACAGCAACTAAACGTATCTGTATGCAACGAAAATAAAGTTCCTGGCAAGAAATATCTCTGTAGTAACAAAGGAAAGTTATAGTATAAGCATTTTGGAGGGTTTTTTCCCCCTTGACTTTGAAATAGCCCACCATGGGAAAATATCACTGCCTGTGTAATATAAGAATGACAGAATAAATTATCTGTTGTATTCTAAAGTTGATGTGCTTGCTTTTGAGTTTGGTTTTA
The DNA here is from genome assembly GCA_028533065.1 of Trachops cirrhosus. Lineage (NCBI taxonomy): Eukaryota > Metazoa > Chordata > Mammalia > Chiroptera > Phyllostomidae > Trachops > Trachops cirrhosus. The sequence goes on along the minus strand of CM052540.1, from coordinate 137,980,341 downwards.
TTTTTAGGCTATTTTTGTAACTCAGACATTTTTAAATCCTTGTGTATATGATAAATGTGTATATGATATTGCTATGTGAATTAATATATACAATATTTCTCTGTGACATGTCACTATTTATAAATAACTTTGCAAGAAGTTTTACCTGTAAGGGAGTGGTGTGCTTTTAAATTAAGGTCTCTCCTAAATTATTAACCAATAAAATGAATAAAAATATCCAACAAATGCCTAATTTCAAAAAATCATAATCAGGGCAAGGGGATATTTATAATGATATCATTATTTACAATTGTGAAAATCAATACTTGTGGAAGTTTATTAGAAAATTATCTAAGTCATTTGTACAAAATGGAATAGATTCTATTAATTTTATCTTTTGAGTAGGAATTACATTATAATTTCAGATATTTTAAATAATAAAACAAACACTTGTAAAATCTATGAGAGAGAACTTTATTTTAATTGAATTAAATTAATCAAGTGCATGTTATTATTAAATCCAATGGAAAGTACTACTTTGCAATCACATTTTTATTAAAAAATCATTTTAAGTCAGCCTTTATTTTTTAAATGAAATGTATATCTCAAGATCTATAGGAGCCTATAGCACAGTGATCAAGATTTATAATAACATTGCATAACTATAATACTGTGTTTTTTTCAATATCTTTAATGTCAGAGTTAAAATTATTTTTCATATCAAGGAAGAAAATGTTACTATTTCCCAATACCTCACTTTTACTTTAGAAATATAACCACATTCAATTTATTATTTAAGCTTTTATTTGGAAATTATTAAAAACTCTGAAGCTTTTATCTCTTTAACCAGTAATGAAAAAAGCTATGTAAAATCATTTGAATATTTCAGTCATTTTTAAAAACATGTTCCTCGTGCATGTGTTTTTAATTGGGATGATTCTGCTCTTCTAAACTCTCACATACTTTCATTAAAGCACATGTGCACGTAAGCAATGATGACCCTTTAGAGCAGTCATAAATTTTGTCGCTGGGAAATGAGAAGGCTTCACAGATGACTTAATTTGCTGTGGGAACCTGTGCTTCCTTCGAGTGTAACCTCTGCATTTGGCTGCCTGTGACCTTCGGCACCATCCACCTGCTGGAAGCCATGTTTGATTCTCTGCCCAGGGAAATGCCTGCTTGACAGCAGAATGGTATCATAGGACAGTGTGATGGAATTTTTCTTTCTCTGTCATCATTAAGGGGGTTCCCCCTATGGTGAGGGGAATGAAAAGTACGATTTAATGTTCTCTGGAGAGTGGCAGGGGGAAAAAAGGCTCAAGCTTCACATGCTGCTTTTGGAGTGGGTCATTTCAGTCCTTGTGGCGAATGGGATGTCCCAGTGGAATTTGCCATAGACTGGTTTGAAAAGAAAGGGATTAAGACCCTTTTCAGAATGGAAATGTAACAAAAGGACCACTTTTATGATGTAGCAGCATAAAATAAGGGGCTCTATTGTGCAACTGATTGCTAAAGACCTTTGAATTGGGTAGCCTCGCCTGGTAGGCCCTGTTCCCTGAGGGTTTAGGGGCTTGTACAGAATGATACGTCTACGCTAAAAGCAGAGTTCTGCTCTCATTTAGGAGCAAGTAAAAGATTATCAGTTTGTTCCTACATGATTTTTTTCCCACACCTACCGAAAAGTGGCCTGTAGGGAGATTATACTCTAGTGAAAGTTGCTGCTAATTAAAACAAGTAATTAGTGTTCCTCCAGGCTTTGCGGTTTCACTCACTTTTGCCCGCCAGACAGCATTAGTTTAAAAGCAATCCAATTTCTAGCAATAACAGACTGTAAAAAAGTCATTTAACAAGTATATAAGTGTAAGGTTACAGTTCAGGCGTTGATTTATCTCTTCTGGGCTATTTAAAAATACTGTAGCAAAGTTGAAAAGAATGAAAGTTAAATAGCTTTTTTAAAAAAATTAACAGTAAAATTGTAAAAGGACCACAGCCTCAGTTCATTTCCAAAAAAAAAAAAAAAAAAAGACCAGCAGAAACTGGAAGCATATGAGATTTACTAAATTGCATTAGGAAACCAAAATTAGATTTAATGCTGTTTTCTCATAGAACCCTCACTTAGCATTTTGTAAACAGATCATTTCATTAACTCCTTTTGTTTCTTCTTCTGCCTTTGCTGAAACAAGGACTTTTTATTGACTGATTCTTATTGAAATGAATTTGAACAGTGGAGTTTAACACAACACTTTATTACCTCCTTTTTTATTTTTTTCACAATTCCAAAATGACTACCAGGGCTCTAGTTTGCATATCTGGTAGGATGATTTAGTTAAACTAGAGAGATCTTATGAGAGATGAAAATATTTTATTATAAAGAGATAAAACAGAAGTATAAAAACCGTACCTACACTGAATTATGCCGTTAAATTTTTTGTCTAATTGCTCAGTTTTTGTAATTTGACATTCTTCTATAATTGCTGCTTTTGCTGCTTAAAATGATCTATTTCTGAGGTTGATATCATCAAAGACATATTGCTAATGTGCAGCAATTCAATATAGCTCATCATTAAATTCAGCTATAAGTCAACTTTCCCCTTACCAAATGAATATAATAATTTATTGTATAATTTTTATATTTGTGGGTTCTCTAATGCTATATTTTTTAAAAGAAGATGCCAATTATTCCTCTGGAAGATGCAAAACTTTTCTATGCTGTGAATTTTGTATAGAGCTAATTGTATAAATAATATTCCATTTGTGAAAAGACATTTATTATTAACAGTTAATACCACAAAAATGTCAGCTATTAATGCATATTCAACTAGTGGATTCTGAATATAGTCATCTTCTTTAATGGATTACAATTAATGAAGTATTAAGTAGCCTGATTTAATCATTTCAGGTTAAAATAAGACTGTAGACTTATTATATTTTAATATCAATTTGGAATATGTGAAAATGTCTTTTATAAAATTTAGATGCTTGCTTGAATTAATAAAAATTTTCATCATGTAACTTGTGAACTCTAAGCCATAATTTGGAGTTTCAATATATTCATTTTCTCTCCTATAATTTATTTTGTATGATTACTTAAAGTATAAAAGTTTTGACCATCACACTTAAAAGAAATTTTGCATATAACATAGGGCCAGTAAATAGACTTTATCTGAATCTCAGATGAGCTTTTTATAAAGCTATGAGAATTCAAAATATATTTCTCTATAATTTGTTTTAATTTTTTTCTAAGAAGGGATCTGTGAAATAATGAATGCTATATTCATTGCTAAGTAGATTAATCATCTAGATCATTTTTTCCAATAGAAACTCTTGTCTTTGGAAATTCTAAAATCAATTTGTAATTTTTGCAGAAAGTTTACTGTGGTATATCAAAAATGTTTCTGCCATAGCTTTTTTTCCTGATAATGAGAATTATGATCAACTGTCTTTTTAAGATGTTATTATTATTTTTAACAGTAGAAAGCCTTCTTTCAAAATTAGCCTCTGATGGTAATTGATTTTTTTAATTGAATTTAAGCTACATCTATCAAGAATCTGTTTGAGCTCAGAATTTGCTTTTTATTTCAGGGCTGATAAGCTGGAGAATGTGTTTGTGGCAGCACAGACCTAAGGCACCAGAGGGCAGACTGTGCAGACCTGAGGACTCCTTGTAAGTTGTGATGGAACCATAAGGAACACTATAAGAGCTCTTATTTTATGTATTAAGCCTCATTTGCACAACAATTTCATTGTAATACAAAGATAATCTTTAGAAGTAATTTTAAAACAGCAAATGTATAAAAGATGAATCTTTAGTAAAAGAATACAATTTTCCTAAGTCAAATGTCTTTCATAACATATTTCAGTGGTCATTTGATTTTGTTTTAAAGATAATTTGACCTTAGATATTACTCATTTCATAAATGTATGTCTCAGATATAATTGTTTTCAATTGGAGTTAAAGTTTTTTAAAAAGGAACAGCTAAATAGCCCTTTTTGATTTGTTTTACTGTTTTGCATTGATTTTATCTAACCAAAGGAAACTTTAAGTGCATGATTATTAGTATTAAAATTGATACCTCAAAGAGCTCAATATCAAGCTTGTAAAAAGTTATATATTGAAAATAATGATGACTCCAAGCCCTATTTACATTTTTAATATATTCCTTACAACATAACTGTTTACTCTAAGTCCACCCAGTCAGACCATACAGTCTTTGAGGACAGGGATGATATTATCTTTTTATAAAGTAATATTTATAAATAAGTGCTTATTGAATTTAATGTAATTAAATTTATTTTATATTTTATCAATATTTTATTAAGTACATAGTATAAATAATTTTATTGTAAAACAATCATGGGGTTTCTAACAAAGATAAAATATATAAAAGATTATGTAGTCTATGAAGCATGGTATTTAAAGGAGACCAGTGTTGGAAACACCAGTACAAGGGAAAAATACATTCTCTACACAGCATTGATCTGGAAGTGTCAAGTTAGCACTATGAGAAGCTGCAATGCACCAGGCCTCAGGACAAGCATTTTACATATATTATCTCATTTGTTATAGGAATTTTGGAGATGGCTAAGGAGCTTACACAATTGAAATAATTTTCCCCAAAATGTAAGGTAAAGGGGGTTTATTTTAAAAATCAGTGCTTCTGTTAAAAAACATTTTTGGAGTAACTGCTATGTGCCAGTCACTGTGTTAAGTGCATTGTGGACATCTGAGGACCAAATGCCTGAGCTACCTATTACCTGGAAACATATGTTCTAATAAATATACATGTAGACACATATACAAATGAATATACAGTATAATATTAGCTTGTAATAACTATTATAAATGAAATGATAGTTTTAAAATCAATAAACAAATTTCCTTCCAAGGTTATGCTAATTTTTTCATATTATTTTGACTTTTTGAACCTAACTGCGGACCTTTACATTAATTTCTAATACACTTAATCCTGTAAATTTTAGTCAGTTTTCCCCAGATTTTAACTTCTTTTTGATTCCTGATAATTTTATTCTCTGAGAAGCCTGAGGCCACTCAGACCGTACCACTAATGCTACTCAGAACCAAGGCCAGTTGCATTCAACTCTTCCAGATTCATTTTACTCTTCAAAAAGTTGAACTGCTACTACCACCCTCACCCTAAAGAGTATTGACTTTTAGTCCCAGCTGGTTCTACTGACCTTTGTTCCATGCTGTTTTGACTTGCTCCCTTCTCTCTGCTGCTACTTGTTTGATCCTGTATCTTTTACCAAGGAACCATTTTTGTGTTTCTTCATCTTCAGTGTAGTAGCTAGCACTCATTAAATGTCTTATATATGCCACCCTCTAGTCTAAAAACTGACTAAAGTTTACAGGATTAAATGTATTAGAAATGAATGTATAGGTCTGCAGTTAGGTTCAAAAAGTCAAAATAATATGGAAAAATTAGCATAACCTTGGAGACAAATTTGTTTATTGATTATTTAAAACTGTCATTATTTCATTTACAATACTTATTACAAGCTAATATTATACTGTATATTCATTTATATATTTAATTCTCTAACTTCCTTATAATGTATTGCTATTATCACTATTTTACAAATTAAGAAAATGAGGTATAGAAGGGTCATGTCCACAAGATACATATATTAGTAAGTGACAAAGCCAGGATTTGATAGAAGGCAGTTCAGTTACTTTACTGTTATTTCATGTTTCAGAGTCTTTTATGACACTGGCATCATCTTCTGTTCTAAAATGGATAGCCATGGAATCAAGCCTCTTCTCTCTCAAAGTTTTTTCTTTTTTTTTTATTGTTTTTCAATTTTTCCCCATTACTCTCCCCTGCTCTACCCACCCCCACCTCCCACATTCAGTCCTCTCCAACCCTTCCCATTGTCTTTTTCCATGGGTCCTTTATACGTGTTCCTTGACCCTTCCCCTTCTTTTCTCCATTCCCCCTCTCTCCTCCCCTCTGGTCACTGTCAGTTTGTTCTTTATATCCATGTCTCTGGTTCTGTTTTGCTAACTTGTTTGTTTTGTTGATCAGGTTCCATTTAGGTGAGATTATATGGTATTTGTCTTTCACCGACTTATTTCACTTAGCATAATGCTCTTCAGTTCTATTCATGCTGTCTCTCAACATTTTTGGAATTGGTCTCTCTAAAGCCTAGTTTTAATTATGATCACATCCTTTTCCAGAGCTGTTATAAATTCTAAGTTAATAATATCACATCCTCCTAGATTTTTAAACACCACTTCTCTAAACCATGTTTCAGTAGAAGGGAGAATAGAAGAACAGAAAGGGAATTGGCTGTGCTGTCAGCCAGAGTTACACTCAAATCTAGCTTTGCTATTTACAAGCTGTGTTACTTTGGCAATTTACTTAATTTCTTTTAGGCTTGTTATTTTCCTTCTCATTGAGAATAATATCTGTCTTGGGGGGTTGTTGTAGGAATCAACTTCATACAAGTAATATGGTTTGGCACATGCTCTGCACTTGATAATTTTAACTCTACTTTTATTTGGATTGAGGTTAAACTGGGAATTCATTTCATTGTATCTTAAAAGTTTAAGAGAATTTTTTCCAAAAGTTGAGTCAAGTTATATCAGATGATGTTTTTAGCTTCCTGACATATCTGCATAGAGCTGGTCATATATTTGTTGATCATTCATTCACTCATTTCTTCAGCCAGCAAGACAGGATTCAAGCACTTATAATGAAAAGATTATACCAGACTGCACATTAAACAGCAGGATTTGAGTGGTATGTTAGAGATGACTTTTACAATCAAGAAGTTCACATTTATGTGATGTGATAAGAGGCATGAAAGAAAAGGATCGAAGCTTATGTTAAAATCTGTATTTAAACTGTATTATCCACATTTTCTCTTTTGCGAGGTGGTCTATACTGAACAGTTCCCCTCATTTCAGTTTTATCTGTAAAGTTAAGAAGTTTATCTAAGTATTCTAAGATCTATTTCATCTCTGAAATTCTATGTCTCTATAATTATATAGTGGTTGAGTCTCTTTCTTTTAATTTCTACTTAAATGCCATTGGTCATATTTCCAGGCTAAGGTTTATAGAATTTACTGGAAATGGAATAAATAATTTGCAAGAGTATCATATTTTACTCCTTCTATCAGGTCAGATTTGTACAGATGTATGCATAATGCTATGTGTTAAGTCCTGTCCAATTTACCTGATAAGTTTCTGAGGGTCTAAGTTTTCTAACAGATCATCTGTTCTCTTTCCTAAGGATTTCTGGGGACATTCTATATCCCATTTACTTCTTCTTCATTATCCCCATTGTTTCTCAAACTTACAGTATTTTCTGAGCATTTCCCCTATCTCTCTTAAATCTTATTAAAGTAATAATTTCTGCTACAAACTATGTTGGCCTGAATAAGACTGGAGAATAACCAACAGTAGAATAAGCAAGTATTTGTAATGTGGGAAGGAGCATCCAATATAAAATTACAGACACTTTGGAACTTCAAAAAGGATATCCTTGGATTGAAACTCTAAAAAAAGTTAAGGAAGAAGAATTTGACATACTGTTGTCTGTATAGAATAATATTTGCATGTAAAAGGCAGAGCCTCAGTGACTAGCCACCACAGTTCAACAAATACATGACATACAGAAGCTTCGAGTACTGACCTTCTTTAGTGTTCTCTGACTGCCTTACTCTGTTATTCTTTTCTTCTATTGCATTTTTACCACATTTTTGGCTTATCATCTGCTCTTTATTCTAGTATGTAAAGTTCTTGAGGATTACAACATCTCAATTACTACTGTGGTATCAGAGTGTTCCTTAAATACTCACTAAATGGATGGCATGAAGTAGATAATATGACACTGAAAATATAATGAGATTAAAATGCTTGAGTAGGTATCATATAGTATTATTTGGAGAGACACTTTTTAAGGAGATGTAATTTTGACATTCTAGAGCCAACCGGCTTTATAATTATTGTATACTTTTAGAATTGAAGTCAAGAGCCATAATTTCCATGTGTGGCTCCAATTTGGAAAACATCATTTAACCATGAAAAAATGTTAACTATCATGAAAATTTATTGCTGTATTCACAAAATAATAAGTAATCTGTAGAATAAAGACTGGGAAACTAAAGTTTTCTTTCTTTCTAATCTTTTCTTCAATAATCTAGTTTGTGAAACAATTTTCTATTGAGAGCCTACTAAGTGTCAGACACTAAGAACAGGGTATATAGAAAACAAGGGTGTAACCACTGCTCTAGAGTATTTTCTGGTTAAATAGAATGAGAAAATCTACAGGTGAGGCAGAATTTGGAAAAGGCAAATATCTAAATAAAACACAGAATTAGGCTCCTAACAGAGTAAGGAAGAAAAGAGCAAGGAAGGAAAGGGATATCAAAGTAGGCCTGCAGATGGAGTCAATGAATGAATTGAGCTCTAAAAAAATAAATAGAAGTTGTACAGGATGATCAAGATTATCAAATTCCAACACGCCCACAATAACTTGTTTACCACATGGATTAGCAAGTTCTACTAAATGAAGTTGATTCAAAGCAATTTGTTTCATGTTTAGTGAATTTGTTCTCATACTAAAGAACAACCTGTACTTTATAAGTTTTGTTTTAAATGTAAATGCTAACAATTTTCTTGTTAGTTACTTAGTTGTTGATTCTCAGCATCACAGGAAGAACAATAAACCACTAGCTGAAGCCACTGTACCCTGTAAATAAACATCCCTCTCTCTATTTCCTCAATGACTTCAAATTCTGCAAGTGTCATCTAGACACCTTCTGCCCATGAGTCTTAAGAAATGTAACAAGAACATTTTCTACACCCATCATTTAACTTTCTTATCTCTAAATATTTATTCCTTAAACATCAACAAAACAAAAAGACAGCCTATTGAATGGCGGAAGATATTTGCAAATAATATATCAATAAGGGGTTAATACCTAAAATTTATAAAGAACTCATATAACTAATCATCAAAAAAACCCAAACAATCCAATTTAAAAAACAGGCAGATGACCTGAATACACACTTCTACAAGGAGGACATACAAATAGTCAGTAGAGTTATGAAAAAATGCTCATCATTACTAATAAGAGAGATGCAAATTAAAACCATGAGATATCACCATATACCTTTCATAATGACTATATCAATAAACCAACAAACAACAAGTGCTGATGAGGATATGGAGAAAAAGAAATCCTCATGTGCTGTTGGTGGAAATGCAGATTGGTGCAGCCAGGGAGATTAAGGGGTGGAGCAATTGAGCAAAAAGGAAAAAGGACTCATGGACAACAGTGTGGTGACTGCTGAGCAGAAAATGGTAGAAAGGGACTAAATGGCAATGGAACAAATACAATAAAGATTAAATTAAAAAACAGTATGAGGTTCCTTAAATATTAAAAATGTAGTTGCCTTATGAACCAGTAATTCCATATCTGGGAACATAACCGAAGGAACCTAAACCACACATCCAAAAGAGTATGTACCCTTATGTTCATTGCAGCATTATTTACAATAGCTAAGATATAGAACAACCCAAGTGTCCATCAATAGTCAAGTGGATAAAAAATGTGGTGGTAAATATCAGGTCTATCCAGAAGGTATCCAGCCATGTAATATGAAAAACAGACTTTTCCTAAAGAAGATAAAGACACAAGAAACATTGTACATAGGACAATGATGCCTCAGTCCCCTTCAATGTAGGTACTGTAGGTCCTCACACAGTTCCCCCAATGCCATCATATGCCATGTGGTATTTTCCTGAATCTCATCAATGGTCTGAAATCTCTTCCATTTCAAAGGTGACTTGAGTTTGGGGAAAAAGCCAGAAGTCACAGGATGCCAAATCTGGGCTGTATCAGGGTTGAGTCACATGGGTGATTTGATGTTTCACCAAAAACTCTGCACTGGATGTGATACATGAGCAGGCACATTGTCATGATGAAGCTGCCAATCACCAGTTGCCCATAGCTGCAGCTGTTTCACTGTATCACATCTCTCAGTCACTGAAGAACACTGAGGTAGTACTCCTTATTAAATATTGTTTGGCCTGGAGGGACAGAGTCGTGATGGACAGCACCTTCCCAATCAAAAAACACAGTTAACATGGTCTTGATCTTGCTGTGACTTTGCCATGCCCTCTTTGAACCAGGCAACTTCCACTGGGATGACTGGGCCTTTGTTTTCAGATCATAGCTATAGACCCATGATTCGTCTCTGGTTATGACCTACTTGAGGAAATCTGGTTCATTGGTAGCGTGTTGAATAAAGTCATTAGCAACTACAGCATGATGTTCCTTCTGCCCTGGTAGCAGAAGCTGCAGAACAAATTTTGCCATGACATATTTCATGCCAAGATCCTGTGTCAAAATCTCAGAGTAGTTTTTGGAATCCCCAGATCAGCTTCTAGTTCTAGCACTGTCAGTCACCAATCTTTGAGTAGGCATGCTGTCATGATGAAACTGCCAATAACCAGTTGCCCATAGCTGTGGCCCTCTGACTCATCTGAAAAGTTTCCATGGAGGAATATTCAAGTATAATGCAAAATTTGATACTGATTCATTGTTCTACTCACTGTCATTTTGAATGTGACAGCCACACAGTACACATGCTCACTCAATAGTGTCTACCACTCCCACTGACTAGTAGATTTACCATTGTTCATGCAAGGACATTCCAGCCCACTCTCCTTAGCTGCCAGGTTACATCAATGTCAAGGAAAGTGTTCTTGTTATATTAACAATGGCTGGACTTTTTCTGGACAGACCTAGTGTACACAATAGAATATTACTCAGCCATAAAAATAGAAGGAAATCTTACCATTCGTGACAGCATATATGCACCTAGAGGGCATTATGCTAAATGAAATAAGTGAGTCAGAGAAAGACACATACCATATGATTTCACTTATATGTGGAATCTAAAGAGCAAAATTAATGAACAGACAAAATAGAAACAGACTCATAGATACAGAGAACACACTGATGGTTGCCAAAGGGTAGAGGAGGTTGGGGTGATGGATGAAAAGGTGAAGGGATTAAGAACTACAAATTGGTAGTTACAAAATAGTCCCAGGATATAAAGTACAGTATAGAGACTATACTCAATAATAATATAATAACTATGTACAGTGCCAGGTGGGTGCTAGAAATATTGAAGGAATCATTTTGTAAAATATATGCTTATCTAACAACTATGTTGTCCACTTGAAACAAATAGAAAATAACACTGAATGTAACTGTAATTTTAAAAATAAAATTTTAAAAATTATACACTTACGCCTTGAATAACTCACACCTACTGAACCAAACTTCCCAAAAGTGTTTCTTTCTCCCTATTTCTATGAAAACACTCTTAACTTCAGGCTATGACTGAAGCTCACTTGGTGAAAAGAGCAGTGCAGTTAAAACCCAAAGATCAAGATCCAATGTTTTGTTCTCTATTGTGTGGCTTCATATTAAGCATGCAACTTATTTTTCTAAGTTTTCCTGGACCTAAGAATTGGCAAATGACGAAAGTATATGAGATCATCTCTATGGTCCCTTATGGTTCTTACATTTTATAATCCTATTATAAATCAGTCCAAATTACAAAGTTCCTCAGGGTTCTGCATACTTAAATTTATTCTTTGCTTTTATTTTGTTGTCCTTATTTTTCTGTTTGTTTTTATATAACCACTTTGATGGATAGAACCCCTTCATCTGCCCTTTGCAAAACTTCATAATCTTTTGCAATTAAATTAGTCAAGCTGACATAACTCATGGCCTCCTTCAGACTAGAAATTTTGTTGCAAAAATTGTACAATGAGAAACTTGAGCTATAAAAATTTCATAAAATTCAATTTTCCTGTTATGTATGACATTTTACTTATTTTTGAATTTTACTGATGGTTTGAAGTTTGCCTGAACCAATGGTGTCTAGTGCCATCTAAAAAAAAGTATTATTTATATTTGTTCTGGCCTCACTTCAAGCTGTGTTTCTTTAATGCAACCTAGCATGAGACATGTGATTTGAAGGATGCTCCTGTCAAACAACTACTCAGAAAGAGGAGTGTGTGATCTCAGTCTAGTTCAGAGCAAAGAGTTTTCCACCTGGAAAACCCCTCTGCACAGTGGAAATGATTATCCTATGCACTGTCAGTCTTACCCAAGAAGTTCAAATCTGAGTGGACCCGAACCATATTAGTTCTTTAAGCCTTCAAAGGGGATCCTGCTAAATAAAGATAGACCCTAGTCTCCTGGTCCCATCAGTTCATAAATGATGGTTTTTTAAATGAGAGCTTTAAATCAGCTTTAAAAGAAAGCACTAAAATGGGATTTCATAAAACACAGAACCAGGAAAATTGAAAATGGGAAAAACTTAAGGTAGTCTAACATTGAAGAGTTTGAAGGCATTATTCTTCTACTGCTATATTGAGTAATCTAATTTTAAATGACCCAGTAGAGAGAAAAACAGCAATAATGAAGTAAAAAATATTTTTAAAAAATGACTTACTTTACTTTAGAAAATATTTTGAGGTTTTTATTAGACTAAAATAGGATAAGTCAGTTTCTACACCATAACAAAGTGTAAGTTTGGTTCTTACAACATGTAAGTTCATATAATTGCTTGGTCCTTGATACATACTTAGTGATAATGATGATTATATGGGTAATTTTGATCAAGAAGTAATATGAAAACAGAATAATTTAAAAGGAAGTTTCTTTCTTGGGTTTAAGAGGTCATCCTTATTTATCATCATTTTAAAAATCTTGGTCATTAAGAAATATGTGTTAACTTATGGTATGAATTATATTAACAACTCATACTTTTAAAATCACTGATATTAAGAAAACAATTGGTTGAGGGCTTGAATTATTCCTGAAATTCAGAGAATCAAAGCTGAGTTAATTTAATGTGGTAATATAATTCCAACCTAAATTTTAAATGAATATATGTGTTAGTCAAAGACAGAATTTTTTGAAACAAACTTTGAAGCAATCAAATAGTAAATTCTTTTTACCTTCTTTAAAGAACTTGCAGCATGTTTTCTGGAATTCTTTTTAGTTTAAAATTATATAACATAATTAAAAATAAGCCTTCTCAATTTTAATCTGATGAACAACTGTGTAGTTTTAGACTCTCAGCACTATTTCAGATTTTGGCTTTACTTTTGCCTTTTTTTGGCTTGAACTTTTTTCTCTGTTTTTTTCTTTTACTTTCAACTGTGTCACTGAAGCTTTAACACTAACTTTAATGAAGTAGCTGAACTTTTAACCTTTGAGCCTGACACACTTTAAAACTATTACCAATATATATTGCACTTTTTCTGTAGTTCTTTATCAGACATAGTAAGCATAAACCTTTTAGTGTGTGGGACCTTATTTACCTTGGCTTTTTGTAGCAGCAAATAGTAAGGATTTTAATTATTTTACTGGTGTTACTCAAGATTCTCAGAGGGAAAAAAAATGCTGGAACCTTGAACCTCCTACCCTCCCCAATCCTGCTTCTTCATTGGCAATTGGACTTCATATAAAGAGGTCCTGGGCATAAGCTTTCAATGAAAAGTCATTTATTCATAACCTGGCTTCAAATTTCCTAACAGAAGAGATCGTTTTTTACCTGGTTGTGTTCATTTCCAAATGTTTCCTATCTATTCAACCACTCAGTCCGCGAGCAAGGCAGCACTGGCAGCATTTCTTAGAGTTCCTTCCATAGACAAAGCGTTGTGATACTTTCAGGGTGATCAAAGGGAAAGAATACTTTTTAAAGTGAAGAATTTTTACTTACCCATCTTTCTTTGTGCCATTAAACACTTACAACTGTCACTTCAAGCTATGTCTTTTTATGGGGAGCCCCAGACCAGGCAGATCTCTGTCTTATTTGTTTGAGGAATAATTTGATGAGCAGTGAACACTAGAGGGGGAGCTTACCCGTTCTGGAGAGAGAAAGCCTCAGACCCTTTGGGAGAGGATCAGAGCTACTGACTTAAACAAGTCAAGCTAAGATTTGGTCAGCCATGGTTCAGAAGTCAAAAGGTCAAGGATTGTAGGTAGCCAATTTATTGTCATTTTCCAAAAAGGCAGGGAAGCAAAAGTGGAATTGAGTTTAGAAGCTGTTCATGCCATGTTAAAAAATCTTTTTCAAACCTCTCTGGAGGCAGTCTTAACATGAGGAGTAGAATTACAGAGGCTTTTTTCCCCTTTACTCTGACTGTCTGTCATTTTAATGTCTAAGGAATGATGGAATGAATTATCATAAAATTTTGACAAATTTGATGGCTCAAGCAAAAGGGGGAAATAGGCATTCTGATTATTAGGGTTCTAATAAGACATGACATTTAAAATGAGTTTACATGGCAGTTAGACCTTTGCGTTCACCCCCCTCCCCACTTGATTTAAAAACACTGAAACTCTTTTCTTTGGAAAGGAAACAATTTATTTCAGTTTCTCCTCCCTCTAGTTTAATGATCATAAGTCCTATTTTTGCCACTTACACATTTTATAAGTGGCACAATCAAGATTACCTTTAACCACAAAGATTACCTTTACCCTTGTAACCACAATCTAATTGCTTTCTACAATTTGCCTGAAATTGAGAAAACTTAAAATGTATCTTGAAAGGAAGTAGAATATTTTAGTTGAAATATTTAGTAGGAGTTTATTAGAAAAAATTAAGCAGCTCATTCATTTGTCATTAGTGTTTTTTTCTGTATCATCTTGCAACACAGTAGATAAGGTATATTGATTAAAAGAACAAGTTGCATTTCCTAAAAAGAAAAACAAATAAGAAGGGATTAAATAAAGTACTGAAAAACAAATTTGATTTCTTCAATTGTAATTTCTATTTCTTTACCAAACAAACATCAAGTCCTGTATGTAATAAAGTATCTCATTAATCCACATGGGCAACATCTATAATGATGTTCTTATTACTTTTTTACATTATTTATTTTATATTGCTTTTTAAAAAAGCATGATAATTCTTTCATAATCAATCTGACCTTTGAAAACATCCTGAATTTTTAGTTTAAAACTAAAATAGTTTGGGACTTTCTTAAACTATATACCTATTAATGCTATTAGAAAATTTATATTTCTGTACAAATAAAAGCACTTAAAAAACATTTCTAGAATGATTTTCATTTTGTCAGACTTTGACAACTAAAGTCAAATGGAGAGAAGCACTTGATTTTAGTAAGTAAACTCCATGTAGATAACATGGTAACTGATCAATCCTGATTTATCCTAAAATGACTATATTTACACAAAGAGAAACATGTAATTTTAATAAGATTTGTCCTGGTTATATAGAAAAATGTGGATTTATCTTCTCTTTCTATGCATTTTCCAGAACTGTGGTGACTGGATCTTTCAGATTCTCTCCTTATCATAGTGGAAATTCCGCAGAAGTTTGTTCAAGGCTAGTGGACATTGTCCACAGACCTGCGTAGCAATATGTACTTTATCACACTTATATAATTAAATAATAGAGCAGAAGGAACTTGAATTAAATGTATTAACTGTAAGTTTCTAGAATTTCATAGTATAGAAGCAAACTATTGGGCTACTTATGAAAATCTGTTGAGGTGGCTGCTCTAGCTCTCAAATGCATCCTCTATGCTCTGCCCATAGGTAAGAATGAAATCGTGTGTGTGACAAATAAAAGAACATTAACAAAACTGATTACTAAAGGTTTGAAATCAAATGATGAACTTGTTTTTGAAGTATTTCATCTAATTGAATCCAGATCTCTATATAGAATCATGTTGGAAAATGTGGTTAATGATATGGGAATGTATGTTTTTAATATCAAGTAACTCTCACAGAGGTGAATGTTTCAATAAGTAGATAAATATTGAATACCTACTATGTAGCAGGCATTATATTTTAGCCTGGCTTATTACTGTAAAAAAGGCAAGAGAGGTGGGTAATATTAGGAAGCTCACAATATAGCAGGGGTTCACATAAATAAATGGGCAAGTTTAATAAAATAAGAGTAGATAACTATCAGTACACATAGGACAAATACCTTACCCAGATTTGAAAAATCTTGGAAGGTTATCAGATCAGATGGCAAAACAGCTTGAATGGATGAAAATAATTAAATTATTGGAGATAGATAGGGGGACAGTCTGAAAAGAAAGAATGTGTAGACAAAATGATCAAAAGAGTACAATGTGAGGAAGAAGAGGGACTGGCATGAGAGTGTTCGGTTAGCATGGGCCATAACATAAAGGAAGTTGTCAGCCACATTATGAGTTCAGCTTTATGTGGGAATAAGGAGGGAGATTTTGAACAGTTGTAAGCAGGGAAATGATCAAAGATTTGCATTTTAGAAAGTTTTTTCTCACAACAATGTAGAAAATGGATGGAAGAGGGTGAGACTGGAGGCAAAGAGTTCATGCAGGAGAGATGACTGTTCTAATGAAATCAGTGGTAGGGACTGAAGTGAGCAGTAAGTAGTCTTATCTGACAGCCATTTAGAAGGGGGAATGAACAGAAGTTAGACAGAATGTGGTAGAAAAGAAAAGAAATAGTCGAGGATATAAATAGTATATTAATTATATCACATTACTTCAATGCTACATTTACTGTATTTATGTGCCAACTGACTATAAACTCAAATATGCTGAAGTGATACAATTAGGAAGCACCTAACATAAACAAGTCTAGTCATCTATATACTCTCCATGTCTTAAACACCATTATATTTTGATATGCAATCAGCTTTTATCATTTTGAGAACATGAATCTTTTGAAACCATTTTAGTTTTACTAATATCAAGTTTAAAAAATTACCTATATTCACATACAAGTACTTAAAACAAAAACATCCAAAATTGATAACAATTGTGGCATAAATACTTGCCAACTGATGAAATCTAAAGAAAATACTCAATAACTTACAAATCTTCTTTTCAATTTTAAAGTTGATGGCAATATTGAAAAAAAGCACTTTAGGAAGAAACAACATATTTATAAACTTGTTTTTGCATAATTATTCATATAGGTATACATGGGAATGTTTGCAATAACCTTTTAATTTATTTTTATGTTTATTTACTCATTCAGTAAACTATTATTTTATAAAGTATTTGCAAACATTTATGCAAATTGTATAATATAAAAGCCAAAAATATGGCGTACAAAATTTCTTCATTCCAGGCTTATTATTTTCAAACACTGTTGCAGAGAAGAAGAAAAGGAGAGAGGAGGGGAGAATCATTTAGTTTGCACCAAATAATTCACCTGTATTTTGAAAATAGGCCCAGAGAAAAGGTGAGAGTATTTATTATGCATAGTGAAGGTAGAGATTTACCCAGAATATGTGATACCAGAATTTACAGTTTTGACAGGAGTATATTTATTGCTGGTTCCTGTAGAGGAAGTGTGGGGACAGAATCCTCCAATCTGGTCATGTTTTTGGTTTCATTGTAAATATCCCCAGTGATTAAGCAGAAAATTAGAATGAGGTGAGGTCAGAGCGTAAGTCAGGGTACAGAGTGTGGAACTTAACTTTCTTGCTCTTGATTTAGATGTCTAATGCTCACTTTTCTGATTAGGAAAATATTTTCAGTGCCCTAGATTCAGAGAAAAGTTAATATTTATTTAACCACTTATATCACTTTAGTCCTTTCAGTAGGCAGGCTAAATGTTAGAGGAAAAAGAAGAGTGGCAGGTATCTGCTAGTTATTGACATTTCCTTAAGATTTTCAAGCACAATTACATTCAAAATTTTAATTGCTATGAAATCTATAAAACATAGAACCACATATCTTCAGAATGCTTGTGGAAGCAAAATTGACTGAAAACTACTAACTATGTAAAAAATGTTAGGTAAAGCCTGCATAATAGAAATATTGTCATCCTAAGATTTTTAAGAAGACTTTTACATCACTAAAAAAAGTTTCCTGTAGGTAGAATACTACATGTCCTTGTTTTTCCAGTATAATCCCTTATGTCACCTGCCTTGGTGTAATTAAGAATAGTGATCTTTTGTTTTAAAAATCTAAATTTAGATGATAAAATGCATGGTTACCTTACTAATAGATGATTGGGCAACATTGGTATATATTGCTTCAAGAAGGATCTAATATTTCAGACACCATGATAAAGGGGCATGGGTTTAATATTAAAAAGAAGATTTGATATTTTATGCTTTTAAGAAATTAAATTAGTAAAGACAAGAAAGTTACAAAATTGTGGGAATAAATAATAAAATTGTGTAAAAAGGCAGAGTGTATGCTTTTAGCAACTGGTGAAAATAACATGCCAAGTTACTTAACCTTTATTCATTAGTTTCATGATTGCATTACTTTTAAAAATGTATAAGAAATTTCTATAAGTGAGTTCCAAAAGTGTCTATGATTCAGGTCTCTATGAATGGTGATTGTTGGGGAATTCTAGTATTGCTCATGAAGGGTGAGGATAGTTTATCCACCAGTGAGTAACACTATTTTTTGTTGTTCAGTGCAAAATTTTAAACTTCAGACTATAATTGTTTGCTAATAACCCAATAGGAGATGCTACTTACATTACCCTTTGCTCACTCAAATAAGTTCAGTTTCATAAATGGTGCAAATTAGAAAACAGGTTATATGAAATTGGAAAATCTTAAGTGAAATTGATAAGAATTGAAAGTGCTGTCAAAAGACCCTGTAAAATCAGTGGCTTGCAATGTGCTAAATGTGTTTATTTGCACTTTCGAAGTTCAGATTTCCTCATACATTTTCATACTGATGGAGATAAAATGCTAAAGTCTTAAATCCCTCTATGCCATGCTGAGTTGCTAAGGGCTGTTGAGTTTTTGTTATTTCTCCTCTCGAGTTAGCTCTGATTATGCCTGCTGAGTGAAAAATTTGTATTTGCCGACAGAAATAGGAACCACCCCACGTGCACTTGCACTCAGCAAATGCTCCAATACATCACAAAGATTTGCTCAACCCACCTTCAGAGGCCAAATCGAGCATGTTATTTTCTGTTTAGATCTGATTCTGGAGCCTATCAGTCAGAGTGTTTTCCAATCTCTGATTAAAGCAAGGCCTACAAAGCTGGAAGTGTTCACACACAGTCTCATTAGAGTGCTGGATAGAGTGACCCAGGCCTTCTAGCACAAAGCTCTGAGTGAACTTCAAATATGAGAGTGCATCAATCAAATCCAAGCAAGGCTTTTATGTCATTTTTCTACTTTGCCTTTAAAGTCCTATAGGAATGCCCTTTCCAGCTGTACAGCCGAAAAGCATTCAATAGAAACAAAAAAGCAAAGACATCCCAATCCCCTTCCCCCACCCAATGGGTATGGTTTTACCTCCCCCACCAAGCACTAGAGAGTCTTCTGTGCCTTTTAAATTATTTAGTATGTTCAACAATGCCATGGAGAATATATTCGCATCACTCAGTGGTTTTGTATTAATTATTAGTGCCCATTGGAAATGGAAACCAATAAGGTCAAAGGCAATCAGACTGCATATTGTACAGTTTAAATAGAGGTGGCTGGGACATAGGAGGGCAAATGAAGCAATATTCTTGGAGGCTTTTTATGCCCTACCCCCAAACCTAACTCCCAAGTTCACTTCTTGCTTTGTTGTTGTTGTTGGTTTATATAATTATGAAAACAAAAAACCAAAAGAGTAAAATCAGAAAAGAGCATCAAGGATCTTGGCACGAAAGATGATAAGACATAAGTCAGAGAAAAGAAATCAAGCATTTAGTTGTTTGTTTTATACATTGCCCAAGGCACTAGAGCCATTTTCAAAAATACATCTTTAAAAGATAAGCATAAAGCAAAACAATATAAATTTGCCCACTAATACCATTAGAGGAAAATGCATGGGTGCAGTTAGCAGTGATTATTAAATTTAGGGACTTTTGCTTCAAACATCAGGCCAAAAGACATTATAACACAAGACACATAAGAATGAATTAAATAAAATGAGCTTTTGAAGCCTGAAAACAAAATAATTTAAAAGGAGAAATAAATTTTTCTACAGTATAAAGTTTCTTGAATTTCACACATCTCTTTAAATAAGTGAATGGTTGAACTATTCAGGTAATCCTATGTTGATCCAATTAAGAAGACCAATACACTGAAAATATAGTGTAGAGTGCAGAATTGGGCAGATATATTGCTTATTCAAGGGAATTCCGTGTGTGTGTAGATTTGTTTTTATTTCCAAACTTTACTAAATGCAAGGCAAATACTACCCACAAATAGCACTTCACCCAGTCAAAAATATTTCAGCATGTAAAAGAGTGTTTGAATACACACACACACACACACATATAAAATTTTAGCATGTGTTTCTTTACAGGGCTTCAGATGTTTGGAAGAATTATGCAGATTTTATAAATGAGTACCAGAGCATTATGCTACTTGATAGTGTCCCATCTGTGCTTCCCCTGTAGTGTTTGACGGGGCATCTGTGTAAATTGCTTTTTGTTGTTCTTAATTGGTTTATTGCATAAAAGTTAGTACACTACCTGATAGAAAACTTGTTCATTTCAGCACTTTTTCCTTCTAGAGCTGACTGATGTTCATCTTTAGCTATAGTCAGACTTCTTCCTTTGTAGATTGCTAAACTAAAATAATGAAATAATGTTTTTCCTTCTTTATCTTATATCACATATTTTGCCATGCTTGTGTGAAAACAAATACTAAGAGTATGTAATAAGTTAATCACCCCAACATTTCATATATTTTAACATAACTTCCCAATAAAATATCTCCTAATGTATATTTAAGGGATATATTAGGAAAATATTTTTAAAAAAGGGAACCAACTTCCTAGGGAACAAATACACATAGTCCTGAAGTGTGTACAAGTCTTTCTTTTCTCCCAGGACATTCTTGCTTCCACTTAAGTAGAGTCATGTCAGCATAGGACCAACAATCTTGACGAAATGACAGGAACAACAAAAACAAAACAAATTATGAAACCAGTTTGTCATTTGCTCTATTTTGTTTAGGAAAAATATGAGAAATCTCAAATGATAAACTAAAATTTTCACTTTCATCTCAATATGCAGCCTCTGGAGAAGCAACACAAATGAGAAGAGAGACATCCAGGACACAGGATAAATCCTGCAAATATTGTATAGTTAATAAAAATCAGGAGAAATCCTGTGATTATTTTATGGTTAATATAAATCATTGGTTAAAGACATAGGTTCTGAATCCAACTCTTGTGAGGTGTGTCACCTTGAGAAATTTTCTTCCAGCTCCATACCACAGTTCCTTATGTTCAAAATGATCTCTTAATGGTATTTACCACACAGGATTGTTGAGAGTATTAAATAAGTTTACACTTGTTAGTGCATAAAAATGTCTGACATGTAATAATTGCTCCAAAAATGTTAGCTATTTCCATGTTAATTGTGGTGAGAACAACTATTTGCTAGAAACATAAACTTATATTAGTTCACTCAATGTATCTGAAAAAAGTACTATTACTTTTCCAGAAGTAAAATATATATTTTATATAAAACTTTAATTTAGAAGACTTATATATTGTATAAGATATATTCCCTTTTAGAATAACCAAAAGGATAATCCTGAAGGAATAAATTTTATTTTATGAATCTTTAAGATCTAGCATACAGTCTGCCAACTTTGAAATATATAACTTTAGAGCTAACTTATTTCTTTATCTGATGTTATGTTTATCATACAGTTAAGCTTCATAAGTTTTAAATTGTATACTAGGTAAACGCTTTTTGCATTTATAAGCCATATAAATTATTTGTCCAATTATGTTAACTCTACTTAGTGGGCACCAATATTATATTGATCTATAACATGAAGTACTAATATTTATACTCTATTATTCTGTCAAATAGATTTTTAAAGTACATAGATTTGAGTTTAATCTTAAATTTACCTTATCTAAAAATTTGGAAAGCCTGTCAATGAGGTGCACTTTTGTTCATCTAAAAAAAGTCAGTGCAAATGAGCCAGCTAGAAAATGGAATTTGTAAAAAACATTTCAATATGTGAAAATCAACATCAAAATGTCAACTGTTATGACTTGGAACAAATTGAATTAGGAACTAAACTCTCATATTATATAAATGTACAAAAACTTAGTAAGCTCTAAGAGTGTTCTTAGACTCACATATGAAATCTTTTCTGTCCAATGGTATAAAATGTTTAAAAGTTACTCTGAGGATAAAAATACTATATGCATATTACCTTAAGGTTTAAAATATAAAGGGTTTTAGCAATTGCTTAAACACCCAAAAGCAAAAAGGAAATGTCAATTTGATGCCAGTAATAAAAACTATTGAAGAAAAAATATTTTGTATAGATAGTTTGCTTCTCCATGTATAAGATAATAAAATCATAATCAAATCTTTAATTTTTGATAATACCTTAGTTGAGTATCAGCAATACTTTAGTGGTGATATTTCACAGTAAGCATAACAAAATCTTGCCTTTACATTTCCTCTTCTTAGTATGTTCACCTTCACAAATATCAGGAAATTAAAAAATGAAAATCTCACACACACACACACACACACAACATTCTGGTAAGTTAAAATCAAATAAATGTTTTTAAAGTTCTAATGCTTACTTTGACAGATTTAAGTATTAAGAAATATTTTATGGAAATCACATCTGTATGTGGCTTTCTAACCATTGATGATTCTTTTTTCTTTTTATTCAAGCATTAAACAAATTATATATTAGGCAACTGTAATGTGATTCTAGATACTAAATATATTGTTTCACATATATGCTTATAAATTCTAGATGATAACACAAATCAAACATCTGATTTTCTATTATTCATTTATAAAAACAAACATTTTCTCACATCTCATGCATTTTGATGTAAATGTCCTTCGTATGAGGTATATACTGAATTTAGGACAGCTGTAATATCTGATGCCTTTCTGATGTAAAAATTAAGACTAAGAAATTACAGGACAGTTGCACTCTTCAGAAGGATTCTAATATTAGCTGGATGGATAAAGAATTCATCCAAAACTTGATTTGGGAAATTAGTCCCAGTGTCTGCCATAACTCCCTCAGACTACAGAAATCAAATTGCAGAGAAAAGTGATATGAAGGGCACTCCTACCCAATGCAGTTGAGCAAATATGTCTTCCCAGGTGTACTGAGATATAATTGACATGCATCACTGAATGAGTTTAAGGTGTGACAATATACAAAGGTTTGACTTAAATATATTATAAAATGATTCCCATAATGTTTCATTAATATCCATCACCTCATATAGATAAAATAAAAAAAAATGGACAAAGAAAAGAAAAACTATTCCCCTTGTAATGAGAATTTTTAGGACTTACAATCTTAACTTCCACATGTATCATATAGCAGTGGTAACTACAGTTAACGTGTTATATATTATATCCCTACTATTTATTTATCACTGGAACTTGGTAACATTTGACCACCTTTTTCCAATTTCCCCTCTTCCAAATCCCACCTTTGGTAACCACAAATCTGATGTCATTGCTATAAGCTCTGTTTTAAATTTAATTTTCTTAGATTCCATAATAGTGGATAATTCTTACTAATGAGACTGAATTAGTCAGTTTTCCCTTGATATAATAAAAATGGTTATTAAACACATACCTACTTGATATACCATGCTATGCTATATGAACTAATTAAAAATATATAGATTCCACCATGACAGTTTAAGTATTACAAATAAATACTATTTGGGGAAAGTTGGGCCACCTCAATTCTTCTGAGAATTAATTCCATCTACTAAGTAAGATGTTCAAGTGTTTTGGTAAGTTTGTAAAAGTTAAAATACTCTTCTCTGAGAGAAAATTAAGTCATAAACATTTCCATGGACTAGCCAACCTGATTTACTTCCCTTTCTTTGATAACATTCTACTATGATTTAAAATTTAGTTCTAACTTTTCTGAAGGTGGCATACCTTTTCTAAAATAATATTCCTAAATTTTATATTTATGTCAACACAGAATTCTTTGTCTACATCCAGTACTATCCTTATGAGTTCTTTTATCCAAGAGAAAAAAAATTAGGTTTTCAATAACAGAAACTCATAGAGTAATTGGAATTGGTCAAATTAAAGGTTAAATACACACAATAGCAGTAGTTCTGACAAAAAGCAGAGTATCCAGCGAAACTTAAAGAATTTTCTAAATTTGCTAATCATTATTTTTTGGACCCAGCTTCTATCCACCTACCCCCACCATTATATCAGGTTGAAGTGTCTAAAAGAAGATAGTCCCCGAAGAGCAGTTTAAAATGCTTTAACTTTTTAAAAATGTGATACTGTTCTTTTTAAGGGTTCTTTCATATGTGATCAGTCAGAGATACTGACTTTTGTGAGTTAACACAAAAGTGAAATAACACTTTTAAGTGCTGTCTCTCTTTGGAGATTTAATGTGCTTTGTAATATCTCTGAGATCAGTCAGGGAGAGATGAGAAAAAAAGAAATTTGATTTTGAGTCTGGACCAAAGCTCCGTGACTTGAGAGGCACCTAAACATAATGAAAAGGAAGAAGTTTCAAAGAGAAAGTTGGCAGCTATGACCAGAATCCACAGGGCTAGCAGGACTGACATCAACCAGAGGCAGATTTAGAGGGGTACCCTATGATCTCTCTTGATCCCATTGACACTTCAAGACCTAGTTTCATTGGGGAACAGTCCAGTAAAAGAACATCTCCAAAGGACACAGCATGGTTGTGGTATTGAAAAAGACATGAAAATGCCAACACCAAGGGCCTGAAGCTGTCCTTTTCTCCTCCAAAGATCACATATATCTGGGGAAAGCAAAAGTCAACATCTGAAACTTGCTTTTTCAAGCTTGACTTGAATGATATAAAGTCAGCCATATAATAGCTAGAAGCTTACCTTTATGACCTAGGTTCAGTCTAATGTAAGAACAAGTTATTAGCTGATTCCTGGTAGTCTTCACTTAACTCCTGGTGAATAACTTTATACCCTAGCTTTTTTAAAGGATTTTTTTCATTTTTTAAATTGTGGTAAAACATACATAAAATTTACCACTGTAATCATTTTTAAGTGTCCAGTTCAGTGGCATTGAGTACATTCACATTGTTGTGTAACCATCACCACAGTCCATCTCCAGAACTTTTTCTCCTTCCCCATCTATACCCACTCAACAATAACTCCCTATTCCTTCACCCACCAGTCTCTGGAAACCACCATCCTACTTTCTGTCCCTATGAATTTGATTACTCTAGGTATCTCATATATGTGAAATTACATAGTATTTATCATTTTGTGGCTAGCTTGTTTCACTCAGCATAATGTCTTCAAGGTTTATCCAAGTTGCAGCATGTGTCAGAATTTCGTCTCTTTTTAAGCTTGAATAAAATTCCATTGTATGTAAAGACCACATTTTGCTTATCCACTCATCTGTAGATGGGAAGTGGGGTTGCTTCCACCTTTTGGCTATTGTGAATGATGCTGCTATAAATATGGGTATACAGATTTTTTTTTAGTCTCTGTTCTCAAAGTGTAATTGCTCAATCATAGAGTAAATCTATTTTTAAATCTTTGCAAAACTACCATATTGTTCTCTACAGTGGCTATATAACTAAAGTAACTATCAGCTAAATTTGTGTCAAATATTAACAATCAGCACAAATGCTCCCATCACTTTGTCATTTCTAATGTTTTTAAAGATCTATATAATTCTATGAACAATTTGGAAGGTTGAAATTAATGTGCAAATAGGTATATATGGAGTGTGAATTCTAATTTTGGTATACAGATTACTTAAGCAAATAATGACAAAAATGGACAGTGAATTAAAGAAATCTTAAAGCTATTTTAAGTTAGAAAGTGAGTGTTGAAAAAAGGGATGGCTGCTTGAGTTCCACAGAACTCCAGTTCACTTATACAATACAAGAAAGAAAAATCTAGACTAGTTATATTAATTACACATGGGATTTTAAAATTGTGGATCAAATGAATTCATCATGATGATGCCTATGCTAAAATGGCCTCTTTTTCCAGTTATATAGGCTGGATTAAAATTGAATTATTGCTACAGAAAGTTTTCCCAATTTGCTCATATGAGAATTATGTTCAAAGTCAATAAAAATTTAGCTGTTTGTCAAAAAAACTAAGGTGAAATACCTGTTTTAATATAAATGCTTAGACAGTTGAAGGAAAATGCTAATAATTACCACTTCAATTTTGCTTATGTTTAACTTCATTATAAAACACAGAATTCTGAGACTACCTTCAGTATTATCATTACTTTCAGTATATCATTTTGGATATATATTCATGACATCAAAATATCTGATTAATATGATACAAAGAATTAGTTAAATTTAGTTAAAAGTATTCTAATTTCCTCTTTCATGAAACATTAATTAAAACTTTATGTTCTAAGAGGCTTAGCTAGCATTTTGTGGGTACTTTCAAAGTTCTTTAACTAGAGGACAATTTTTAAAAAATGTAAGTACCATTGAGTAAAATGTTACATCTTTACTAATAGATAATAAATCTATTTTGTGGAACCAATTCCAGAAGAATTCTTGAGGAGATTACAGTTTTTTTAGGTAACAGATGTTTGTTTTCTTTAAATTTTGAATGAAGTCAGATTAGAATATATGATTTTCCTCCAAGCCATAAACTGAACTTATGGGATTTCATTTCTTACTGTCAAAGTTCAAACAAGATTTTCTGATGACATTTGAATACTGGCAAAGAATACACAATTATAACACAAATTACAAGAAATACATCTATTGGAAAGATATTGATTAGTAGGTAGTCTTTGATTATTTATAAATGAGTGTTAAGTATTAATGATAGGGTGATAAAATTATGAATGAGATCTTTTGTATATTACAAGTATTTAAATCAAAGTAAGTTTATCACCTAGCATTCCAAATCTTACTATGTATTTAGGCATTTCTCTTTTTGCTTCATATAAGTAAGTATTTTATTCTCACTTGTAATACCTAGACTAAATGTAATGCTTGACTCTATTTTGGAAAGAAAGTAATTCTGCTGATCTTTACAGAACTACCATACCCAGGAGTTACATACATTAGAGGTTAAAACTCTATGAAGTCATCCACACAGACTAACACATATAAAATAAAAAGAAAAAAAACACGAGAGAAGTCCTATGACAAACATTGAAAGCAATGTATGTCAATATCTTTTTTACTCTTATAACAGCATAATTTTCATAAATGCATCTATATGAATTTTGATGTCAAATATATTTTTTCAAAGTCTGTTACATACCAGGTTCTGAGGATCCATAAGTGAACAAACAGATGTAATTCTTATAGCCATGGAGTACACAGTCTAGTGGGAAGAGGAGATATATCATGTTAAATAGTAATAGATTCTATGTATAAAATGAAGGCAAGTCACAAAATAAGCAGGACTGGATGTATTGTACCATGTGTACCCATCTATTTTATGATCCAACTGATGCTAATAGTATGATCTTTCTCTAGTTGGATTGCCTATCACAACATCCCCCCAGCTCAATAAATTTTATTTTGCCTAAAATATAAAGTGGAAGGAAATGACAAGGGAATTTTAGCCAGGAAATCTAATTGATGTTCTATCAATTTTATAAGAATTCAAATAGCCTAAAATATTCTTTATTGATAAAACATTAAAAGTCCAATTCAACTAACAAGTAGTGAGCAGAATTATGCTAAATGATTTAATTTACATATACATACCCCTTATTTAAGATTTGCCTAGTCATTTCCATACTTATTATTATGTAAGTAATTATAATTTATACTCTATACATTGTAATCCAGAAAATTAACATTCTAGCTCTTAAACTACTTCTATTGTTATTCTGGGGAGTGTGTCATTATAAGGCAATACAATTACTAGAATGGTATTCATCCATGTCCTTTCTATAGCTTAGAGATATCTAAACTTTTGAAAAAAAAAATACTCTCCTGGCTGTAAAAATGCCCAATCAGGACTTGTTTCTGAATTCTAATTATATAAATATTGTCAACTTTACTTCACATTTCTATATTTAAAATGATCCATTGTTTCAAATTAAACATAATTGTCAAAATATTGCCCTTCTTGATTTTACAAAATGCTTAACTATATATAAGGGTGTTAAAAAAATTCTGGGAATATGGTTATTTCAAATTGTTTCTGATATTATCCACCCAAAATAATAAGCAACAAATATCTATCACCAATTTATTTTAAATCCATACTTTGTAAGTAGTCTACATAGTTTAATAAAAAAGTATCATTTTATGATTTATGATTATTGTCATTAAAATACACTAATACATTTTCATAAGGTAAGTTAGCAAAGCACCTAACTTCTCATTAAGTTTGTAAAACAATTCAATGAAGACTACTGGAAAAAGAAGCAAAAATGGCAAGCAGAGTTATTCCATAAATAAATATAAAGGCCAGCTTTTGTAGGTTAATATTTAAGGTAAAATGGAAACATGTCCTAAAATCTTTATCTCTTATCCAATACCTCTGCATCCTTAAGCTTCATATTCTGTAAGAGATGGTTTCTATGAACTTGCTTAAAATTTTAATAACAATCATATTTAGCATAGGATTTCATGGTATGTGGAAAATATTCCATACATACAATCTCATTAATCCTCCCTACAATCCTTAAAACCATTTAAAACACATTTTTGAAGAGCTTATTTTGGCTCTAAATCTTTATCTCATTCAGAGGACATTTGAAAAGCTATGGAAGCCATTAATTTCAATGTGTTACTTTTCCATGTCCCTTTTGTGCCATATAGGAAAGAAGTGGGTATAATCTCTCAAATGATAATTCTAAAAATATGAGATATTGGCTCAATTTAATTTTAATTTCATTAACAGCTTTTATTATGAGAAAACATGTTTATAGTTATGTTCCAATTACTACCATTCTGTGTTTTCACTGTCCCAGAGGGCAAAAAGCATATCCCATGACCTCACCTAAAGGAAGATATGAGCCAAGGCTCACATATCAGAAATGATGCATATCTTTAACATGGGGAATGCAGGAATTTCTATTTATTTTGTTTTCCAAAAATACTTACATTGAATAAAATAAACTATAGAATGTGACAAATTTTCTGCCACCTTTCAGAGATGCATCACCTACTGCTTGAGGCCAAGAAATGAATAGTTTCCATAATTAGTATGCAAAATTGAATAATTGAACTATGGTTTATGAGGGTTTCTTTCACTAAGAAGGAAAACTTCATAATCTCAAAGCCTAGTCAAGTGAGTTTACTTGATTTAGCCTTTTTAAGCTCGCAATTATTATCTTGTGCTCATTTCATAGAACTACAAAGAAATATTCACCATAGATATTAAAGTTTTCTTTCACCACACAATAGTTTTCTATTTACTTAGAGTTTTCTCTGAATAAAAAAATGTACTCTGTGTTTAATTTTAACACAAATTTATAGCAATATTAAAAAAATAAAAAGCATTACCCAAATAAATGAAACATTTGAGAGTCAATATATACATTACAACATTTTGAAAAGATAAAGCCAATTCAATTCATATCTGCCAATGAGGCAAAGATTTATTTTGAATGAGTACCATTTGCAAATAGGACATGTATGATGTCTTTAACTATTTTATTCTCACATTATGCTGTGTAATAGAATGTCTTGCTAGGTAAAACTTTAAAGCACTTGGAACTTGATGATATTTCAATTGCTTTTTTAAAATAATTTATTCATTTATATATTCATCAGTTCTGCTGATATGAATTGAATGTTTACTATAAAATGGATGCCAGGGATAATCATTATAAAGATAAAATTTCTGCTATAAAGGAACTTGTAGTCTAATTCCATGGAGGTAATGGACAGCTACTGCTACCTAGTTTAAACCTGAAGCATTTGTTAGAACCCAGAATTTTATATTGAAATTTCAACTAATCTTCAATTCTTTATTAACTCAGTAAATTGGCATTATCTATCTACTGAATGATACCCAGAAGAAATACCCCCAATAGCTATTTTATCTGTAACTTTTTTCAACTTTCTGACCCAAGACTGGTTATGAAAATGATGAATAGATGAACTTTGCTTCATCAGATTCTCTCTAGTTGACTCATGAATTTTTTAAAGATTTATATTTATTTATTTTTACGGGGAAGGAAGGAGAAAGGAAGAAAAACATTAATGTGTGGTTGCCTCTCGAGTGCCCCCTACTGGGGACCTGGCCTGCAACCCAGGCATGGGTCCTGACTGGGAATCAAACTGGCAACCCTTTGTTTCACAGGCTGGTGCTGAATCCACTGAGCCACACCAGCCAGGGCTGACTCATTGGTTTTTAAGATACTACTCAATCATTAAGTCCACCCATGAGCTTTAAGAAAGGAGAATTCAAATGAACCTGTGGAGGTCTTCAGAAATCAGGCACTAGAAAAAAATTATAATGTGGATGTTCTATAATGCCAACATTGGTGGAGTATTATTGGTGTTGATTTTGTAAAAAATCTTCAAGTTCTAAGTAACTCAAGAAATAGATACTGAATACAGGATTTTACATGGGTATCATTCAATGAATTATACTCCCATGTATATAAATACAGTATTTGACATCTGGAAGTTGATTTTCTTGGAGTGTCATGTGTGTTTATGTATATGTGTACATACATATACATAAGGAATGGAAGAATTAAATATCAGGAGCCTCTAATTTTAACATTTTCCAATAGTTTTACCTAATTGCCTAGGACTTTACTATAAAGTCCTAGCCATTTCTCTATGCACTATTATCAAGTGTTGGCAGCAATAATATGTCTGATAGTATTTTAAGCCCATTCCCAAAAACACCATCTCAAGAAGCAATAGCCTTGGGCACATTGTTTGATCATGGTAGATCGTGACATTATAAGGGTAAACATGGGACAAGGGAAAATTTAATGTTAAATATAATATCATTTCTAGAAATGTCCTAGTGGTTGTATGTCACAATTATAAAATTTTTTTAAGTTATTTTTCTTTTTAAAACAGTTTGATTTTTAAAAGAATGCATTTTTATTAATTTCATTTAAAGTTTTTATATAACATCACACATATGTTATTCTAATGTCATATGTAATATTATTATTTCCAATATGTTAAGAATATATTAATACACTACAGAAATCATCACCTAGATTTGCTTTGCATCTGCATTGCTAAATAATTTCTATTTTGAGTAGAGTTTTATATTAATAATTGTGTAAGCAAAGAAAATGGTACTTTTGTCAATCTCTATATTTTTCTGTCTGTGATCAAAGATTCCATAACTATTTAAGTTAACATTATGTTGATTCATACTCACTTCTCTATAATACCATAGTTCAGATATTTATTTTTATAGGACACTGAAGTTTTAAGTAGTTGATGGTAGTCATTGTCCAGTCTCTAAATGGGAACAAAAGCATTTCAAAATTGAGAAATAAGTAAACACTTCATTTGATGTCACCAGCCTCTATATCTTTTATATATACATACACATATATTTTATGTGTATATATATACACAATATGTTTGTGTATATGTGTGTATATATATTTATATGAATATATATTTAAATATAAATATATATATTCATCTCTGTGACATCACAGCTTCATTGCTTACGCAGCTTTATGGTCTCAGTGCACACATTCTTGTATCCACATAATGTACAGAAAAACCATTGTATAGCTAGTTATATTAACTATGCCATGTATTTGGAGATTATTACATTATTTTACTTATTATGTGATTACAGTATCATGTTTTTAGCCAATAGACTATACTACAAAGAAGAGTGTGTCCATAGAAACTTACCTAAAATCCTTCAGGAAGAAATAATTTGTGGGCAGTTATAGGTATGGGGAGCGATGGTTTTCTAAAGTGATTCAGCAAGCATTTATTTAGCATGCACTGTGTGCAAAGCACTGAAAATGGCTAGAACATTGGTGTATTGATTTCATACTACACACATAAAGATTCCTTTGCAATATGGTTTCTATCATATACCCCAAATTACCCTGGTTCTCCTATTCATAGAAATGGATATGATTTAAGCGTGAATATAAATTTTAATAATTTCAAAATTCTACATATCACAACTTTAATTTTATAAAAAACATTGCACTTTTTCACCTTTTTGGGTCCATTTTGGATTATACAATTTGAATGTGTGGTGAGGATGTTTTAAACAGATTACTAAATCTTTGCTTGTAGACTGTCACTAAATAGCAAGTTTGCTAACAACTGTTTTCTCCTTTAGCTCTTAATTAACTAACTTTTAATGGAAGATATTAAAAAATGGACACATAACACTTATATCCATATCCATATATATGGGTCTGGGGAGGAAAAATGATGAGTGTGAATAACCAAGATGCATGTTCAGTCATTCTTTTTTCCTACAGAATGAGGATGATTTTCAAGACAGTACACACCTGTATTTCACAAGAAGCTCTCTACCTGCTAAATCACAGTTTGACTATCATTAAAAATGATCCCTCTAAGAAAACTAGGAATTAATAAAACTAGTTTCCTCTTGACTGAGGAATAGCTGGCTCCTCAGAAAGTTGTAACTTGGAACTCCTCTGAGTTGGTGTCCTCACTTTGAAATCATTTTCTACTACTCTGTACTCTTCAAGGATACTCTAAGGAAAGTCAGAGAAAGTCTGCTTTCCCTTCCTCTTATTTTCTACAGAAAGACAATATGCTCTATTTCCTTCTGCTCCACACTGAAGTGACTGTCCCACACGTCTCATATCTCATTTCAGAGTAACAAAATGTTGTAGTGATAACTCGTAACTTAATAGCTGATTGGGTAGTTAAACACACCCTTTCTATAATAGTCTTTTCTAAAAGTCCTGATGGAGCCAGGAGGAATTTTTGCGAGTACCTTAAGTAATTCTATCCTAAAAGTCCATTTTACAATTAGGACCCAGTATCCTGCTCCTCAAGAGAGTAATGAGAGAAGAGGAAGGCAAGGGGAGAACTGTGTTTAAATGGGTTTGGGAAAACAAAGGACAAAAAGGATTGGAACTCATTGCTCACATTTAGTGTAGGAATCAGAATATCTGTACCACCCTAGTGTTACCCTCTCAGCCAGAATGAATGATGCAGGAGAGGGAGAGTAGAAATGGCTCACTGGCGTATCTGCCATTTATTTATGTCTTGACACAAACCATGATCCAATAAGGCAGAGGGACAGCTGGAAATTTCTTGTGGCCCTAGAGAAACGGAAAAAAAGAAAGAAAAAAAAGCAATACCTTGTGCCTCAAAGAGGTCATTAAAGCAGCTAGGAGAGAAAGATAGATTCAGAAGGGGATAGTAGTACAGGAGGGATGTGCTTGGTAAAAACTAAACCCATTAGGTAAATAGATGTCACTGCAGGGCCAGTTTAGGTGATGGCAATGGTGGTATCAAGTTGCCTCATCCCATCCCAAAGCCTTGTCAATGCCTAATCCCCAGAAATGCAAATTTCTACCCAAAGAAATGGATAGAGGTCACCCTGAAAGGCTGACATTATCTTCCAAAAGAAGACTTGAAGAAGAATCTAAGTTCAATTACAAAATATTAAAATGGTATACTTATACAACTGCGATTAATTACTGAGATTCATTCCTGCTATAACACTGTCATTCTTCACTAAGTAAAGATCACTTCTGCTACCTGACTAGAAAAAGAATTAGGTTGAAAAGGGGAATGCCCCTCAAAATACATTCAAGTAACATACAACTTGGTATAGAAAGGCTGCTATTTATCTGTGTATTGGGCCTTTGCTTTCAGAAGCCCACAAAAACATGGGGTTTAACAGTTTAATTAGATTGTTTGTAAAAGTTGGGTTATAAAAGAATCAATGTTATTTTAATGAATTGTGATTTTTTATTTATGTTTATTTTTTATTTCTTTGTTGTTCAAGTACAGTTGTCTCCATTTTCCCATCACATTTCTCCTGCCCCACCCACCCCTGTGGGAGGCCACTCTGCGTGGTGTGGGCCCAGCTCCCACTGGTAGATGCACAGGACCCACACTCATGAATAGGTTCTCCCGTGGGGAATCGGGACTGCAACGTACCTAGGCCACTATGAGTCTTGCTTTTTGCTAAAACTCCCTCACCCTGAATTGAGGACATTCACTGCAAAGCAACTTCCTAAAAACCATGCTAAACCTTTCAAGGATGAGTGTAGCCAGTCCAACTACTTTTGCCTTTTCATTTGCAAATATCCCTTTTCTGTGATGTGATTACCAGAATCCTCTCCTTTGTTTTCTGTATAAGGTAACCACCCAAAGCAAGGCTATGCATAGTTAATGAGGACCTTCAGGTAAGGTGCCCAGTAAGACAATAAAAGCTCATTGGAGTGAGGGCCAAGGCTTTTTGCTCCCCTTGAGAGAAAAGTCATGCTGTCCCTTTTCCTCCACAGGACTCAGTAGTCTGTGTGAATTTGTCTCATATTTCATCCATAATGACGTGGACCCCACCAACCAGGGTCCGTGTCACATCCCCATCTCCAACCCTCAATCCTACCCACCTTTGGCTTTGTCCTTTATATACATGTTCCTTGAATTGTGATTTTATAAGCATAATTTTACATCAATATTGTCGGTGCCTAAATTACGGAATAAAATGTAAGACTCAGTTCCACAAAAATAGCCAACTCTCTCCTGGATTAAAACTGGGGTAAATGGCCCAAGTTTTTGAGATAAAGCTTCTTCTTTGATTTTCTTTACAACTGAAAATATCATTTCCTAAATAAAAGCTAGGTCTTCAATAAATTCAAATAATTCTTTGGAAATCAAGAAAAAAGTATCTATCTTTTAACAAGAAAATGTAAATTCTTATCACATTCAAAACACTAAGATTTAGTTACTTGTCTTCTGTGAAAAAGTATACATGTGGTGGGAGGTGGGGTGAATGTGTGTGATGTGCCTGGTGGCCATGCACTGGCTAGTTTTAAGGTTACTTCTGGTCTATTCGAATAAGCCATAGACTAGGATTGTCCTTTCATGTCGATGAGAGGAATGGACATTCACAAAACATGAATTGAAGATCAAAAAATGAGGATCCACTAAACTAAAATAAAGCAAAACAAAACAATACTTCATCTAAATTATTTATATGTGAAATTTCTTTAACAGAAAACAAATTCTTCAATTGTATAATATAAGGCTTAAAATGCATTTTATATAAGTATAATATAATTTGTAAATGAGTAATATCAGTCTTTTACTGAGAGCAAGTTTTAAATTTAAAAAATGTACTTGCAGGGAGAGTCTAAAGGCAATGAATGGCCAAAGGTAACATAAGGAGGGTGGGGGAATGCCATAAAAAGAGAAAGAAGCATTGCCTTAGATTAATGCTATAATTATGCCCAGCAGTACTAGAAAGATTCTCAAATAGTCCTTGACACCTCAAATGTACTACCACATTTCATTTATTCAACATATTTATTGATTGCCTACTGTTTCTTGGGCATTCAGGACATAGCAGTGAACAAAGTCAGCAAAACTCCCTGCCCTCAAAGACTTTGCAGTCTGGGCAATAAGTACATAAACAAGCACACTAGATGATATGTGAGAGCAAAAAAGAGCTTCAGAGATAAATAAAGGAAGAAAGAAAACTAAGAGAGATATTGGATACTGGTGGGTTTATAATTTTAAATTAGGCACCAATGGAAGGTAAAAGAACAAGACATTCAATTACACAAGGAAAGTCATGTTAAAATATTTGACAAGGGAAGCAAGAGCATACAGTGAAGTAACAACAGTCTCTTCAATAAATCTTGTTGGGAAAATAAGTATATGCAAAAAAATGAAACTAGACCAGCAACTTGCACCATACACAAGAAAACCTCAAAATTGATACAAGACTTAAATGTAAGTCACAAAACCATAAAAATCCTAGAAGAAAACATAGGCAATAAAATTGCAGCTATCTCACATAGCCATATTTTTTGCCAAAATGTCTGTAGAGCATGGGAAACAAAGGAAAAAATAAACCAATGGGACTACAAGAAATTAAAAAACTTCTGCACAGCTAAAGAGACCATCAACAAAATGAAAAGAGAACCTACTGTATGGAAGAACTATTTGCCAATGTACATCTGATAAGGGTTTAATTTCCAAAATACATAAAGAAATTATACATCTCAATACCAGGAAGACAAACAACCCAATTTAGAAAAGGTCAAATGACCTGAATAGACACTTCTCCAAAGAGGATATACTGACAGCTAATAGACATATGAAAAAATGTTGAATGTCACTGATCATCAGAGAGATAAAAATTAAAACCACCATGAAATATCACCTTAAACCTGCCAGAATGGCCACCATCAATAAATCAACAAACAATAAGTTCTGGTGAGGCTGTGGAGAAAAGGGAACCCTCGTGCACTGTTGATGGGAATGCAGATGGTGCAGCCGTGGTGGAAAACAGTATGGAGTTTCTTCAAAACATTAAAAGTTGAACTGACTTTGACCCAGCTATCCCACTTCTGGGCATATACCCTACATATCCCAAAACACCAATTTGAAAGAATATATGCACTCCTGTGTTCATAGCTACGTTATTTACAAGAGCCAAGATATGGAAACAGCCCATGTGCCCATTAGTAGAACAAGCTGATGAAAAAGCTGTGGTATATTTGCACAATACAATACTATGCAGCAGTAAAAAAATTCTACCCATTGCAACAGTGTGGAGGGACCTGGAGACTATTATGCTAAGTGAAATAAGTCAGTCAATGAAAGACAAATACCTTATGATCTCACTTATATGTGGAATCTAATGAACAAAATAAACTGATGAACAGAATAGAAAGAGGCATAGATACGTGAAACAGACTGACAGAGGTTGGAAGAAAGAGGGAGGGGAGACTGCAAGAAAGAATATGAAGGTTCCATTCCTGTTCCAGTTGTTTGCTTAGTTTCTTCTTGGTTTTTTTCAGGTGTGGTTATTAATAATTGTGAGTTTGCTTTCATTTTACTACACATGGAGGGTTTGCAACAGGGGAGTGGGAGGAGGAGAGGGGGGGAAGCTACAAAGAATAAGTAGCATGGATGGTAGGTAGAAAATAGAGAGGGAGAGGGCAAGAATAGTAGGGGAAATGTAGAAGCTAAAGAACTTATGACACATGGACATGAACTAAAGAGGGGGAATGTGGGTGGGAGAGAGTGTTCAGGGTGGAGGGGAATGAAGGGGAGATAATAGAACAACTGTAATAGCATAATCAATAAAATATATTTTTTAAAAAAAGAAAGAATATGAAGGATTAACCAAAGAGCACACGTGTATGACCCTGAATATCAGACAATGTTGAAGTGATGGGCTGAGGGAAGGGGCAGTAAGGGCCCAGTGGAGGTCAGAAAAGTCAGGAAAGTGGGTGAAACTGTAATAGTGTAAACAATATTTTTTAAAAAAAGAATCTGAAAGCCTGGTGCTGAAACAATTTTGTTGAACTTCATTCCAGGTATATGTGTTGGTGCCCCTTCATATTATGTGTAAATCAGCTGAGTGCTGGGATTTGTGATTCCCTATAAATTCATACATACTCAAGTCTGCCCAGGAAGTATCCAGCTACATAATGTGAAAAAGAGAGGCATTTAGTGAAAACACATGAGATATAACAAACACTGTATGTAGGACAATGATATCTCAGTCCCCTTCAGAGTAGGCACCTTGAGACCTTACACAATTCTCCCAATCATCAGCTGCCTGAATATTTTCCTGAATTTCATCAAAGATCTGAAATCTCTTCCCTTTCAAAGGTGATTTTAGTTTTGGAAAAAATCAGAAGTCACAGGGTGCCAAACCTGGGCTGTAGAGGGGCTGAGTCACCTGGCTGATCATAGCTGCGGCCTCCTGAATCATCCAAATAGTTTCTGCAGAGGAATGTTCAAGCTTAACACAAAATTTGATGCAGATTTGTTGCTCTACTTTGAATGCCATTTTGATGCCACAGCCACACAGTACACATGCTCACTCAACAGCATCTACTGCCCGAACTAACTAGTATAGTAAAATTGTCATTATTCATGCATGTGCATTCCAGTCCACTCTCCCTGGCTGCCAGGTTACATAGATGTCACACAAACTGTTCTCATTAGGTTAGAAATGGTTGGAATTTTTCTGGACAGACCTCATATACAATACATATATACATGTGTATATGAATGTATATTCTTACATACAAATATATATTTTATAAATTTTATTATGGAATTTTTCATTATAAATATTTTGATTTATCCAATATTCAGGAACGGGGCATGATGAATTGCACTAGAAACAACTATTTCTTTATTCTCTACATAATCCAAAATAAGTGTTATGAAGCCAATCAGAATTTTTAACTAGGAGGATAATTTATTTGTATTTATTAATTTCTTTATTGATGTTCAATTACAGTTATAACTGGGAGGGAAATTTAGACATAAAAAGATAACAATTATTATCATTAAATATTTTTTAAAAAATAACCTCTCTAACATCATAGTTAAATACCTAATACATTTTATAATTAGGACAAATCATGTCTCTTTTTTTAATTTTATTTTTGTCAGATGAAAATTATGACAATTCTGCTATATCCTCTTAGTTAAAAATATTATGATATATGTATATATATATATATATATATATATTTGAAATTGAAAGGCCATTGTCAACTCCAGTGGAGTTACATTGGTCCAGATTTGCAACCATGTTACCTTCATAAAGACAGTCTGACTGTTACACCTCACTTTACATTCTACAGAAGGGCTACATATAATATTAAGGGATTTTTAAAGAAAAACATGCAGCTAAATGAGAAAAGAAAGAAAAACCACCCTATCTGTAACAAATCAGTGTATTCCAATGTTTCCACTCAGTAACTGTGGTTTAACTATGGTTTGGGAGATTACATGAAAGAGAGAGAAAGGAAATGAAGCCAAGAGGAGTGAAAAAGAAAAAAAAATGATACCGCCTAGCTACAAGCTGCAGAGGGAAATTAATATTCAAAAGGTTAAGGTGTCTGTGAAATGTATGTAATGAGTAACACTCATAGTTTGTTACTATAGGTTCATTGCCTCTAATGTTGAGGACGGCACATGGATAATTTACGATTCCCATTGTCCCCTCTGCAGGGATTAATTCTGAATTATTTATGTACCTATATACGCAGAGAACTGAAACATTTTAGTTAAAGTCAGCCACTCACTCATAGTCTTGAAATTATGCAGCCCTTGTTGCTAAAAATGATGTTAGCCTCTTGTGATTTAAGTCATAACATTTTATTTTCAGTCCCACTGAGAGAGAAGGCACATAGGAGGGGGGAAAAGATATATTTTTTTCTAGAATAAATCTCACAATGCATTTTTTAAAGATGTAAATAGATAATGGTAATTTTGTTGAGTCAAATTTTTGTTGTAGAGAGCATGTAAATAAACCTTTATTTTATTCATGATTTGTGATTTTGTACTGGAACACTCTATGACTTGTTTTCATATTGTTACCTTTAAATACAAAGCCTCTGCATTTTAATAAAGGGAATCCCACCTACATGTTAATTAATCAAAGAATAAAATTTCATTTTTAGAAAATTGTTCTAATCCATTCAGATTTCACAACAAACCGTTTCATTTAGTCAACTGAATTTTTAAAAAGTACTGTTTCCATTTAAACTCCAGTGATTACTCACCGCTATTAAAGGTTCTTTTGACTACATCAATATTAATGTAAAAATGTAGGTATTACACACTTCTCTGAAAAAATAACAGATTCTATTCTGGACTGACAATGTGTTTGATAGGTGCCAACCTTGTCAGCATAAGACTATCTGGTAATTTTTAATAATAAATTGGATTTTGAAACACTGTATACATTTAACACATTTTTGCATGTTTTTGGCATAAATGATAGGTTTTCATATATTTAACCAAAGTGTTTTGATTGAAAAATATTGCCTCATATACAGTTATTTTGAGAAATTTTTTTTCCTAAAGTCTCTTCCTAAACAACTGAGCCTGGGCCTTTGCATTTCATGTTGGCCAGTCTCTTCTGATCTTAGGAATTATGCTTCATTAATTATTAGGGTGTATCTCAAGCAGGTAGACACAATGTTGTACAGGGTGCTGACTGTGAAAAGAGATGAGAAATTACAAGTATTCAAAAGCAAATGCAAATATACATATATATTTATACTTATATGTACACTTTATATATGCCATATATAGCACATCAATTTTACTTTTAGCCCCCACCTCATACAATTCAACAATTGCTAATAAATTAGGAGGAGGAGCATATTGATGTACTGCTTGACTACAACACAAAGAAGTGTAGTTAGCAAAAAGCTGCAGTGGGTAATGAACAGTATTTTAACTCGGCAGTTTAACCTCCGTGTCTGTCAGCTGTGACCTTTTACCAACCCCAATGAGAGTCTGATTTCTCACTTTTGCTACTCACTGCTGGATGAGTGAATGTAGAATTTGACAGCGAGAGGTTTTACATGAAAAGGAAAGGTACTTAAAAAGCATGTTTTGTGATGATAGGCTACATTTATTCACTGTTCATTACACTGGGTGCAGCAGCAGCGTTGGTGGATTGATTGGGTGTGAGCAGCTTGTCTGCTATGTAAGTGAAGAGGCGGTATTGACCTGCATGGGAGCTGGAGTGACCTCTAGATGACCCCCCTTTCACCTGAAATTGACCTTGAAAACAACCTAGGGTTCACTCCCATTTAAATAGGAGGAAAATTCTTCTAACAGCATGTGAATTATTGGAATTGATGTATTGAGCATTTCCTTTTTTCCCTCCCCCTCACCCCTTTTTCTTTTACTTTTACAGAGGTAAATGCTTGTAGGGGGTAAGGCGAGTGTTGGCTTTTAAATTTCCAGACCCTGCAGCTGCTCTGCTTGGTGTTTGCACAGATTTATGGAGGGGACCAACCGGACTTTGGACTGCTTGATGTAAAATTTTACCATTCATCATTATTGATTAGAGTCCACACTCTCTGACAGAGCCCAAACCTTACTATGACAATTGCTATTTCAGTTGTTATGGGCCATAATGGGCCATAGGGATGATTT
This sequence comes from Trachops cirrhosus, assembly GCA_028533065.1. NCBI lineage: Eukaryota > Metazoa > Chordata > Mammalia > Chiroptera > Phyllostomidae > Trachops > Trachops cirrhosus. The sequence continues at coordinate 137,939,335 of CM052540.1, read as the reverse complement.
AAAGGAGCAAAATAGCTATCTGTAATTACACATGAATAATCCATGAATTCTACACCACAACGCTTATGATCAGACCCTAACTACCAAGGCTTGGGACATTTATTCTTGTTCTCTCTTTGGTACCTGTGCCAAAAGTTGCCAACTGATGATAATTGAAGCAGAACAGGCTTACCCTCTCCCATTTTCAAAGTTAAGTTTCCATTCCTGGTTAAACATAAATCACACACTTGGAAAGTGATAGAATATTGTCTTTTAACAGATGGTGTGATCAATAATAGAACTGGCTTCTTATTAGAAAAGGATGCCCATTAGCATTTCATCAATTAGCATTAAGTAAATACCATATATTAGAAATTTGGTATAATCATTGCACTGCTAGAACCAGAGGAAAGAAAGTAGAACGTTATTATTATTGTCTTCATTTTTTAAACAAATGCTTTTACTTGAAATCTTTAGTCTCATAGATGGCCTAAAGATAAGGGGAAAAAAAGATCAAGATCATAAATTAGTTTCCATTGTACAATGAAAATGTGATAGGTCTTAAGCAAGCTTTAGTAACTGTTGAAACTAATACAACTAACCTAGGGATTCATCTGTTGTAGCGTAACAGTAAATTATTCTCTAATTTTATGTGAAATGGAGAGATTGAGAGAATGTTTGTCCACTGAGCTTATGTATATGTGCAGCCCCTAGGGTCCAGAGTGCTGGCACAAACATGAATAATAAAAAATCACATTTATTAGTGGCTTCCCAAGATATTCCCATGTCTAGAATATATCATGGAGGGGAAAACCCCCAATGTATATGGTAATTTTAAGTATATTTTTAGGAGTGGCTAATTTTTTCCTTGGTATTTCCCAAAGACTCCAGTACTTACAGATCTAAGAATGGGAAATCTATGCAAAGTTTTTGTAAGCTTACTTCTTCTAGCTCTTAGAATTTGTGTAACCAACTGCTATATTTACTCCACTTTGAGATTTTGATTTTCTGACAATTTAGGAAACAACTTTTGGCAGTGTTTTTTGTCTATCTACCACATATTTTAGAAAAGTGTCTCTTCTGCTTGGTTTGTGACAATATTTCAGTAGTTCAACCTATTTGGGGCATAGTAGTGCTGTTTAAGTCAGATTCATTTTTCATACTGTTCAAATATTTACATACAGGGCTACAGGCTTATTAGCAATCTGGTGAAGTATTTGTAAATCTGGATCAAAATTCAGACAGGATATTACTGCATTGACTTGACCTATTTTCTGTCTAAATCCTTACTCCATAATTCTTGTTTCATCTGATATTAATCCCATGCATAAAAGACAGTAACCACAACACTTGTACATAACAATACTCTAGCATCCACACAGGAGGATTTACTAATCTGATATTCCCCCTACCTCCCTCAGTATGAGGTGCTTACACCTGTGACAGATTCAAAGCTCTATGAAGGTCTAACATAGCCAGTACATGTTATCTATTGTATTTTACTTTCCTCCTCTCTCATTATAGTGATGAACCACCACCAGGGTCCTCAGCAGACCCTTAGAGGACATGCAAATTGTAATTATTCTAATTTATTATTATATCATGCTTTTTTTAATCTTTGGGATCACTTACCCCCTTCAAATCATTGAAATATTAAAATATGTTTTGTATATTCTGCTAAATAGGGTTCAGTGAAAGATGGAAACGTAACACATTTTTAAAAGTAACTAATTTAAACTAAATAAAAGATGACAGTTTTTTTCCAAGTCATGTAAATTATTTTTTTTTAAGTATTTCCTTCTAACATTTCTCATTTATCTGTACATCAAATAAACACAAAGCCGGGACGTGTTTTCTTGAACTGCAAATCTTTACAAAGTACAACAAAAACACAGACTTGTAATTGGTATAACATCAGAAACCCACATACTCATCTAGTGCACCTCCATCTCATCTTTGTTCCTACCTCTCTGTAAAGGATAAGGCAGTTTTGCCCAAAGGAAGAAATAAAAGGGAATCCTCGTTAAAAGGTACATTAATGGAAAAAGAACAGCTTTATTGGGGACATGTGCAGAAAGGGATGTTTAAGTAGTAAATGATAATTTACTTTTGAGGTATATTAAAAAGGTTTAATCTTACTGATCATGAGTTAAATTGGATGTTTTAATCAGTTAGCGAGTGCCAAAAATAATTATGCCAGATTGCTTAGTCTGCAGAACGTGTACACAAAGCATATAAATCCTTTGCTTCCCCAGGGATTTCTCCGAATAACACACAACTAAAAGACAAAAGCGATATCAAACTCATATAAATTAACATTGTAAATGATCTGAAAAATATAATAAATAACATCATTCCATCACTTTCAATATGCAGCATAGGGAGGGTATCCAACACAAATATATGCATTAATCTTCTATATCCTTACTAAACTTTTTCAGTAAACTTTCCTTTCATTTACTTTCTATGGTTCAATTCAAGGTCATTCCTTTCATTGAGAGAGCTGGGCTGGATGAGAGCATAGAAACCTGTGTTTCTTTTAGAAATGAATGTGAAAAATGGGATTATTTTCCTAATGAAGTTTTATTGAAAAAGTAAAGTAAAGGAGTTGGACCAAGGACCTTGAGAGTCCTTTGAAGTGCTAAAAATTCTATGATTTTAAGATTAATATGTATCACAATATTGACAGTATCCAAACAAAAGAGATTATATAGATGAAATAACAAGCTATAAGTAAAATCATTTTACATGCATAATAAATTTTAAACTGAATTATTTCTAAAATACTAATAGATATAAAAGCTGGGGTAAGCCATATGCTTTGTCCCATTTGTGTGAAAAATAAATAATATGTATAATTTTGTGTATTAAACTTTCCACACCCATTAAACTCTAATTTAGATTTCTTTTGACATACCTTATGTGGACTGAGTATATCTTGATAGTTTAATTCAATCATAGTAATATAATTTGAAAATACTATCTCTATCATGTCTTCCATCAACAACTTTTTAAATACAAAATCTTTTGGGCCATTAGATAACTTTCAGTCACTGCTTTAAAATGTTTTTTTTTTCCATAAGAAAAGTGATTAAAGTTTGGGTAGAGACAAAAAAATTTTTTTAAGATTTCTAAAATGTATGTTTCTCTTTAAATGGTAGTGTTCACTCTGGAATACTTATGCAAGTTTGATGTAAAGCTTATCATTTTCTGGAAGTCGATGATTATTGAAAGCTGAAAGAAGAGTGAGCTGAGGTTAAGTGAATCATCAGTTACACATCTGATGCTTTTCCCATCACGTAACTTAATTGGTTTACACTGATTTTGTACTGGAGAATTTAGGGACAACATGGGGGCTTTTCTGAAGATCTGAACAGCTGCTTGATTTGTTAATGAGCAAGGTTATCAGTAGCCAATTGCTCACTGCTGAAAAACTGCATGCTCCTGCTTAGTCCATTGGAGAGGGAGTTTTTAAAATGTGGCTTTTGGGTTTGACACCGTTGCCTTCTGGGTGATTTGGGTACATTCATTTGTCCCTCCAGCAACCCAATTTCATTATATGCAAATTAGAACTACTACAGGCAAAATTTTCCTCTTTATAATAGATTTAAGGATGCAATAGAAGTACTCCTCTTTAGAAGATAGGAACAGATATGTCTTCTTTATCATATATGTCAGTTCTCACTACCACTTTAGGGGGCCAAAATCCTTTTGAGAAGCCTATAAAAGGTATGGATTTCTACCCGAAAGTGTGTGTATAAGTATACACACACAGAACATTTTTGCAAACAATATGAGATGTCTGTATACATCAGGTTAAGAGCATTTTTAATATAATTATGCTGAAATAGACTTCCTCAAGCACCAATAAGAATGCTAAGCTAGAAGAGTTTCTAACCAATTATATAAAAAGCAATTTAATAAAAGAAGCAATTAGGTACCATCTTATAGATTAAGATCAATGAAATATTTTGTTTCAAATATAGATCATACTGCATGGAAAACAAAAACATATGTATTTGCGAAAGGAATATATACATTCATTTGTATTTTCTAGGACAAGGATCATTGAAATACTGTTTTGGATATATGTGAAAGGTGTACTACTTCATTAAATACGCAGTTTTTATTTTTTTCTAGGTTTTCAGCATAATTTCAATGGTCAGCTAAGTAATGGATATATAAGTACATATAGTTCTAACAATAATTCTGAAAATGAGAGTTACAAGTAAATTCAGTGTTTTTCAGTGTGTTACCCATTATACCTCCTATTCCAATAGTTTCCTTAAATACTTTCTGATGTAAAAGATCCTACAAATGAGGACACAGTCACAGACCTTGTTTTTAAACTTCATTAATTTACTTGATATGGTTGTTAATACTGCTTTTATTCAAAGAATATATACAAAAATCAATTGCTGAAATTCAATGGTGTTATTGAAGTTCCAAAATAGGAGATGAAGACATTTCATAAATTCATCTGAAACTAAATAAAATTAAATTTTCAAGTCAGTTTTATGTGGTATATAATTATTAATGAGCACATTATTATCAGTCCATTTGCAGGGAATATGTGCATACTACATGTCCAAAGAGTCCACCTTCCACATTTACCAGTACAGGAACTCACATACTCTGCCTTCCTACCTGGTGTCATTTGTGTAGTTTCTGAGCTCTTTTCTCAGTCTAAGGCTGACTTTCACACAAATTTCCATCTTTGCTCCTTATTCAAGGACCTGGCTCCAGGAATTCTGCTCCTCACTTCCTCCTATAACATCAATTGTTGACTCTCAGCTAGCCTTCTCCCCTCAGCATATGGGAAATTATCATTATAATTATTATAATATTATTTCTTACATCTTAAAACAAGCTGTTTTTTTCATTTTTTGTTCCCTTTTCAGCAAAACTCCTCAACAAAGTTTCTATTATATGCCCAATCCCTCTTCTCCCATTCTCTCTATCCAACTCACCTGAGTCTGGATCACAATGAGCATTATTACCACTGCCAGATTCCTCTCTTTGATCATAACTTTATGATCCCATGATCAATTTAAAATTCCTGTCTTACCTGACTCACCAGCAATAGAGAGAGTTGATCACTCCCTCTTCCTGAGACACTTCCTTCACCTGATTTCCACATGGTAGTCTCTTGGTTTTTCCTCCTGGCTAGTGCCTCCTTCACTGTCTTATTTACTGGTTTATCCTCTTGTGTCCCACATATCTTAATTTGAATGCTCCCCTGAACTCATTCTTTGATCTTTTCTTTCATAGCTATGGCCCATTTCTTGGTGATTTCACATAATTCCATGGTTTTAAATAGCTCTGTATGTTTAATTCTCAAATGTTTATTTCCAGTTTAAATATCTCTCCTGAATTCATGGCCTGACATAGCCATATAAATATCTAATAAACAAATACAATATATGCACATCTGAACTTCTAACCACCTCTCACCTCTACTGCTACCATTTGGTCATAATATCACCTTGTCTTGTCACCATTACAATACACATTTATCAGGTCTCCATGCATTCATCCTTCTTCCTATACTCCATTCAGCCCATTCATATTACAGCAAACAGAATGATTCTACAAAATGTACTTGTGATGGTGTCATATCATTGTCAAAACTGGGAAATGACCCCATTTCATTCAGAATGAAATATCTCCACATGAACTCAGGCCTTCTTCTTCTCTTATCCCATTTTCCATTATTCTTCCTCTTTCTTGCTCATTGCACTCCAGCCATACTGAACTACTTGCTTTACTCCATTGGGACCATTACTCTAGCTTTTTGTTTTGTTTAATCTGGATCATTCTTACTGCAGCTATTCTGAAAGAACAGCTTAATACTGTTCTTTCACATCTTTGCTCAAATCTCACCAGTGTGGCCTAGGAAACACATTTAATATACAAACTGAATTCTTTCAACACTTGTAGTTCCCCTCAACACACTCTAATTTTTATTTATTTCCATATAACATCAATTTTTAATTCATTGCATAATTTACATATTATTACACTTATTTTTAATTTCTGTTTTCTCTTGTCACTAGGCTATAATATGTGCATACTACATGTCAGGTACAGGAAACTCATAGGGCAAAGATAAAATTTCAGTAAGTTGAACTTAAAGTACCCATATTACATTTAAGTCTAAATAACTTGATGACTTTTCTGTGCAGAGTTCCTGTGCCCAACTGAGTTGTCTGGGCTAGGAATCATCACTATACAATTGATGGTTGAAGTAATAGGCATGGGTAAAATTTCTCAAAAAATAATTAAAAATGTAAGTGCTATAATTTCTAAAAATGTACTTTATTATCTAAAAATAATATATATTAATCAGACAATTTTTTAAAAACTTAAAGATGGGGGCACACAAAATATACCCCTTTCTCTCTCTCAATTATGCCAGATAAAGAATTATAAGATTTTGAAAAATTTTTCTGAATGCATGTATATTTTTAGATTGAAATACTAAAGACTTCATATAATACATAAATTTCATAAACTTTAAGAATTCTAAATATATTTTATTATGATTACCTATTTCATGATAATCTTTTTTCATATCTTTTCATTCATGAAGTGATATTCCCCTTTATATATACTGTAAGTATACATTCAGACCTTTGATATCTAAAGCTTATCAATAACAGAAAACAAGTAGAGAGATAAATTTCTAAGTTACCCATACAATATAACATTTAAAACAAAGTGAACAAGTTAGTTAGTAAAACAATAAATCATTCCAGGTGGAAGTGGGTAGCTTCTTGGAACAATTGGGGAAAATGACAAAATAGGCAAACGATTTGTTTTAAGACATTGGAGAGCTGATGAACCACCAAAAACTGGAGGTTCTGAAACCCCAGGGAGGGGAGAATCTTGAATGAGTGGGCTGACTTTTATAGCTGCTTTTACTATTGGGCATTTGTTCATTTTAGGTTTGAGCATGAGTCTGAGAATTGGGGCTTTGCACTAATAGAGTGTTACTCCTGAGAAACAGAAAAAACAGGAGCCTTTGATAAAAGTTGGAAGGGAGGCTCAAGTATATGGCTGGGTTTTACCTCAAAGGAATGACCAAATTCTAGGGCTGTGCAGAGTAGGAGATTAAAAGCTAAAGCATAAAATCTCTGAAAAGTAGATTGAAGTTTTCAACAGCCTCAGGAAATAAAAATCAGAGTATGAGATGTGCCAAAAAAAATGGAGCTCCGAAGTCTATTCCATCCACTCAGCTGGAAACTCTGGAGACCCAGGGTGAACCAGGGATAGGCTAAGCCAGATTAGGGCTAAAACACAGCATTGAAGCAGCACTGGCCTTGATTTGTTTGCTTTCATGCCTTTTGACTACTAAACAAAAAAGTGAACCTTCTCTGAAGAAAGAGAGCACCATCTGTAAGCAGCCTCAAATTTTATGTATAATATCAAAAATTACTTAGCACACCAAGGACAGAACCACTTGCTTAAAGATTAAGAAGGGAAATAAAAACCAAATGAATACAAACCTAGGTCCACAGGTAATCTAATTATTAGAGTTAAAAAGACAGATTCTAAAATAATTATAACAAATACATTTGTGAGAATGAGGGAAATAAAGATAACAGGCAAAAATTTTTAACACTGAACTAAAGTCTTTAAAGAGAATCAAGTGGAAATTCTAGAACTGAAAAATAAAATACCTAAACTTAGGGACATATTTTATGGTGTTAACAGCATATTAAATAGCAGAAGACTGTTCAATAGAATAGAATATGTCCAGGTCATTAGAATGTATCAAAAGTGATGAACAAAGTGTATGTGTGTTGGAGGGGGGAGGCACAGTACAGACTATAAAAAAGAAATTAAAAATGTGGGACAACTGAAAAAAAAGTCTAACATATATGGAACTGGACTTCCAGAAGGAAAGAAGAGAGAAAATGAAAGATACAGAATATTCAAGATTGGCATCAAATTTTCCAACACTTATTAGAAACAAGGCCCATTGATTCAAGAAGTGCTGTGAATCCCATGCAGGAAACTGTACCAAGGCACACCATAGAAGACTGCTGAAAACCAAAGACAACTGAAAATTAAGCAGCAATGAGAATGAATAAACTGCATCACACAAAAACATCTATGAATCTAAAAATATATTTTTAAATGAAAGAAAGCAGACACCGAACTTTATATAGCATAATTGCATTTATAGAAAGTTCAAAAACAGGTAACTACAATCTTCAGTGCTAGAAGTCAGGAGAGTGGATAGTGACTAGAAAGAGGTACAAATGGCATTTGGGGTATAATAATGTTCCATCTCATAATCTGGGTACTAGTAACATGGTGTGTTCACTCTGTACAAATTTAAGATATACATTTAGTATATTTTACTTTCTGTATGTATTCTATATTTTAGTAAAAGTTTTCATTTATAGAAAAGGACACAGAGGAGAATAAAGTCCCAGGTCAATAGGACAGATGAAAAGTAGAAGTTAACTAAAAACCAGGAAAGTAAGTTTTGGCCCACTGGGTATGTCTCACTAAAATATGAAACTCAAAAACATAATCAAAAGTGAAATAACTATAATTATAAATAGTCTTAGAAAGTTTTGTAATAAACAAATACTACTACCTGTGAAGGACATTAAGGTTTTTTTAACCTTCTTAAATTCTTGGGTTTTTTTTTAAAGATACTGATAATGCTTTTAACTAAAGGTAGTAACAACACATTTTTGAGCCAAGTAAGATTTATAAGATTCAATGTTCTAAGAAACAAAAAAAAAAAAAACAAAGTAAAAACCTCTTGTTTTTAAAGTGACACACTTGTACAGTTTTATCATTTTTAGAAAGGGCTGCCAACTGTGTAATTTTCTACTTGATTTCCCTTTTCAGTCTTTCTTGATTGTTTGGCAATTTTTAAATATCAGTATGAAAATTTAGGTGAAAAAAGAAGATAAAATGTGAAAAGCACAGGTCAGTGGGGGTGTAGATGTTTAGGGATAGAATTAATATGTAAATTTTTGTAAAAGGATATAATTCTAGCTTACTTACAGGATTATAGATATGATACATGATAAGGGAGGTGACAGAAAAGCTGGTTTGGTAGCAATAATAGTAGGTGACATATTAGCAATATAACTAAGTGCCAACCAAAAAGTCTTTCACAGTTACTCTGCCAAAACTAAAATAGAAATCAGACACATGTTTTGATCAGATGGGGGTTCACTGGTAAAATGCAGCTGTTGCCTTCAGCACAGAAATTAAAGACAAGCAGATTCATATTTTAGGAGATTACAGCATCTTCTAATAATCTAAATTCAGGTTATATTTTAAATAACACAAAGCACCAAATAATGAAGTTAGGTATTTTCAAACACCTTAGCAAGTAGTGATTCTCAAAGCACATATCAGAAATCTCTACATAATGGTTTCTATTCAATTCAAGTAGTTCTTAGTAAGGACCATGGAAAAGAATGATATTTGCCTCTCAATATCCATTCTCTTTTTCTTAACAATAAAATTCCAATTTTTGATGGGCTGCAATGCATCCAGCTACCAGCTTGTTTGGCAGGTGTAGACAATTACTGAGATCGAGTCTATAAGATAAAATGAAGCTTTATATACTTGAAGAGGAGGGAGTTATGCTTACCTCTTCCTCCCTTGTCCTGCTTCCTAGAACACACATGTGTTAACTGGAGTTACAGAAACCACCTTGGATTGCATGGGCACATCCCAGGGATGATCAAAAAGGAACTTAGTACTTACAAGGGAATATTACTCAGCCATAAAAATAATGAAATATTGCCATTTGTGACAACATGGATGGACTTTTAGAGTATCTTGCTATGTGAAATTAGTCAAATAGGAAAGGACAAGAATCATTTTATTGATATGTAGGATATTAAACAGAAGGCAACAAACTCGTAGATACAGACAACAATAAGGTGGTCACCAGAGTGAAGGAGAGTTGGGGGGGAGGAAGAGAGTAAAGATGTCAAATATGGTGATAGAAGGAGACTAGACTCTGAGCAGTTAGCACACAATGCAATATACATAGATGTTTTATAGAATTATACACCTAAAACTTATATAACATTTTAACCAACTTTACCCTAATAAATTTAATTAAATTAAAAATAAGAACACAGAGAGACAAAGGAAAATAAATAAATGGAACTTGGTACCTAAAGTAGCTTTTGGAGCTGCCATACTAGCCCTGTTCTGCCTATCTTAGTGTAGGAACTAATGTAAACACTAGAGAAAAATCATATTATTTAGGAGACATATAATATGCAGCCAAACCTAAATTTGATATTTTACAAGTACATGCAAATAATATGACAGAAGTAAAGTTTACCTTTGCACATGGAGTGAAACATGAGAAGAAGCATAGGCATCATTTGTGCTGTCCTTTGACAAGTATTATAAAAATGATATTTACCTTGGTAAGAAGTGCAATTTAATCATACTTTCTGATCTAATTTGAAGAAGGTAATTTATATTTATTATCTGCCATCACAAAAGAAGTTAAATAAACTGAAATAAGTCAAGATCTCATTGGTCAAAATATCTAGATCACCCTATTGTTACACTAGATATTTGCAACACCAAACTAAGATCATCACTCTCATTCATTGAATGTTAAGGCATTGGGTGGAATTCATGATCATTACTATAATCTAATAATCACTAAGGGATAACTCTACAGTTATGAACAACACAAAATACCAAACCAGCCATTCCTCAATTTATATGGTTGTATAATTCTGCATTTAAGACTCACTTAAAATATGATAAACTTGGAACTATGATTCTTTTATTGAAATCACTACCAGAACAATGTTGAATCCTCTGTTTTCTACCCCACTGAGTAATAACTAGAAGACAAAAATTAGATAACCTGCAACTTCAAGATATGAGAAAAAGTACCCTAGAGTTTTGAGATTCATGCATAATTGTCTTCTCCTGATCCTAAGAAAACAATCCTTCTGAGTCAGTTTGTCAATGAAAAGTGTCCAACAGGGTATGTTAGGAAACACCCCCTGTTCATATAGCATTAGGACAGGAAGCCCCGTGTGAGTTGAAAGTTATTTTGTAACCAAAGAACTTCAAAGCTTATGATAGTGAAAGGAATGAAGAAGTAATTGTTCCAATAAAATATGCAGGATAGGGCCAAAGTAGATTGGCAGTTGTTCATATGAAAAATAATACAATAATTAATAAATAATAATATGAGAATAATCTGTTTTGTGTACTCACAACTGTAAACCTACTTTTGCCCGCCTGGTATGTCTCAACACTACCATAGAAATATCTCTGCTTAGACCACATTCTGTAGGTGTTTACTCCCCCCTAGATATCTTTAAACATACCCTAAATAAATGTATAAGTAAGCACATTAATAACATTTCAAACTTTTACCATGAGCACCCACATTTTGCCTTGAAAGTAACTCCAGACTTCCCTATTCATTAACAAAAATTTTCTTGGGTTCCTTGTTTTCAAGCCCTCTGTTGAATCAAGGCCTCTCATCTCTTATACGTTCACAGATTCTTTTCAACCCCTCCCAAGGACATGGAGTCTATTTCCTGACCCAGTGAATTTGAGCAGAGCAGGGCAGTCAAGGACAGGACACTGTGGATATCACTCATTCACCGGGTCTCCAAAAGTCACACATGCATATAGCACATAAAACATGCATATGTTTACTAAAGAATCATGGAAAGCAATTTATATTTTTATATAATTCTTTGGCCAAAATAAAGCTCAGGTAATATACAAAGTGTCAAAATACAGGGATATTTTCATTAAAATATTCCACACTTTGCATGTTCAATAATGGAAAAACAAACTGGTCTTCTCCTCCAGACCTCGTTTCTGCACATTGTGGTAATTCTATATAAAGTCAGACATTGATTTTCATACTTAATATGGTTCTGGAACCAATTTTTATGGGGGTGGAGGCGTTCCCACACCATCAAGCTATTCTATGACAGCTTACAACTCAATTCAATTCTGATACAATCTACCTGGAGGTAGTGACAGATTCCACAGGTTGAGGGCTCAGTTCCACAGAAATGCTCTCCCCTTCAGCACCCCAGCCCTTCCCACATCCACCCAGTTCAGATGCCAATCTCAAGCACAGGTTGTTACCTGCACTTCCGACCAACTGGCTATAAAATCAGAGCTTCCCACAACCCCCTTCTTGGGTTTCATTAATTTGCTCGAGTACCTCACAAAACTCAGGAAAATGGTCACTTACTAGATTAATGATTTTGTTATAAAAGGACATAATTCAGCAATAGCCAGATGGAAGAGATGCATAGCGCAAGATGTGGAGAAAGGGCAGAGAGTTTCCATACCCTTTTGAGGTGTGCCACTGTCTTAGCACCTCCCCTAACCCTGAAGTTCTTGAACCCTCTCCTTTTAGGTTTTTATGGAGATTTCATTACACAGTCATGATTGACTAAAGCATTGGCCAGTGGTGACTGATTCAACCTCTAGCCCTTCTGTCCTTTTCCAGTAAATCAGGGGGTATGACTAAAAGTTCCACTTCTCTATAGTTTTGCTACTTATTTGCCATGTAACCTTGAACAATTTCTTCTAACTTTCTTTGCCTTGGTTTCTTCATTTTTAAAGTTGTACCTACCTCATAGTACTATGACAGTTAAGGAGCTCATTCTGGTGACTCTCTTAGATCACTGACTAGCATATAATAAATGCCATATATATGTAAATTAATTTCACATAAATTTATTGTCTCAGAAATTTCTGTGCTAAAAAGGTAGAATGAACAAGCTTATCCCTGCTTAAGCTGCCTGAGGAATCCCACAAGGACCAAGTAAGAAATGTTAGTCTATCATCCCAGATCACTAGGACAAAATTCACAGTGAGAACATCATGTCACAAGGAACTTCTGCAAGGAGGTTTATAATTATTCTACTTTTTTCACTTTGCTAAGATAGTGACTAGGCTTGTTCAGAGAGAATTGGGCTTCCAGCCAATATTCCTTACTATCAACCGCCAAAAGTTTCTGTATCATGAAAGTAAATGGAATTATTCTGTTAAAATGACCTTTAAAAGAAATCAGAACTTCATATAAATTAAGAAGGGAAATATATGCATAAAGAAGGTCTTATTCTTTCAGAAGCAATCAATCTTTGGATCTATAGTAGTTGTGTCAATGGGTTAGGAGGAGGAGTAATTATCTCCTCCCAGATGTATATGTATATATGTATTACCATACACATGATAAAAATAAGCTATGTCAGAGATGAGAATCCATAAAAGACAGGGAGGCCACTCAGCACTAGTAACATTGTCATGAAAAGTTGTTTCATAAAAATGACTAATTCTTGTTGTCAGTTTTCATTTCCAAGATTCATCCTTGATAGAATAAAGATGTGAAGTTTCCTAGGTAGATTGGGAATAGAGATAATATCTGACTTTTATTGAATAAGTGTTCTAGGTTACTAAACAGCATTTATTGAAAATCCACTTTAGTGTATGTAGTTGTTAATGTTTGGCTAAGATTCAGTGGTTCTCAACTAGGGGTGAATTTGCTCCCCAGGGGATATTTCGGTTGTCACAACAGGAGGGGATGTGCTTCTGGCATTTGGTGGGAAGAAACCTGAGTTGATGCCATACATCCTATAATGCACAGGACAGCCACCAAACCAAGAATTATTTGGTCAAAGTGTGAACAGCGCTAAAGATGAAAAACCCTGAAGTTGGGTGGAGTGATACTTCATTGCCCAGTTTGGCCTAAATTAAGAAGTCAAAAGTTGTATTTTAACAGAGTTCTACATAATACTGATCTTTTGTATTATGCAGCATGATATGAAGCAAATAACATGATTCTAATGTCAGGAAAAACTTGTTTGAATCCTACCTGCTCTATTTATCAATTATATAAGTTTGGGCCTCTTTGAGCCTGTTTTCTCATCTGTAAAATAGGTATAATGATGGTAACTACTTCACACAGTAATTATGAAAAATGGTAAGCCTTCTATACAAACTGCCTAATACACTGCCTGGCCCATAGGAAGCACTATAGGAATATCAGCTAAAAATAAGTCGATGATGACTGAAAAAAACAGATGTGAAATGCTTATCCTTCTATAGTCAATCCCTCCTATTCTAATCTCATTGGTGAAATAGAAAAGATGACATTGATTTTAGTTTTAGCAAGGAGCCTAATCATTTTACAATATTGCATGAATTCTTCAGTTCTTTTCATTGTATTTTTAATATGGCTCATCTATAGCCATGTGTGTCCATCAGTATCTACTATTTATGCTACACTTAGCCATGCAAAGATGTTACTCCTATGTTTTCTCTCTGGTTCAGACGTTCCTAAATATTGACATTTAAAGTCTCTTTTATAAAGAATATTTCAAGCTTTTGTTTCTTTCAACTATGACTAAAATTCAAGAAAGGGTCGGACAACATAATAGCTACATAAAATTTTCTGATGCATTTTTAAAGTTTTTTTTTATTGAGAGACCTTGAACCTTTTAATGTACAGAAAGATGTATATATTTTCCAAAAAAATGTTTTAAGTGGTTGGTTGTGTTTTCCTGGAATTCCTACCTTTCTCTGTCATTCACCTCTTCCAGTGTTCTTCTCAGCAAAGCCCTATCAGATACTTCAGAATGTCTTCCCTTTTCTGAAGACGGAAATAAGAATTAAAAAATGTAGTGAAACACTCAGCTATTATGATGTTTTTGGTAGAGTTGTGTTTTCTTTAATTGGGGGCTTTACATTCACTGAGAATAAAAAATCTGTTTACTCTGCTAGAGAAATTAGACTCTGAAGAGATTGTTTTAGTTCTCTTTGTTTATGATGATTTGTTAGCTCTCTACTGCAGAAATAATTTTGTTGTTTAGATTAATCTATGGTGGCAGTATTAACCTCACATTATACATAAATATAATTATTGATCATTACCAGCTGTAATTCAGTGTTAGAATTACAGATTTACATAATTGTGCTATTAAGTATAAACTTGAACTTCATATCTAGGGTCACAAATAACTGGAGGCAATAGAAACAGAAAATTCTGATTATATGTCATTCATATTTTAATATACGCTATTGCAATTTTGATCAGTGTCAATGTAAATATTTTTATGTACTTTACAGCAATGAGATGCTAATGGGTGGAAATTACAGCAATATTGATCTAGCTAATAAAATGTAATACATTAGTAAGAAAGGATATTTATTTTATGCTTCAACTATTATTATACATTATATGCCTAAGGAACATGAGCTGTATCACAGGCAAAGAAAGATTTTTGAAACAAACATTAAAAGCTTCATCCCATTCCCAGTCATAGATTTTCTGCTCCATCTTTTAAACTGATGTGGATTTAAAGAGACCAATTTCACATCTAGGACATTCAAATATCATCTCTTGATATAATTAGTAATATTAAAAATATGATTCTATAATAATCAATTAGCAATGTTGTCTGGAAACATTCTTAAGATGCTGCATGTGTCTGGATTGTTTAAGTCTCAGTATGCATACTATATATACAGGAAGGCCTAAAGTCTAATCTTGGATATTCAGTGAGCTAACATGCTTCACAAAAAACAATAATTTCAAGCAGAATTTCAAGTGCAGCAATTTGCATTATAATATCAAAAAATCAATAGACTTCTAACTTTTTAACACTAAATTTAAGTTTATTTTTGGAGGTATTGTATTTATAAAATCAAAACTGGAAAGGATTTTACATCTTAATTAAGCTACTTTTGTTTTCATTTACTAATTCCTATATTTATTGAATTGTATGAGACTGCCATTTTGATGGTTAAAATTGATCAAATATCCACAATTTAGTATGGACCATTCTAACTATATATTCATCTATTCATCTGTATATTTGACTGTCCTGCTGTCTCTATATCTATCCATATTTATCTACCTTTTTAAGTATTTTGTCAAAGATAACATATACTCAAATTTCAAAATATACCAAAGGTAAAAATAAAATACAAAATTGATTTTTCCAATTTGCTCTTATTCTCAGTTCTTCTGTCCTAATGAAAAGTTTATTTTTATTAGTTTTCATTGCTGTTCAGTTAGTTATCTGCCACTTTCCCCACTGCTCTCCCCTGCTCCATTGCCCCCCACTCCCACAGTCAATCCGCCACCATTGTCCATGTCCATGAGTCTTCTATTTGTGTTCCTTGACTTGCCCCTTCCCCTTCTTTTCCCCATTATCCCTCTCCCCACTCCCCTCTGGTCACTGTCAGTTTGTTCTTTATTTCAGTGTCTCTGGTTCTATTTTGCTCATTTGTGTGTTTTGTTGATTAGGGTTCACTTATAGGTCGGATCATATGGTATTTGTCTTTCACTACCTGTCTTATTTCACTTAGGATAATACTCTCCAGTTCCATTCATGCTGTTGTAAACGGTAGGAGTTCCTTCTTTCTTTCTGCTACATAGTATTCCATTGTATAAATGTACCACAGTTTTTGATCCACTCATTTACTGACAGGCACTTAGGCTGTTTCCAACAGTTGGCTATTGTAAATAATGCTGCTATGGGCATTGGGGTGCATAGGTTCTTTGAATGTGTTTCAGGATTCTTAGGGTATAATCCCAGCAATGGAATCACCATATCAAAAGGCAGTTGCCATTTTAGATTTTTGAAGAAATTCCATATTGTTTTCCACAGCGGCTGTTCCAGTCTGCATTCCCACCAACAGTGCACTAGGGTTCCATTTTCTCTACAACCTCAACAAGCACTTGTTGTTTGTCGATTTATTAATGATGGCCATTCTGACCAGTGTGAAGTAGTATCTCATTGTGGTTTTAATTTGCATCTCTCTGATGGCTAGTGATGCTGAGCATTTTTTCATATGTGTCCGGGCCCTCTTGGATGTCCTCCTTTGAGAAGTATCTGTTCAGGTCCTTTGCCCATTGTTTAATTGGATCGTTTTCCTGGAGTGGAATCATGTGAGTTCTTTATATATTTTGGAGTTCAAGCACTTGTCCAAGGTATCATTGACAAATACATTTTCCCATATAGTTGGTGCCCTTTTCATTTTGCTGATGCTTTCTTTAGCCATGCAGAAGCTTTTCATTCTGATGAAGTCCCATTTGTTTATTCTTTCCTTTATGGGGACATATTGCTGCATGAATATCTGGAATTTTCTTTCCTATGTTCTCCATTAGGACTTTTATGGTATCATGACTTATATTTAAGTCTTTTTATCCATCTTGAGTTTATTTTTGTATATGGTATAATTTGGTAGTCAAGTTTCATTTTTTTGCATGTAGCTATCTCGATCTCCCAACACCATTTGTTAAAGAGGCTATTTTTACTCCATTTTATTTTTCTGCCCCCTTTGAATTTTGACCACCTTTCCTTCACATCTCTTCTATAAGCACTCTGTCACTGTTCTATCATGGTGCCTATAATAATTTTTACTCACACATTAGAATATACGCTGCATGGAGGCAGGGATTTTTACCTGTTTTGTTTGCTGTTATGATCCCTGAAACTATGCCTAGTAGGTACCAAGTGTCTACAAAACATTTCTTCTACATTGCTCTGATTTGCTTACATATTTCAATCCTACCACTAAACTGAGTCACTTTTGTACAGAAGACTTGTCTTATGAATTCTAAGGTTTTCTCTTAAAAGCCAGACCATAAATAAATATTAATTAATAGTTGTTGAGGTTGCTTGCTTGAAATAATATAAAATTACTCTATATTTTGAAGACCCAACTTAATTTGCACTGATATTATAAACCAAAGAGACTGAATTTTCTAGCCTCGTTAGCCTATGAAGTTATCATTTCCCCTTGTCTTGACATGAAGCACTCGAGATAAACCAGAAATAGAAAGATTATGCTTCCTTCCAGTAGAAGACCAATGATACTTCCAGGAGGCTACTCAATTTATCATTAAGATGCATGATCAACAAGTCAGACTCAAGGATGCAAAGACAGTTTATTACAGGAGACACAATACAGGAAAACTAAGAACTCTCTTTTTTCCTTTTTTTTTTGCCTGCTAGCTTTCTGATTATATGTATTTGAGAAGAAACCTCTACCTCCTGAACTAAGAGAATATTGCACAAAAGCAAATTGTTCTTAATAAAATGCAGCATCAGACTTGCACGAGTCATGTAAAAGGTTTTGTAATCCTAACCTGACTTACTTGTAATGTGAATTACTGTGTTATTTGCATTTAAAGTTTCATGAAATGTGAAAGGGAATAATGATGCAGACCTCTTCACAAGATCACTGTGTCACTTAACTAATTAATACTGTAATTATAAAATACTTAGAAAATATAATGCACTGTACAAATGCCAAGTGTTGTTATTAGAATCATTTGAGTGCTCAGCTCATCTAAATTTACCACGTTAGCAAGGCAAATAATTCTAAACAGTAAGAAAGCCTCAACTATACATACTAATTAATCTAATTTAAACATTTATTATGTACTGTAAATATGCCTTGTTAAAATATGTATTTTAGTTAAAGCCACCATTAAAATCATCCCTCAGAAATTGAGTTGCTTGAGGTCTGTATTAAATGCATTCTGCTTTGTACTTTCACAGTGGCAGTTTAGATCACATTTATCATATAAATAATTCCTCTGTTGATTTACTTGTTTACTTGATTGCTGATTGTCAGAGATTCCGTTAATACTAAAAATTTTAACTGAGAATATAAGGAGGAAAATTAGCACATTCTCTTTTTCTCTGTAGTGAAAGATTTGAAAAGAAATAATTTATTTTTAACTGCCATGCTATTATTTCATCTAATATCCATTACGGGACTTTTTCTGGAAAGGAAATACCCAAGAGTGGAAAATAAAAATGTGATGTGTGCTTTGAGGAAAAACTTGATTTTGGCAGTGAAAGCCAGATTATCTCTATAGGTTAAAGCTGCAGGTCCCAGAGTTGATGGACCATTAGCAAAGCTCTTAGAATCTACATGTGAATCCTTATTGATGCAGTATATCAAAAGGCGAAACACCATAACTGATGCTCCATGTAGAAATAATTCTGTGAGGACTGTTTTTTTTAAATAAATCTACTATTTTATTGCTTTTTAGTTTTTATTACATTTAATTAATTTGTTCCAAGTAACAGCATTTTACCCTCTACAGTTAAAGGCTGAATTCTGTATTTAGTTTTTGCACTTTCTTCTAAGAAATACAAGCTAGCTGGTCAGTTGAAAAGTAGAATTGCTATTGCTGATTATAAAATACACTCCTTACCCTGCTGTGGGACACTATCTCCAATTCTGGTAGGGTTCTCCTGCTGTCATGGACTTAAAAACACATATTAACAGTTGTTAAATAACAACAATGGCAATTGAGACTTTCCTGACTTCCTTAATACTCATGAGTACTATTGATAAAAAGTTTACTAAACCTCTAATCCCTATACATTTCCTAGTGCAGAATAAACAACTTCCCACACAATTTTCCATTGAAAAGTATAAATAGGCCAATAAGTGAAGCTATCTTCCCACCTACTGACTCTTTTCTAACAAATAATATATCCTGTCACTAAACAATGTCATTCTCACAAATGACCACCCATTGGAAATAACCACTCTCTATAGATATGAAGTGAACTGGTGACTAGAAGAATCAGCATACACCTCAGGAGAACAAACTTCAGAAAATGAAACTTTAATTGTATTTACTTTTTTGTCTCTTAGTTGCCAGATGCATCACGTAACTTCTAGTTTCTTAACTATCACAATAAGAGAAAAGCAAATTTTGTCACCATTTTAATTGACAAATGAAATGTATTTTTGAGATTAAAAGGTAATATATTGGAAGATGTATTATGAAAAAATATTATAGTTTAGGAAAACTAATTGTGATCCCTCAGTAACAGAATAAACATATTGGTGTAATTTTCTTAGAAATATATTATAATCATAGTGAAAATGAAATATTCTAAACCAAATTTACACTTGTCTCTTTCTGACTCCTCTATCAAAATTATCTTTTTTATTTAAAAATACTGAGCATATGTCAAAATAGATTGCTCTTGAAACATTAAAATGTGTAGAAATATGGTCATAAATTTATTTTTAAATAAATTTCAAAATTTAATTGCAAAACTAAGAACATTAATTATGAATGTAGTTAAACCTTGAAATCACTGGATATCATCTTTATATTTCATTCACTTTTTAAACATAAACTTATATGTCAACATCCCAAACAGCTTCATCTTGTTCAAAGGGTTTCTTAGACAAGTTTTTAGACTGATACAAGAATATATTAAACTATTTGTATTTTTCACAACCTAACATCTCTAATGATGGTATTGTAGCTCTTTATAAGTAACATCTGAGGCATTTATCATCAAATTAATCTACTAATTTGATGCATATTACTTAATAAAAAGCAGAAACTTCTACTTAATAAAACATAGTTATATATAATTAGCCTTTCATTTTTTATTTTATTTCTATTGTGACTACCTATTATTTGTGATACAGATTTGAGTATTGTTCTATAGTGACATCTTGATTCACAAATTACCTATGAACTGAGCAATTCTATGAGAAATCAGCAGGGTCCACAAAATGCTGAAAAATTATGTCATGTAAAATGTTGCTATTTGCAGTTTTAGTTGTTTGACAAATACACCTCTAAGCACAGATTGGTTGAGATAAATAGGTGGGCCCTAAGGATGTCATAAGATCTGATCATTTGTCTCTAGTGCAAAGTATTCTTTACCTGATGCTTTAACTCATTTGGGGATGACCTTTATTTTCTTTAGTATCTGATTTTTTAATCCTATTTCCCAAATAAATTTTTAAAAATGATAACTTTTCAGGGATTGTGTTGATTGGGCTCTTAATTCAAAATGTTCCTTCTACAATGACTAAATCAAGACCTATTTGGCATATGACTTCCCAATGTCCCAGAGTGATTAGAGCTAGGACTTAACCCATACATCTGTTTACTACCCCACAATGACACTCAGGACTTTCTCAAGCAGAGGGGAAGAAATGCTTTGGTTTGGTTGCTTAAATTGGTTGATAATGTTTCCATGGGTACTTGGAAAGGAGACTAAAGGCAAGTCTGATGGGAGCTTTTTAGCATTAGTGTTTAAAGAACTGGCTTTCATCTTTCACAGACTTCCCCTCCCATCTATGCTACTGTTTCTGAAAAAATGTAAATCACCCACTCCAACCCCACCACACTCTCCCCATGCCAAAATGTCTTTCAGAATGCCTGAGTGAAAGTACTTGCACTACCGCTGGGGCTGACAGCAAAGTTTCCTCTCTCCAACAGCTCTGATGTCTTGGCAGCAACTCTCACATTTAGTTTCTAAGTTTCCCTCCAAAAGAGCTTATCATTGGTGAGTTCTATTTATTAACCAAACTATTACTCTACTGGCATTGCTTGCTAACTTCCAACTTAGCCACCTCATGACTAATAAAATATATTGTATAACTTTTGTAGGAATAAGATTTATACTATATGCTGAAACAGGGAACAAATAATTAGAGAAGGCCAAAACCATGGGCAGATAGTTAATAAACTCAAAATATCTGAATGAAAAAATAAAATTCTGTAGTAAACAGAGACAATTTGGAGACTAGGATCCTGATTTTAATTTCCAGATTTTACAGGAATCTGGCACATTGCCTAGGCAGTCAAATATCAGCTAATACTAGAGGTTGATCCTTAACTTGTATGGGTCATTTCTAGGACTGATCCAAAAGTGGGCTATAAAGTGAGGAAGGCTAAAGGTGAAAGAGGACTCAGACCCCTAGAAATTCACTTACTGAAATTAAGGCAACAATATATTCTGTATAGTATTATCACTATTCAAAACAGAATGTTGCCAAACTGTAAGGAAAAGGAAATCAACCTAATGGTTTCCCTTCACCTTTAACGCAGAGTCAACTACAAATATAAAATATTGAACAGAACTTTGATTTTTCAAGAGTGCATCAGAAGCCTGTGAAAATCATGGAAGGAATGCTAAAATGCCTTGGGCAAACACGTTTCACACTACTAACACAGTCAGTCTAATACTACTTAAGATGCAAGCAACTCTTAACTTTTAAGGATATGCTTTTCCTCTAGGCATGTGTTTTGTAAAGGGAAGATTGTGCTGCCTTTTGTTCTGATTTAGCTTTAACTCTATAGCCCTCACTTTCTCAATGAAAAGTTTTGAGATTTAAAAATACCTTTTCCTCTTCCTTGCATGTATTTCTATAAAATCTACCACATCTCATCGGCTACTCTTTCCCTAAAAATCAGTAGGAATGATTATAGTTACCCAGCTACACTAGTCAAGAGTTATAAACTTTATGGGGAATTAATATTTTTTTAGTGATTTGATCCACCTTCATCCTGATCTGCCCTCTGGTCTATATAAAGCATTATATGACTTCTTGTGAATGATTTGTACTGTTTAAATCAGGATCCACAAGAGCAGCAGTTTTCAACTGGTATGCTGCAGAATTTTTAAAACATGCAATACTTGACTGTTTAGCCATGGGCACTTGTCTCTTAAATTGTCAAATAAAGAAATGCACAACAGACAACACAACAATAGCTGTCTGGTGTGAATGACTCAAAATTATATCTATTTTTGTCAGATCAGCAAAAAATATATGTTTGGTGTGCCACAGAATTTATGTGTGCCATGAGATGAAAAATGTTTGAAATCACTGCTCTAGCTTACTACCTTGATTCCTTATAACCAATGTATCTTCAAGGTACACTTCTATGTGATGTATTCCTCAAATAGACCATGTGCTCACTTTATACAAGTGTCCACCCAAAACCTAACTTTCCTTATTACCTAACACAACAATATGGGGTGGGCAAAAGTAGGTTTATAGTTGTGGATACATGGAACACAGAGTTTATTCTTATGTTATTATTAATTACTGTATTATTTATGTATATTACAACTGTAAACCTACATTTACCTGCTCTGCATTTATTCTCCTCTCTATTGACTCTGTTCTGTTTCTAGGAGCAGAAATAATCTTCCTCACTTACCATTTGCAATATGTCATTCCCTATTTAGGGAATATATTACCCTGTATGTATGCATAATATTACTAGAAAGATCTTAAAAGAGTTCTAAAGAGAGATATTTAAAAGTTGTATAAAATAAAGTCATAAATATTCTGATGTTGATACATTCATGTGTTCATTCGCTATAAACCAAGTGCCTATTGTGTGCCAGGCTCAGTGAGAGTTGCTGTGAAAGCTGCTAACAATAAACAGCTGATAAGGCACACCCAGATTCTTCCCCTCCAGGAGTTTATACCTTTTGGAAGAGACAGATGATAAGTAAACAAATATATGATCTGGGTGCCAGTTAATGCAGCCAAGCACTGCCAGAAACCTGCAGTTAAATACATTGTGTCTATGACTTGCTGCAAGGAGGAGAACACACTGCCTTGGGGAACTGTGGTGTGTCTAAATAATGGTATTAGAGAAAACCTATTGTAGGAATTGAGCTCAGGTTGGGTAATACTGAGGAAATTTAAGGGGCAAAGGGCTATTGTCAGAAAAGAACAGTTCTATGATTGGATACCTCAATAAATTTTATCTACAGAGAAAACAGATTAAGCAAGGTTATAGCTGTTACTGGTAGTAGTCACTCATTTAGCAAGAGAAATATGTTGTTATTCTGTGTGTTGCACAATAACTTGCTGATGTGAATGCTCTATGACAGTACTCCCAGCAGAGAACAACATGAATTAGTTGTAAAAGTATGATCAGTTTGTAATAACATTGAGGCCTAGGTTTGAGTGTCATTATCAGTTCCCAGACATCAAGGGTTGTTTCTTTTGTTTCCTCTCAGATTATTCAGAAAATAAAAGGGTAAGGTGATAATTATCACTAAGATTAATTCACGTTATGTGGCCAAAAAAGACTCTTTGTGAAGAGATGACATTAAGCTAAGACCTTAAGCTTAATGATATGACATGCTTTAAAAAAAAAAAAGCCTACCAGGCAAAGACAAGGGCAAAGAAGCTAGTAGACGAAGGGCCGGGCATGAGGAACAGTGTGTCTGAAAAAAATTGGGTGGCAGGAGACAGGGCCATATCCATTGTAGAAAGGGGTTTCATTTTATTCTAGGAACAAAGAGAAGCACTAAAAAGCTGTTGAGTGTGGGTATATGATGTGACTAATTAGTGACTTCATGCAAGGTCCAAACCCAGGTATTTGAGTGTTATGCACTGAATTGTATCTCCCCCAAAATTTGTATGTTAAAGTGCTAACCCCTGTACCTCAGAATGTGACTGTGTTTGGAGACAGAAACTTTAAAGAGATAACTAAATTAAAACATGACCATTAAGGTGGGCCCTACTTCAATATGACTGGTGTCCTTATAAGAAAAGAAAATTAGGATATAAACACATCCAGAGGGAAGACCATGTGAAGACATAAGAAGATGGCATCTACAAGCCAGAGAGGCCTTGGAAGAAATCAACCCTGTTGACACCTTGAGCTAAGATTTCTAGCTTCCAGAATTATGAGAAAGTAAATTTCTGGTTCATAAACCATCGCATCTGTGGTGGCTTCCCTAGTAAACTAATGCACTAAGTTACCAGTATCAACACAGTATCTTGCAATGCCCAAAGCCATGAAATTGATGCTAAATGTTCAATTCACTAAATCAATGATTACCTTTGCTTGAAAAATAAAAGATATAGGAAGTGGCACCAGAAATATTCATTTCTCTGGGCTTCAGATCCATAGTGAGGAGTTAGGACTTGAAGGTAACTAACTCTTCTAAATGTAAAGTCATAAGATTTATCATAGGGGCCACTGGAATCATACTTCCAAAAATACAATTCTGTATTTATACTATATCTTTCTTCTAAGGAGTTCCAAACACTTCAAAGACATTTTCATATCAATTCTTACCACATCCTGTGAAGGCAGGTAGGTGGGAAATATTATCATCCTTATTTGACATTTCCATACACCTACTCACTTGATTATAAGATCATTTTACCTGAATATATAATTGTTTCAGGGAAAATATACATGCCCAGAAAAAAAAGTGATGTTCCTAAGAAAAACATGCAATTTTGCACTATGATCACTGCTGTGTGCAGAATGACCTGAACATATGTAATTACACAATGATCCTTGAGATTTTCATTTAGTTATTATTTCTCCTTACTTTTCATATTTCCTTGAAAAAAATAGAAATATATTTTAAGAAGCACCAAACTGAGGATATTTGATCTATTTTATCTACATATTCAGAATTTAGTGTTTCTTGCCTGTTTAAAGAGAGTATTGAAATGGTTGAAGTCCAAAAAGCTAAAAATATTATTGTCATTTTTATTTATGTAAAATATCAGTACAGATGATTATTTCTCAAATAATAACAAATAGACTATTATCAGGAAAGTCCATTATAAAGAAGAATGCAATTTTAAACTTTGTAAAACTGAATAAAAATAACTACCCCTCATCTTATATGCCTTACCCCTTGAGACAATGAAGGCAAATATTCCTAACTCATGGCCCATCCTTATTTCAACAGCCTTATGTTGTATCACTCTCTTTCATGGTTCCTATGCTTCAGATTCACTGCATTTCATGCATTCATTTATTTATTCATTTATCAAATATTGACTCAACATTGCAAGGTATGGAGATTAAATATTGAAAAAGACAAATAAGGTCCCTTCCTTCATGGAACATACCTAAAATAGAGAAATAAATAAACAAACAAAATATTTCTACATTGTCATTGATGTTTAAGTGATGATAAGTAGAGACATGGATGGAGGCAAATGGACAGTGGGGACTTCTATAGAAATGGTGGTCGAGAAAAGCCTCTCAGAGAAGGTGAAATTTTGCTGAAATATTAAGAAAATGGACCAGCTCTTTAAGGATGTGAATTAACAATTTTAAGCAGAAATAACCACAAATCACAAGGATGTCATGCTACAGTAACAGAAATGAGTAATCAGGACTTGTTATAAATAGAGCAGGGCCCCAGGTAAAATGGAAATGTGAGACCCTTAATTTAAAAATTACTGAGAATTTCAAGATGGTGACAGAGCATGAAAGGTCTGTCTAAACAGAAACCCTGTGCAACTGTGCCAGTCATATGCCTAGGAAGCCAGACCTGAAAAGAGTGGACCTCTGTGCACTGGAGGTCTCTGAGATCAGAACATGTAGTAGTATGTGCACTAGGCCATGGAATGGGCATAGCATGACAGGCCTGCTTGCTCTGGTAACAAAGGACCTGGAAGGCTGGACTTTTGCAAAAATGTGTGAAAATTAGGAATGTACAATTCAAAGAGAGGTATCCATCACCAAGAGCAGGGAGGTGGGTCAGCCTCCAGACTGTGCTCTCTCCTCCAACTGCAGCTGTTTTCACCCACAGCCCTGGAAGATGTGTCAAAGCACCATTTTCTCTCTCACTTCCTGGCTTTTGGAAATATGGAATGCAGCTGAGACACTGCACTGACCTCCTCATTACTATGATCTCCAGGTACATAAGGACTATCTGACTTATTTACCCTATCTCTTAGCCCATAATAAATTTGCAATTATGTATTGAATTAACCAATTGGTGACTTGAGGAATAAATAATTCTATCATGTTGTGACAATGTGGAAAATTTTTGGAAGGAAATATAATCAAAACTAGAAAACTTTATATTATAAAGTCATGTTTGGGAAATAGCTTATCAGAAAAGGAAATTGTAATTTGCCAATTTAAAAAAATTGTTTATAATAGTTGCATAAAAATTCATGTGACATCATAAGGACTATAGCAACAAATTTCAGACTCATTCCAACTAAATGCCAAAACTTCTAGGTGGTCCTTAGTCCTCATTCTCTTCTTTTGCTCTAAGAATAGGGCAATTAGTAATTAACACAAGATTATAAAAGTATCCCATAAGTGAAGAGCTATTAAAGGAATAGGACAGATCACTAATCTAATCTAACATTTTTCATGTAATTTCATTAACCAAGGAAATTCAAGTCACTTAGAACATCTGCTAAAAAATACATATTGAGCCCAAAGAATGCCGATATCATTCTTCTTATGATTTGTACAAATAATTTATTCAATATTTGTGATATAAACTATGTTGGTCTCCAACAATGTCATTTTGAACAGATCATCACTTACTTAAGTAATGGAATTAGCCCCCTATCTTGTCTTTGATGTTGTAAATATAAAGAAAAGTAAATATATTTCATTCAACATTGGAATTCTGACTGTTCACAGATATTACAAAAAGGGCTTAGATTCAAATAACAATTTGGGACTCTGCTTTCCAAACATGTCTGAGAGTATTACCTGACATTCTTTTGAAAAAATTATATAGATTCCCAATACCCTCCATGTGGATTCAGTTTCAACATGTACAGGGAATATATTTTTTAAAAACTAATTTAAAGTACTGTTTATAGTTGAACAATTTGGGGGAAAAGACTTCAAAATCGACAAAGCTGATCCATCACATGTTGAAAGAGGACTGATCTGAATGTACATGTTAACATACACCTGATTTTTCAAAAAGATTTTTAAAATGTCCATTAGAAAAACTAGAAAAAAACTTCAGTTTCTTCCATAGGGTGGCTTTACTAATAGGTACGATTGGTTTGTGTTTAGCAATGTCTTAGGTTTTCATTTATTAGTTTTCCCTACCCTTGGTCAAGGTTAACTAAGTTCAAATTTCTGTGAATGTGTGTCTTCCCTTAATGAACAGTAGACTATTCAAAATGCTCTTTCCATACCATACTGTCAGTATACTCTGGACATGGAACACTGAGATGGTTAGATATGTACCTTATAAGCCATATGAGAAAACTACATGCCATTACTTAGAAATATGCTGCTAACTCCATGAATGTTCTACACAAACATTTTGAATTACCAAAAAGGTATGTAAGAGTATTAAAAAAGTGAGCAATATATAGTCTTGCTTTTCCTTCTTATTCTCGCTGGTCATTTCAACAGTCAGTGTGTTCAACTGAGATCACACTATGTACTCTGATTAACTCAAGATATGAAGTTGGCATGGTTATGTAGGCATAAATGACATTCATATTTCTCCCATAAACATATTGTAATGATGATACTTATCTTAATATCTATTTTATCAATTCATATTACCAAGTGAAGAAACATCTAGTGTACTATACACTTTACTTTTCATTATGTAAAAACTTCTGGCAGAACCATTTCTAATACACTTCTGTTAAACATCTAGCATCCTTGACACCCATGTTGGACAAGATTTGGATGAGCTATAAGTAAGATTAGTTTTCAATTTATAGACATCCATTATCTTTGGAAAATGAGCCAGAATAAACCCCCAAACTATAAGCCTCCTTCCTGTAATATCTTACCAAGTGCCAATTCAGGCACTAATCACAAAATTTCATTAGGTACATTCAACCCATATCTAATATTTTATAGAAAATGCTGACTGAAATTAAATGGTTTGTCAAGCAACAATTACTAGTGAATCTAGTATTTATGACTCACTTTTTTTTCTCTTTTTGTATGAATCTGCAACTGGTGGTATTGTTACTGGCCTTCTGCAATGAAATCAATGAATCTGACCTTGAAAGACTGGCAATCTGATTTTGTTCCCCTCCCAGACTTTCCACTTTTGAAAATATACTATGAGGTTTTCCCACTGCTATTTCCCCCTCCACTGTAGAAGTTCCATTTCCCGTCAGTCTACTTCTTGGGAATATTAATGGCATAATATTATTACATCCACTGCTTCTTTTTTCTTTTTGAAATGCAGATCGCCAGGTTTAGCAATTGCAGATTGGATTTGAAAGTGAAGAGATTCAAATGTAGTAATGCTGCCAGAAGACAGCTCCTTCACTGATTTAGAATCAGTGAAATGTGTGACAGGAAAGACTATGTGTTGGCAATAGGGCTTGATACATGTTTCAAGAGCAAAATTGAAACTATCCTCCTATGGCTTTCAGCTATAGATCACTAAAAGATCTTCTCATAAGCAAAAGGCTGCAGGCCCTGCCTTCTTCTTCATCCTCTCTCAGGGTGGAGACATAGATTTCAAAATTAGATGTGTCAAAGCTTTCATAATTTATTGGTGAGGTACATGCCTAAAACTGTCTCTTATTGAAAAAATATATTAATTATATTTCTGCCTTTTTATCACGTAAATTTAGAGCTCATGAAAGGAACCAGATGGACAGCTTTTGGAAATGAATCCTTCCTTTGATTAAAAGACAAGAAGTAAAGTCACTAGATGCTCCATCCCTGAAAAGCTCCCTCCAAAAATTTTAGCAGCATTAAAAAGGTTGGAAATTGTGAATGCCAAGTTTCTACTTGTGTATACAAGTAGTCAAGTACTTATTAGTGCCAACAACAATCTAAGTTTTCTAGTAAATATTATATTTATTGAATTGCTGGACCTTTAAAGATTAAAGCACATTAATTCATTAAACAGCATGCCATACATCATATGAATTCAAATCATTTTTAAAAATTAAGAGAGTACAACTCTAACATTTCAAATGTAATTCATCCTGGTTTGAAATCTCTTACTCATCTTATCAAGTTGAATTTATTTTTCAATAATTTTAGTTACTAAATACCTCATCTGACCATTAGAAGTATGTATTTTTTATGAAATAGGTATTTACTGAATATCTATTCTATATCAGCCGTATTGTGAGAAGTTGATTCAATGGTAAATAAAAAGACATGATTCAAACTCTGAAGCCATTGTCACTATAGAAGAAAAGGCCACAAGCCAACACTAGGGAAAGTGCAAAATGCCCAGGAATCAAACTAAGAAGAAAATTGACTCAGCTCTGGGGGTCAAAGAACATGAAAAGTGTAGATATAGGAATTTTGCATGTAGCAAGCAGTTGACTCAACTAATTCAGTTCAAATAGTGACTGCTGGTGAAGTTTTAGAAGAGGTGATAGAATGTGTTTCATATTAAAATTTAGAAATTTGTAGTTTAACTTTCTTCATGTGTCTCTGGTCCTAAAACATTACTGCTGGTATCTGGAAAAATAAGTAAATAAATAAGTACATAAATAAATGCATTATAAATAAAGTAATAATATGAAAGCCCAAAAAGGACTAAGTAGAAAGACTCATCACCAAGCAGGATATATGTTAACAATGTACAAATATTTAAAAGATTGCTCACATTTTACAGTTTGTGCTAGAGCTTGGTTTCTACTTCAGCCTCCTTCTTTCCCTGCTCACACTGGCTCTGGGGCACAATCTAACCTGGAAATCAAGTGCAAAAATAAAATCAAAGACTGAGCTTAAATTAACATATTGGTGGATGGATTTTACAATAAAATAGAACTACTGGTTTATTGTAAATCCTATTGGTTTATTTTATTTGTAAATCCTATTGGTTTATTTTATTTGATAGAAGTTTAGTTGAATCTAGTATTTTATTCTCAGGTATTGACAAAATGCTAAATTACCTATCTAATAATAGTCTGTTGTGTCCTTCCTCCAGAAACTGGAAACTAAGTTATTACTTGGTTACTGCTATCCTTGTTTTATAGTAAGTATCGAAAACAGTTCTCAAGTGTTAGCTTTAACACAGGCCTAGAATAAAATGGACTATATATTTCATGTTATACAGTACTCAGTCTAAGTTTTATTTCTTAAGAACCACTTTTCTAGGTTGATAAAACTTCCATCAGCAGTGATTTGAGATACAGAAACATTAAAATAATAAGATTTCTTATTTTAAGAAATTACTCTGCCTTCTAATGGGATGTAGTTTTAATTTTGAAGAGGGCTTCATGAAAAGTTTCTTCAACTGAATTGATTTTCATAGTGTTAAGTATAGAAAATTACTTCCTTTGAACTAATCTCATTAGCATCATCTCAAAACTCTACATCTCCTAAAATGCTGAGTATTTTCTGCAAAGTCTTCCTTCTCTAGCCCAATTGTAGGGATCTTTGCTATTGTGTTCATCACTGTATTCCCAACATTCACACAGACTGACTCAAAATAATCATTATATACTTATGATTTGAATGAGTGGTAGATAAGTTAATGAGCGAAATGTATGTTACCATAATAGTCTAGAGTCATTGTCTATACTTCCATTATCAATAGATTAGAAATTAACTGGTCATTTTTGTAATATTGATGAAAAGTCATATTTTTGTTGTGCTTTGAAATATTAATAGTATGTACAACATTTTTATTTTATCCTCAGAGTCATTTTTGAAGAAAGTAGTCTCCATTTCACCCCTTTTTATAAAAGAAGAAACTTAAGTCTGTTTAGGTAGATGTAGCATGAGAGCACAAGACTACTGAGGCAGCAGATTAGAAATCAGTAGAGTCTTTGGAGAAAGCCACTATAGTGGTTAAGAGCTGGTTGAGGGAGCTAACTGTTTAGGCTGAATCTTGACATGGAGTCTTAGCAGCAGCTCTACCTAATACAGAGAAACAAACACAGGGAGGCTGCCAAAATGAGGAGACAAAGAAACATGGCCCAAATGAAAGAACAGATCAAAACTCCAGAAAAAGAGCTAAATGAAATGAAGATAAGCCATCTTTCAGATGCAGAGTTCAAAACACTGGTTATAAGGATGTCCAAGGAATTTAGTGAGGACCTCAACAGCATAAAAAAGATCCAGTCAGAAAAGAAGGATACACTAATTGAAATAAAGAACAATTTTCAGAGGAATAAGAGTAGAGTGGATGAAGCTGAGAATAAAATCAATGTTTTGGAACATGAGGAAGCACAAACGACCAATCAGAACAAGCAGAAAAAAGAATCCAAAAACATGAGGATAGTACAAACAACCTCTGGAATAACTTCAAGCCATCTAATATTCACATCATAGGGGTGCCAGAAGGAGAAGCAAAGGAGCAAGAAATTGGAAATCTATTTGAAAAAAATGATAAAATAAAACTTCCCTAATTTAGTAAAGGAAACAGACATGCAAGTCCAGGAAGCACAGAGTCCCAAACAAGATGGATGCAAAGAGGCCCAGTCCAAGACACATCATAATTAAAATGCCAAAGGTTAAAGTTAAAGAGAAAATCTTAAGCAGCAAAAGAAAAGAAATTAGTTACCTACAGGGAATGTCAGCTGATTTCTCAAAAGAAATTTGGCAGGCTAGAAGGGATTGGCAAGAAATATTTAAGGTCATGAAAAGCAGGGACTTACAGCCAAAATTACTCTACCCAGCAAAGCTATCATTTACAATCAAAAGGCAGAGAAAGAGCTTCCCAGACAAGAAAAAACTAAAGGAGTTCATCATCACTAAACTATTGTTATATGAATATTAAAGGGACTTATTTAAGAAAAATATGATCAAAACTATGAGCAATAAAATGGCAATAACTACATATCTATCAACAATTGAATCTAAAAAACAAACTAAGCAAAGAAGAAAAATGGAGACAGAATCATGGATATGGAAAGCATTTTGATGGTTGCCAGATGGGTTGGGGGTGTGGGGAAATGGGTGAAGAGGTGAGGGGATTAAGTACAAATAAGTAGTCACAGAATAGCCATACGGATGTAAAGTACAGTACAGGAAATGGAGTAGTCAGAGAACTTATATGCATGACCCATGGACATGAACAAGGTATGGGAATTGCCTGAGGGAGTGAGAGGGGTGCTAGGGATGGATGGGAGCAAAGAGGGAAAAATCAGGACAACTGTAATAGCATAATCAATAAAATAATTTTAAAAAATTTTTAAATAAAAAAAGAGTGAACTGTTGGCTGAGTTATCTCAGTTCTCGGTGCTGCAGTGGACTCATCATAGGCTTATTATGAAACTCAAAGGAGTCAGTCAACATTTGTAAATTGCTCAGAACAGTGCCTAGCTAATGGAAAATACTCAATAAACATCAACATTTATTATTTCAAGCTGAGAGTCCTTCCTACCCTGGGCTTTCTTAAATGTTTTTCTTAAGGGTTTACAGGAACAAGTATAAAGGACACATGGACAAAAACTAGAGGGGGTGGAAATAGGAGGGAGGTGGGGAGGGCTGAGGGGGGTGGCTGGGATAGGAGTAAAAGTCAGAAAATTTTACTTGAACAACAATTAAATAAAAATAAATAAATAAATGATTTAAAAAAATAAAAAAAGAGAAACTGTCCAATATAGAATTTATCCTAAAGAAATAATCAAGATGTTTATAAAAATTTAGCTATCAAGATAATAAAGTGTTCTTTAATCAAAAACTGCAAAAATCTACATATGTAACACAAGTGCACTATTCAATAAATTTTGGAACATATAAAAAGTTTAACTTTAAATACACATATATATTTTATGATACTTTTAAAACCATGGCAACCTGTGCATGTTCAAAATGCTATATTTAAGCACTGCAATTCTAATAATTTATTTTATCTTTATAGTTTTATCATATCTATCATACTGCATTGGGATTTCTAAGTGTCCATTTAATTTAAAATGTCCTATCCAAGGAGTAGTAAATGAAAAAATTTACTCTAATTCAATGATGAAATAGAATTTTATAGGAAGTAACAAACAAAAAAATGGGCATTGCATCTTTCCTCTCAGATAACGTACTGTAAAGTGTCAATCTATATCTGTGGGGACTAGGTTCCTACTTGGTCCCTCAACTAAAAAATAGTTCTTGTCCTAATTTTTAATGGATTATAGTGACATGTAATAACTAAGGTCTGCAAAATTGTCTGTCAAAAATAAAAAATGTGCCAAAAATTTTTAATAATTCGATTTTTCAAAATTAGCTGAAATCCTTGTCTGTTACTCCAGAGTAGTGCTGTATATGCTAACTTCAACCTAGGTTAGTGAAGAATATATTTAAATATTTCAGAATAAAATTAAAAGTGAAGACATACTGAAAAATATTTAGTTGAATATTTATAATCTTTGGGATGGGCAGACTTCATGAGCAGTTCAACAAAAACAAAAAGCAATAAAGAAAATCTGTTAGTTAATTACCTAAAAGTGTAATGTTTTTATGTGACACAAAAATGTTTAAATCAAAGAAAAAATGTGTAACAAATATTTGTGAAACACATGCAAGGCAAGATATTAATAATGTCATAAGTAAATAAATCTTACTAATAAATTGAAAACAAAAACTCAATTAAAAAATAAGCAAGATAAACAAGCAATTCAAAAAAAGAAAGAAAAGGAACACAAATGAACATATAGCACATGAAAGGATGTTTCTCTCTCCATACAGACACTATAAATTAAAGTAACACATTTTCCTTTAAAAACTTGGGTTGGTTTAGTAAGGTTGATAATGCCCACTTCCTGCTAACGGTGAGAATAAATAGATATTCTCACTATTTAAAGATTAAGTATATATTGGCACAATGTTTCTGAGCACAATCTGTTATAGACAGAAAAACTGGTATAGATAGATACAGATGATATATGCATATACAGTTAACCCTTGAAAATGTAGGGAGGGGTTAGGGACCCTGACCCCTGTGTAGCTGAAAATTTATGTATAACTTTTGACTCCACCAAAAGTTAATTACAGAGTTTCTTAGTATCTGTGGGGGATTGATTGCTTCTAGGACTTCCTGTATAGGCCCCAGTCCACAAATGCTCAAGTCTCTTATATAAAGTGGCCTAGAATAGTGCATATATTTGACACTCCACACCCATGAATTTTTAATTTTGGATCAAAAATACTGTTTTCAATCTGCAGTTGTTTAGATCCATGGGTGCAAAACAGCCAATACAGAGAGCCAACTGTATATTTGAAAACAAAAATTCACGTATAAGTGGATGCATACAAACTGTATTGTTCAAGGGCCAACTGAAATTACATGTGCATGTATAAATTATATATATAATTTTCACACTGTAACTCAAAATTTCTACTTATAGGAATTTAATTTACACAAAAAAGTATGCAAATATGCAGATACATATATATGCATATATATGAGGGGGGACTCCCAAAAAATGGCATAATCTTTTGCAGAGTGGGCCTCTTGTAGTACAGGCCTCCCCCACTAGGTGAGTGTTCTAGGAACCCATCTGTATCAGGGTACCAGCTGGTGTCGTTGTGAGAGGTTGCATTCAGCTTCAGTGAATGTTTCTGGAACACTCTTTCATCCTGTTTGCCCACTTCATGATGGGTTATTTATGAGTGCACCTGTCCACACCATGCTGAGAGTTCAGCAGTTTTTGACCCAAAACATCATGATCCTTGTGCTCCAAATAGAAAATGTCCATTATATATGTCCTAATTAAAAAATTGTTAGCCAGCATATAGATCATGACCCTTCTTATTATATATATCAGACAGAGTTGGGAAAGTTTTATACCAACACACACAGGTCTGGCAGAAGTAAGGCCTGCTTGAGTGTGGTTGGTAGGGTAGTAATATGTGTATAATAATTTATAGTTTTAATTTGAACATTTCACCTAAAATAACATATGGTGTGCTTGAGTGTGGTATTGTTATGTTATAGAATTGCATGCTTATGATCTTGTAATAAAAGATTTTGTAAGAAAAAGGGGCATTATTAGTGCCAGACCCTGTGTTTTTTAACTTTAGTGGGTTTTTATGAAAGGATTTATATATGTAAATAGAATCATGTACTATGTGGTCTTTCATCATAGCTTCTTTTACTTTGCATAATAATGTTTTTGTAGTTCATCCATGATTTAAAATTTTGTTTTTTTTAATATTATGAAACAGTATTACATTATAGATATACCACCATTTGTCTGTTCATTCAGCAATTAGTGGACATGTAGATTGTTTTTAGTTTGGGGTATTAGGTATATGACAACATATTATCTCAGGGTATTGGGATTACAAGTACTCTTCTTCCGTATACATTTCTGTATGTGCTTATATTTTCTTAACAATTGAGGAGGGGAAATAGGGTAGCAGCATTGTTTTTAATGGTGCTCAGAATAAAATGATAAAACCACAAGTCTATTTATAAATTTCAACTCCAGTTGAACATATTTGGCATGACAATTTTTTCTACATCCTTGTCCCCTTCATGCTAATTTTATACAAATTAGATAGAACTAGAAATTTGAAAAGTCCCCACAACTCCTCTTAAAAATAGGAATATAACAGCCAGATTTGCTTATTGAAAACAGATTGACCCAAACATCATTTATTGTTTTACCCTGGCTGCTACTTCAATTTTTAATCATAATTACTTTATTAAAACTTTGAATATTGTAAGAATAAATAGAATTCATATGAATGTGTTTACACATATAGTTTTATAATGATGTATAGAATACATCCTGTAAACACAATATACCATAAACAAACATATAACAACAGAAATGTGAATAAAGAATTTTCTTATCAGTGACAATATGAAGGGATACAATGATTCAGTTTTATTTGAATGGTTTTGATGTATTACAGTGGGTTTTTTTAATCAGTTACATTTCTTTTCTCCAAACATCAATCCATCACATACTTACAGGGTCTCCTATGCGCTAAGAGCTTACTGTGGGTATGTAAATCACACAGTTCTTGCTCTCAGGGAACTTTGAAGAGCCAAGCTTATGAAAATTTAACTTTTGAAAAGATGAGTTGATGTTAAGCAATAAAATGAAACAGCATGATTTAATTAGTTGCCATATGTTTTGTGTTGTGCTTTCTAATAAACCACAAAAACCCACTTCATATAGAATCTATAGGTGAACCAATAAATTCCTCACCAAAAGTAAATTGATCCTTGTTGTATCATTATTATCATCATTTTAATTATCATCTTCAAATTGTAATAACCTCTATATTTGAAGTTTGAGGGGAGTGTTTACTTTGTTTCTTTTGTTTTATATTTTAAAACCTGCCTTAATTATGCAATGCTGAATTGGGATATCATTATTCACCTGGAGCCTAGATTAATAAACTGTATTTTATAAATTGGGGCAATTGTGTAAATTCCATTGGGCTCTTAATGAGAAAAAAGAAATTTCAACTAGTAGATGAGACTGCCTCTCCTCTGGCTGCTGATGTTGCCAATCATACTTCATTCTCGGAGATTAAGCTACAAATTGTGCTGATGTATTTTGTGTATTGATAGCTGGAAAGAATTGGAGAGTTGAATTTAGTGCTAAATCTACAGAACCTTTAAAAATTGCAGTACTGTAGCTAGCCTGAAAAGATGAGACTTTCAGAATATACAATCTGGACCTAAAAAATTGAAGTTTACACTTCAATAGATATAAATTAATGATAAATATTTAGAATTTTCAGTCAATATCCAGCAGTACCAGCAGGTTTAGAAAGAACCCGTTTGGCATATTTAGGCCAATCTTATAAAACTGAATTGATAATGAGCTACCTCGTTAAGGAAGAATTCATACTAAATGAGGCAATTTACAAAGCTCTTAGCAACATCCATGTTAACATATAGATCATTCAGTAAATATTGCTTATTTATTTACATAAAGTATACAAAGAAGGTACTGTTGAATTTTGACAAGAATTATGCTCCATAAATTTCATCATTATACACTAAAGTGGTATGGCTGTAGCCAGACAGCCTTTGAGAAAATGAAGGACAGAGTCCATGGGATTCTTTCACTTTCTTTAGGAACAATGACAACAGATCTAAAGTGGCCTCACATGTCTGGATTAAGAGATTAGTGAATGGGAAATGCTATTTTCTATCACAACATTATAGCAGAATGCTAAATATAAGCTTTTATTTAATTACATCATATAAAAATCAAAATGTAGAAAATCAATTTCAAAAACACAAGTATGATTTCTTTATGTATTAATTTCTTTTTCATACATAAATTTCTGTTCTTGTTATGTATTTTGTTATGTATCTTGTTATGTTCTTGTTAGTTGTCTGCTTATTGAAAACAAAAATCATTAAAACTTGCTCTACTTTCAGCTAATTTGATGACTTTTTAAAAAAACAATATTTATTTTAAAATAACTGAGACTCACATGAAGTTGCAAACTAAGTATAAAGACGTCCTAGGTACCCATCACCTAGTATGCCCAATGGTGAGAACTTACATAACCAGAGTGCACTATCAAAACCAGAAACTGATTGGCAAAATTCAATTAAATAGACTACAGATCTTACTCAGATTTCACCCATTTTTGAAGTCACTCAATTTTGTATGTTTTAATGTATAGCTCTATGATATGTTACCATGTGTACATATCTTTTAACCAACCCCGCAAACAAGATACAGAATCATTTCTTCATCACAGTGGAATTCTCCATGGTGTGCCTTCATAATCATGCCCTTCCTGTCTTCCCTAACCTCTGGCAAATAATTTTCTAGTCTACATCCCTTTAATATTGACTATTCTTTTTAAAGGAAACAATTGTAATTTAAAACACAAATAGGAAAGATTCAGCAACTATTCTTATCTATATATACATAAATGTATGCAAAGTAGAGATTACAGATGCATCATTGGTGATGTTTGGAAATGGGTCACACAGGTGCAAGAATTCATGATATTATATTTTCAACACTTGCATGAATTCATAGGAATATAACTTTAGTTTATGAAACAGATACTGATTGTCACTGACTGGTTCTCCAGCATACAAGTTAATTGTTATCAGTCACCATCTGATATTTTTGTCTTAGGTGATTGTTATGTTAGAAGAACATTGGAAAAGAAAACTGAGGGAATACTTTCCTTTTTTGAATTGGGGAAAAAAGAAACCCACTGCCTTAAAAAACAAACAAAAAACATTTTAGATTTAAATGAAACATTACATTTTTTAATAGCAAATTTCTTGTGGGCCTCTACAGTTAGAATTTGAAAGTATACATAAGGCAATGTTTAAAGTTTTATAAGCATGTATTTAAATAAATACTTATAAAAACTTTTATAAAAGTTTGGTATGACTTTCTTAAACTTAGTAAACTAATCCTCAAATTAAAAAATCTTAATGTTCTTGTCTATATCCTTGCATACTTGTAAAACTGAACAGTCTCGAGGTTTTTCTTTCTCCTTCACCAAAATGGAAAGCTACTCATTTGGACTTTTACATAATATCTTTTTACCACCTAATTTCTACTATCAAGTACAAGTAATTTGCTGTTTTGAACAGAAATGACAATAAAATTGGCTTATTTTTCACAGCAAGAGTTGTAGGTAATTTTTAAGGAACTGAAGCATGAACGCATAAGACTTAAGAGCTGAACTATGTGGAAATTTGGGGCAGCTCATTCTAAATAGGACTAAATTCATATGTACAAATGTACTTAGCTGTAGGGGATCAAAATCTCAAATTCTTACCTCATTGTTGTAGAGAGCAGGACCAATAAAATGACATTGGTCCAGTCAAGATAGCATCAAGTATATAAGTCAAAGTGGAATCACTCATGTCAACCAAGACAGCTGCCAGTCAGCCATGATACTTCGGTTCAAGAGGGAAACTACTTAACTCCAGCTAGACACATCTGGCAAGGAGACACACCCTAGATATCTGCACAGGTGATCAGAACAGCTGTGTCTACAGAGTGGGACCACCCACAGA
Organism: Trachops cirrhosus; assembly: GCA_028533065.1. Taxonomy (NCBI): domain Eukaryota; kingdom Metazoa; phylum Chordata; class Mammalia; order Chiroptera; family Phyllostomidae; genus Trachops; species Trachops cirrhosus. The sequence goes on along the minus strand of CM052540.1, from coordinate 137,899,898 downwards.
TGAGCTTCTGGGCAAATTCCTCACTGGTCATCAAGGGTGCCAAACGTTTATCAAAAAGACCCATAAGGGTGGAGTACACCACTTTGAAGGTGTAACTGAGGCACACTCCAGACCACTGTTTAGACAGCTGAGCTCGACACACCAGAGTGCTGCTCCATGCCACACTGATTGCCCTTGGCATCAGCTGCCAGAGACCCTGCCCTGCTGCTCACCTGACTCCAGAGATCCTCCCTTGAAAGATGCTTACAACTCCCTAGCCTCCCATGCTGTCTCCCAAACCTGCAGACTGAGACTCTACAACTCAGCTTTGTTACTCCCCCATTGATTGCTCCGTGTGTGTGTTATATTTCTTATAGATTGTTAAAGTGTGAGTAGGATATTAATGTATGTTGATGTGCTACTTTGAGTGAACCTGCATTCAATAAATGCTGAATGAATTGCATAGTTACTGTGTGTGTCACTCTTGTCTATTCCTTTGTGCCGGGCTGCTCAGCAGGCAGCTAGCCAAGCACTTGCCAGGCTGACTTACACGAAAGACTATATCATGAGCATATGCTAGTGACATTTGTTTATATTTATGGTATTGTATGAGATTTAGATTTCTAGCCTTCAGATATGTGGAAGTTTACTTCAAACTGAAGGTCTTCCTTTTTCAGTGGGAACATCTTCATTGAAAAAAACTATATATTATTGGACAGTATCTATTCTGTTCAATTAATATATACTCCCATTGCACTGTTAAATTTTACTTATTTATAACACTACAGAGAATTTGAAAAAATTAGGAAAAACATTTAATAAAAAGTAAAAGAAAAATAGAAAGTTGGAACCAAGGGAAAGATTATAAAGCTACACTGATGATAAAGGTTTGCAGATCTAGCATGATACTCTTGCTTAAAATTTGGATTTGCAGTTTCCAGCAGTGAAGTCAAAATGAAAAGCACAGTTATGGGCCCTTATGAGAAAGAAGGAATTTACATTTCTCAGGTAGAGGTAAGGTTTATTCTTGAGATACATATATAGAATACTATATCTTCAAAAAACTTTATTTTGGTTGACAGTGACCAGAGGGGAGAGGGGAGGGAATTTCAGGGGAATTTCAGGGGAGAAGGGAAGGGTTTACAGGAACAAATATAAAGGACACATGGACAAAAACTAGGGGGGTTGGAAATGGGAGGGAGGAGAGGAGGGATGGGTGGGTGGGCTGGAATGGGAGTAAAGGATACAAACTGTACTGATTGATGATTAAAATTAAAAATTTTGAGAAAAAATATATATGTATATTCACATTTTAAAAAAAACTTTATTTTGAATTTTCTTAAACATCTTCTAAGAAAATTTGATAACATGATAAAATATACTTATGAATATGATTCCAGGGAAGATGTAAACACTATCCAGAATGAGTTTGTAGCCTATTCTGGAATCAATGAGAGCTAAAATAGTATCTTTCTGAAGGTAAGAGAATGATAAAGCATCCATATTTATTCTCCCTCAACTGAACCAATTTACCAAACTATGTACTCTACTGATAGTCCAAAGTAATACCAGCTTTGAGTTAACAGTATTTTAAGAAATGGCCTAATGCTTCCCTAAATCTGACTTTTGGAAAGATAGGGACTTGCAACCTACATGGAGGCATAGGTAGATACACTTTGCCTCCTTGCATAACCAAATGAAGGACAACAACAAATTTAAAAATAAAAAATAACCAGAACTACCAGAAAATCAAACTGTATGAAAGTCTGACAGCCAAGGAGTTAAAGAAGAAACATTCATCCAGATGGGTATGAGGGGCAGAGACAAGCAGCCAGGGTGGAGAAGGCTTGCAGCAAGGTGTTGGCTGGAGGACCTGGGGGGCAAAGCAGTGGCTGGCAGAGTAGGCAGAGCAGGTTGTTACATATTTGTGTGAGGATAACTTGGAGGAACAATTGGGGAGGGATACAGACTGTGCAACCCAGGGACCCAGTATGGGGAAATAAAGCCTCCAAACCTCTAACTAAAAAAAACTGGTGGGGGTGGAGGCAACAGGAGAAGTTCCAAGCCTCACAGGAAAGTTTGTTGGAGAGACCCACAGGGTCCTAGAACATCCACAAACCCACCCACCCACAAATCATCACCAGAAGGGTCCGATTTTCTTGTGGGTAGTGGGGGAAGTGACTAAAGCCTGTGGAGAGCCAAGTGAGAAGTATTGTTCCTTCTTGGACCCCCCCTACAGATACAGTGCCACACACCCTAGTGAATACCTAAGGCTCCACCCCTTACTACATAACACGTGCACCGAGAAAAAATAATATGGCCCAAAAGAGAGAACAGATAAAGCTCAAATAAAACACAAATAAGCAATGAAGAGATAGCCAGCCTATCAGATGCAGAGTTTAAAACACTGGTAATCAGGATGCTCACAAAAATGGTTAGTATGGTTGCAAAATAGAGGGAAAAATGAAGGCTATGCAAAGTGAAATAAAGGAAAATGTACAAGAAGCCAACAGTGAAAGGAAGGAAACCTGTACTCAAATCAATGGATTGAAGCAGAAGGAAGAAATAAACATTCAACCAGAACAGAATGAAGAAACAAGAATTCAAAAAAAGGAGGAAAGGCCTAGGAACCTCCTGGACAACTTTAAATGTTCCAACATTAGACTCATAGGGGTGCCAGAAGGAGACGAGGAAGAGCAAGAAATTGAAAACTTATTTGAAAACATAATAAAGGAGAACTTCCCCAATCTGGCAAAGGAAATAGACTTCCAGGAAGTCCAGGAAGCTCAGAGAGTCCCAAAGAAGTTGGACCCAAGGAGGAACACACCAAGGCATATCATAATTACATTAGCCAATATTAAAGATAAGGAGAGAATCTTAAAAGCTGCAAGAGAGAAGGAGACAGTTACTTACAAAGGAGTCCCCACAAGACTGTCAGCTGATTTCTCAAAAGACACCTTGCAGGCAAGAAGGGGCTGGAAAGAGATACTTGAAGTCATGAAGTCAAGGACCTGCATCCAAGATTACTCTATCCAGCAAAGTTTTCATTTAGAATGGAAGGGCAGATAAAGTGCTTCCCAGATAAGGTCAAGTTAAAGGAGTTCATCATCACCTAGCCCTTATTATATGAAATGTTAAAGGGACTTATCTAAGAAAAAGAATAAGATCAAAAATACAAACAGTGAAATGACAACAAACAACTATTAACAACCAAACCTAAAAACACAAAACCAAAAACTCACTAAGCAAACAACTAGATCAGGAACAGATTTATAGAAATGGAGATTATATGGAGGGTTATCAGTGGGGAAAGGGGGAATAGGGGAAAAGGTACAGGGAATAAGTAGAATAAACGGTATGTACAAAATAGACATGGGGGGGTTAAGAATATCACAGGAAATGGAAAAGCCAAAGAGCTTATATGTATGACCCATGGACATGAACTAAGGTGGGGGAATGATGGTGGGAGGAGGGTACAGGGCAGAGGAAAATTAAGGAGAAATGGGAAAAATGTAATAGCATAATCAATAAAATATATTTAAAAAGACAAGGCTATTATGATTTTGAGTTAGTTTCATTTCAGTGCCTATGCATCTCTAAAATAGGTGTCAAAACTTTCTATTTTTGAGTCATAATGATCTTAATTAATTTTCTAACCTGATTAGGAAGAATTTTACTACCATTCAAAAAACACACATCTATAACCAAAAACATCAGTTTCTTCCAGATTGGGCACCCAAAATGTCACAGATTTGTTGTGTTGGAACTGCCTTTTGACCCAGCAATACCACTGTTGGGATTATACCCTAAGGATCCTGAAGCACCAATCCAAAAGAACCTATGCACTCCAATGTTCATAGTAGCACAATTTACAATAGACAAGTGCTGGAAGCAAACTAAGTACCCATCAGTGAACCAGTGGATCAAAAAACTGTGGTACATTTACACAATGGAATACTACACAGCAGAAAGAAAGAAGGGGCCCCCTGCCCTTTGAGACACCATGGTTGGAACTGGAAAGCATTGTACTAAGTGAAATAAGCCAGGTGGTGAAAGACAAATACCATATGATATTACCTATAAGTAGAACCTAATCAACAAAACAAACAAGCAAGCAAAATACAACCAAAGACATTGAAATAAAGAACAAACTGATAGTTACTGCAAAGGAGGAGAGAGGGAGATAACAGGGGAAGGGCCATCAAGGAACCTGTATAAAGGACACAAGGACAAAGTCAAAGGCAGTAGGTTCAAGGGTAGAAGGTGGGGATGCGTGGGGTGGGGGTGCATGGTAGAGTGAAAATGGAGACAATTGTACTTTTAATTATTTATTTTAATTAAATTTTGTTTTATTTGTTAAAATTTGTTAAAATATTTAAAAACAGAAATTAACAGACCACTTCCTTTGTAACAGCTTACAGTGATAGGAAGATAACAGAAGATAACACAGCATATCTAGAAAGTACCCAATCTGGAGTCAAAAGATTTTTCTTTTCCTTTTAATCTACAATGTAATTTATTAGTTTATGATAGACTTAAAGTTTATTAATTTATTGTCAAGATTATTTGTTCTTTTCCGACTCTCCTGTTTCCAATGTTAATTGTATTGATAGTACTGGATTTACATTCTTTTCATGTTGTAGATGTCTGGTACCAAAAAGCACTAATTAATTCATGTCTTGGAAGAAAAATGCATTTATTTATTCCTAAATGAAAAACAAAAGAGCAATCTTTCTTTCACAAATAAATTTATCACTTGGTGACAATACAAGGTGTTCTTGCTTGATTTAGACACTAGGTCCTGAAAGAAAGAATTGAATAATAAGTGGCTCAGGCTATGTAGGAATATTGGAAACAAAACTTTCTGAAATCTGTTATTGACAGGAAGGTGAATTCTCTAAATTTCACTGGGAAGATTCCCTCTTGTTGAATGCCAATGAAGCTTCTGTTTATGTGCTCTTGCAAACAAATAACGAAGGCAGCAGCATCCCAGAGGACCTACTAAAAAGAGCTATCTGTCTATGAAAGTGAAAAAACTGGATGAAGCTATAGCACTTTATAAATAGCTTCAGTTAAACAAGAGCTAGAACCAATATAACTTGTCTGTACAGAAATATTGTTTTCTGGACAATGAGCATTCAAAGAGGTTTTTTAAATGAATAAAATGGTTATTATCGGTATAATTGCAGGTTTAAAAAATTTAACCTTAAGAAAATACAACTCTTTCATAAAATCTATTTGTCCACTCCATTTTATTTTTGCTTTTGCCTGCACAGCTTCATTTTCATCAGTACTCTTTCTCCCTCCTTGGATAACCTATTTTTTTTTGAACTGAGATATGCTACAAATAAAACCATCTGACAATTTTTGCTTGAAATCTTAAAAATATGGTTTCACACTCCTATTCTACCACAAACTTATAAATACCATGAACAAGTTACTTTACCTCAATTCCCTGGTTTTAAAAAGTAGGTTGATATCTATATGACAGGATTGTGGGAAGACTCAGGTAACATTTGATCAAATTGCCTAGTGCTTAGTTGATGCTAAATAAATAGTTTACTAATTAACTTTATTTTTCTATTAATGGACCACTTCCGATGATTTACAAGGCAATAATGCCTAAATGAAGGTACCCTCCCAAAGATGGTCAACTTCATTCCTAAGGATAAGTTTCAATCAGTCTCTCTTGCTCTCTTAGAGAATTCATGAGGAGATCCTAAAAGTATGTCCATGATTTTAATTCTTATCATACAAACTCTTATCCTGAAGCATCTCTGTGCTGTAAGATTGAAATAGTGGCTTGATGTGGTTGAGAGCAGGGGCAGGAACAATAGAGAGGCACAAGATGTGTGAAAGACAATTTAGTGTTTCTCCCTGGCCTCTATTTCATCTTACCCTTTCCTGTCTGTGGACTATTCATCAGCATTACCATGAACTGATATCTCCTTTGAAATTTTAATCAATTTAACATTGGTGTATCTATTGATTAGATGAAATAACTTTTGCTGTCTCTTCCAAGCACCTTTGTCATATGAATGGCTTACAGCCCTCATATCTCTCAATATGAATTTCTAGATATCCTTGTTTTCAAAGGACAAGGTGTAAGATGACAATGGTAATGAAGATTAACTGAAAGACTAACTATGTAGTCACTAGTAGGGAGATGAGTTAAATACAGTTAAATATTTCTGTCACCAATATTCATAACTAGTTCAGTTTAAATGCCAGATTTATGAGAGCAAGTGATACATCTCTATCATGTGCCGCATGCTTTATTTAAGGTAGGTTCAGAAGAATCTTAATCTTTCATACAAAGCTATTCACTTTATATCAGTTGCTTTCTTTCCACTTCACTCTGTGTTATATCCAACTTAGATTAAGTCTTAAATGATATTAGATATTAGATATTCACTTTATATCAGTTGCTTTCTTTCCACTTCACTCTGTGTTATATCCAACTTGGATTGAGTCTTAAATGATATTAGATATTAGATATTAGATATTAAATGATTATTAGATATTAGGAATCTCTGTATGTTTTAATATTCACAAAACTATTTTTTTCTTTTTAAACTGACAACAACTCATTTGATTGGTGACAAGTTTTTGTGTCATAAACCCATCATGAATACATTGCTAATTAATAGAATTAATTGCATAAAAAAGATACCTTATTTTGTACATACTAACATTTTTATACTGTGCCTATTTCAACTGTAGCACAAATCCAGTAACAAATAAATGCATGATTTAAATGCCAAATTTTCCATAGTAAGTTAATGTCACAACCGATGTAAAGGAGTCTTAACTGTAAATGTGTCCTTTGTCAAGTGTGTATAATTACAACTATGCTCAATTAAAATGGTGAAAACATTAATTAAGAAGAGATTTTTTCTTCCTATGCTTAGACTTTTTAAAAATCTCAGTTAATAAAAAGCATAAATAAAAATGATCCAAGGGTATATCTGTTGTATGTAAATAAAAATGAAAACTTAACAGTTTAATATTTAAGGAGAAATATCTGTTGCTTAAAAATGCATTCTAGACCATTATATTCCCTGAAGCTATGAACTTCCCAGCTCTCACAGATAGAACACATTGCTCTTAGTCAATATGCATGGAGAACTCCAAGCAAAAGTTCTTATTTTTATCCTCTCCTCTAACTAGTTTTGAGTCATTGCTGTAATAATAAACTGGAACATCTAACAAATAATTCTAACAAGTATTTTTCTCAAGCAATTTGTTCTTGAATGAGGGAGGGAGATCTCTAAATTTATATCTAAATAGAGCTCACCAAACATAAGCCAAAGTTTATAATCATGTCACTTAACTCTCAGCTTTTCCTTGGCCATGTGACTTTTAAGTTTGAGATCATTGTCTAGCTAATAAATGTTGCTGATAGTATTTTTATCAACTGTAATGATGAACAAAACAATTCATGGTTTTGCACAGTCTATAAATCTCTCTAGGCCAAAATAATTATTACTCTGTATGGATCACAGTCTCCTAGAATATTGGGAGTCTCTGAAAGATTGTTATTCCAGTTCACTGTGACAGGTGCATTCTTGAGCAAGTCATGAGGACCAGAAAATTTCATTTCAAACTGATCTCCAAGAAAAAAATATTGAAATAAAGTAAGACTCTTCCTTATGGATACCTCTTCTCTCTCACCATTTACCCAATATCTTCAAGTTCCTTTATAAACCCTAACTGCTCCCAATTAATCAATACTTCTTAACATCTCTAAAGAACCTTTCCAGGTTGGACATTGCATTGCTTCCTTCCTCCTGGGCTCAAGGCATACATTTACATTGATAATTGACCACAACATTTGGCTTGAACCATGAATTTTCTGCTGAGCCTCAAAAGGCCTCAGAATTTTTCTCAAACCTTTCCAAAATGACACTACTATTCAATCAGAATCAGTATTAGAAAGTGAAATGTATATCCATCAGTTGCCTTAAGAAAACTAATAGTGGGAATATTAGACAGGTGGAGGAGAATTAGACAATGCAATAGTTGGTGCTGTTAATATTACTCAAAGAGGTAGGTTGGTAATAAATAAATTTCATCTAAGTATATGTTGCTCGAACATTCCAAATATTTTATGGTATATGGAAGAAAGGAGAGAAGAAGGAAAACAGAAAGGAAGGAAAAAAGGAAGGAAGGAAAAAAGGAAGGAAGGAAGGAAGGGAGGGAGGAAGGAAGGAAAGAAGGAAGGATTTTTTGGTAAAGGTTTTGCTTTTGGTCTATATATTTGTTTCTATTGCTGCTCTAGCAACTTGCCAGAAACTTTGTGACTTAAAACAATATTATTTTTTTTCTTAGAGTTCTTGAGATCAGAAGTCTGAAATGGCTTCCACAGGACTAAAATTGAACTGTTGACAGAACTGTGATATTGTTTTTTTTTTCTGCAGGCTCCAGGAGAAAATCTGTTTCCTTGCCTTTTCCTTGTAGTTCTCTACCTTCATTTTCAAATCCACACAGGATGGATTGAGTTCTTCTCACATCTAATCACTCTGACTCTCTTGCCTCCTTCTTTCACTTATAAGGATTCTTGTGATTACACTGGACTCACAGGGATAATCCAGGGTAATCTCCCCTTCTCAAGATCCTTACCTTAATCACAAATCGGCTAAATTCCTTTTTACCACATAAGGAAACATATCAGGTTTGGGTAACTAGGACAAGGACATCTTTAGGGAGCCCTTATTCTGCCTACCACAGTCGATATCTACATAGCAACAACAAAAATAAATAAATCAGGGCAAGGAGATTTAAACACCTATATGGGAGACTATATTTCAAACATCCCTTAATATCTTTGGCATCTGGTCATGTTTCTAGAATGAAGTATATTGTAGTTGAGAACAAGAAGGGTAAATTATGCCTGGGTTCAACCAAATCTTGTTTATTTATTTACTAATCATGTGACTCTAAGGGGCAAGTCACTGAAGCTCTTCTAGCCTCAAGTTTTTTAGACCTGAAAAGGGAATGATAAAAATATGCTTGTCCCAAGGGATTCTTTTGAAGATTCAATACTGTGGTCCATGCAAAGTGCTTAGTACAATCCTTGGTACACAGTAAATGGTTTGTCTTATCTTTTTTTGACCTGTTCCCTAACATAGAACATATTCTATACACTGCTCTTAAATGACTGTTGTATGAATGACTTTTTCATTGATGCCACTGTTGGATTTAATCATTTAATGATATAACTTCCTTTCATTCTTCAACATATACCATAGGAAATAGCTTAGAAAGCATAAGTTCTAGCACTTCAATCATTACCACAAATTCCACACAGTGAAGAGAATTGCATATTTACCTCTATTCTAGTCATTGTATATCTTGTAAACTAACAGGAAGTTAAAGATACTTTCACATTAGCCTAATCATCTTAATAGAGTTAAACTTTACATTTTTAAGATGTGATAAAATATCAGTAACTGAGATGTAGTCTTCAGGTTACTACTTGAGACCTTATTAAGGCTTTTCCTTTATATATAGTATCAGACAGTCAATATTCGTTTAGCTAACTAAACCTTTTAGAGTTCATACTCAGTTTCTTTCAATATGACATTTTTTATACGACAACCAGCTCCAGGGGGAAAATTGTTGTTTTGACATGAACAATTAACATTTAAAAATTGGGTGGAATAAAATTAACACCTCCATGGCACCAAAGCAAAGCAAATCAAGACTACGGAAAAGAAAAGTCTTGCTCATCCCTGGATAAACTGGAGAGATTGGCTATAGTCTAGTGACTGTTAATATTGAAAACTTCTTTCTTAATCCAAGCTTGAATATATCCAATTGCATTAATGCATTTTTAGCACAGATAACCAGATCTAATTACCTTCATGTTTTACTCAAGCCATAAAAGCCACCCCAAGGAGCCAAAAAGGGCATTGTGTTGGAGGACAGTAAGGGCAGTATATCCATTGAACTACTTTATAGGATAAAAATAATGGAATTTCTAGAGCAGACCTGGATTCAGTCCAAGTACATCAATGACTATATATCCTGTTGTACTTCACCATGTTTTATATCTATCTTTCAGCAAATCAAAGCTACAATGAGTTCAGATGATACATGTTTATTTCCCAGGAATTTTAACTCCTTTGAGGTAATTTTAACATTGTCAATTTTTGAAATGTAATTTCAAATTAAATTAATTTCATTTAATTAAAAAATCATGAAAAATAATAATAAATGTCTTAGTGACAAGAAGCTAGACTACTTTGTGTCAAGACATTTATAAAGAGAGGAAAAAATTACCAATCATTTTTCCTTCTGAAATAATAATGAAGAAAATTTGCCCTGGCCCAGTGGCTTAGTTGGTTGTAGTATCATTGCATATAGTAAAAAAGATTGTGGGTTCAATCACTGACTGGTGCACATACCTAGGTTGCAGGTTCAATCCTGGGTTGGGGCACATACAGGAAGCAACCAACTGATGTTTCTTTTTCACATAATGTTTCTCTCTTCCTCTCTGTCACTCTCCATCTCTCCCCATTTCCTCTCTCTCTGAAATCAATAACCATAGCATTGGGTGAGGATTTAAATAAATGGAGAAACTTTCCTCAATATTTTATAGACTAAAAAATTAAATTTAAATGCCTTTTGCCCAAATGAGTTATTGATAATAATGTAGCAAAAGAAAAAATATATTAATAGTATTGTACCAATATGAAAAAAAATACAATGTTGAAAATATTTTTATTCAACATTTAGCCAATACAAAAAACTATTTTGCTATTTTGGGTTGGATACTATCTGGTAGGTGTACCCAGGGATTGTTTCTGGGTAGCAATATTCCTGCTAAATCTAGAGTGACCTGTTGTTGAAAATTCTTACCATCTTACATAAAAATGCTAAATTCCAAACACTTAATATGAGTCTGAATTCCCAAAAAGCAAATCTTCCTAAATAATTGTCAAATTGATTGAATTTGACCCTACTGAATTTGATATTGCAAGACTAATGGAAATATGATTCACATGGAAAACATAAGTATAAGCTAATGGAAAATACAAGTTACATATAAATAGGCTGAATTAAGATTACTCATATTAGTGGAAAGATCATTAGTTACTAGAAATTAAGTTTTTTTTGATAGAAAGGATTAAATTAAGTTGAAATTTATGTAAATAAATAATTATATATTATTAATGGATAAATTTATCCATTAATATGGATAAATTAACATGGAAAAATATATGTGTATATATTTTTGGAAATTAGACTAAACTAGAATGTATACAACTAAGAACAGCCTATGGAAACAATGTTACCACCTATTATTAAAATAATGAATTGATGTTTGTGTACTAGAGTACTACAACTTTTCCTCCTACTAAATAGAAAGAAAAATCTCATTAATCATGTAAATTTTTTTCCACAGAGGTTAAAATCTGGTTTCTAAGCAACTACTACTAATCTATTAAATTAGTGAGATAAGAATTATTTCTCATCTTTGAAATCAATTATCCCAGAAACAATCATGATCAAACCAATTGTTTTTCTGGATGTGTGGGCATTCACTTTGGATTTCTGCAAATAAGCAAAATGTCATAAATATAGAAAAGCATATAAAAGAGATATGAAAAGGATATTAATTAAAAGCAGGATTCTTTGACAACTTTAGATTTTTAATATATATTTTAAGATAATCAACAAAAACTCATTAAATCAACAAATGTGTAATACTGATACTGTGACTCAGAGACTTTCTACACTTTTAGATATAAAGTAAAAATCTTATAAAAAGCCAAAATATTCCTGCCTGCCTGAAGCTGCCATGCCAATTTGCAGAGAAAGGCATTCAATTACTTAATTAATTAATTAACTAATAAACAAACAAATAAAATATGCATCTTATTAAATTTTGGTATGGACAAGTGAGAAGGGACTTCCAGCTTTATCTTTTACAGTTAAAGAATTTAGAGGTTGTCACTCTCATCTTTGCAACTAGAAAAAGCTAGAAAAATTGAATATTAAAACTTTTATTGACCCATCAGAGATCTGAGGTCATAAGGCAAACTGCCACCTTGAAATTTGTTTGGAAATCAAAGAATACAGCAGATGAGAGTTGCTAATATAAAGCAGAAATCAATGAAGCCATAAACTGGCAAAAACATTTAACTGATAATTTTGACAAATGAGTGGAGTCTGAGGGCTAAATTAGATTAAACTAGCAAGGAACGGAGAACTTCTGGGGGCTACAGTCTTGTGGAGATCCTGACACTTTCATGGGCTTTCCTTCTGAGAATCCCACCAAGTTTCAATAGTGAGGATTCAAAGAAAGACCTTTGAGGGCTCTAGCAAAGATCCTTGCCTGTAACAGAAGTCTGCTCTCCAGGGTAAGTGCATTGCCAGAGCTCAACTCCAAAGCCTTATCTGAGTAGTAGGAGTAAAATGCATCCTTATTTCAACTCTCTCTAAACTTCCTATCTAACCTGAGGAGGGGAAAGCATCCACAGGGGTCAGGGCTTTGAAAAAATAGATGGAGAACACTGCAGGTAAGGACAGGAATAGAAGGCAAGGGAGGGATAGTTATGCCACTGAGGAAACATCTATAAAAGATGCAGCCCCAAAACACAGGCCCACTAAAAGACTAAGATTTAATATGATGAGCACAAAGACTCACCTCTCCCACACATTAGGAAGACACCAACAGGACTCCAATATAATCATAGCAAATTACAATTAAGAGCTGCACAATACAGACTCTATTTTAGGATCAAAACAAAGGGAAGCCCCAAATAAAAGATAAAACTAAAACAAGGATACTACAGAAATTTGAAGCCCTTGGCACTTACAGCTAGAGCACACATTAAATAGAACTCCTAACTAGACCACCATAAATCCTCACACTAAAGTGCTATTTACCACTGTTCCTATCACCTAATCCAACATTACAGCTCCCAAGAAAAATTACATGGTATTCTAAAAAGCAAGACAAAAACACAGTTTGACAAAGAAAGCAATTATCAGAACCAGACTCAGATATGACACAGATGTTGGAATTATCAGACAAGGAATTTAAATAGGTATGATTATTGTGTCAAGGATCTAATGGAAAAAGCAGCCAATATGTAAGAAAAGATAAGTAATGTAACTAAAGAGATGGACACTCTAAGGAAGAAACAAAAAGAAATGCTAAAATAAAAAAATCCACAGTAGCAGAAATGAAGAATGCTTTCAATGAGCACAACATGGCTGAGGGGGAAAAAATCAATATGCTTGAAGACAGGCCAGTAGAAACTTTCTACACTGAAATGCAAGAGAGAGAAAAACAAGACTTAAAAAATAAAAACCAGAACAGCCAAAACCTGTGGTATAATTTCAAAAAGTTTAACGTAATTATAATTGGAATAACAGAAGCAACAGAAAAGGAAAATGAAGCAGAAGAAATGTTTGAGTTAATAATGGCTGAGAAATTCCCAAAAGCAATGCAGATACAAAACAACAGATCCAAGAACCTGAGAGAACCCCAAGCAGGATAATACTCTACCTCAAAAACACCCAGAACTAAGCAAATCATAGTTAATCTTTTGAAAATGCAAACCAAAATCTTGAAAGACACTATATGAGAAGGTCAAATACCTTGCCTATAGAACAAGATAAGAATTAAGTGACTTCTCATCAGAAAACATGTAAGAAAGAAGAGAGTCAAATATTTAAAATGTTGAAAAATATAACTAATCAACCTAAAATTCTATATCTAGCAAAATTATATTGCAAAATAGAGAAATAAAGACTTTCACAGATAAACAAAACTAAGGAAATGTCTTACCAAAACACCAACCTTGCAAGAAAAAATTAAAAGATTTCTTCATGCTGAAGAAATCACATAATTTTAAACTTGAACCTACATTTTTAAAAGTGTTAAGATGTAATAAAAATTAAAACAAAATGTTATATTTTTTATTCTTAATTGATTTAACAGACACTTGACTGTTTAAAGAAAGTATATTAACAGTGTATTGAGCAAATACAGGCTATTGCTAAGAATAATGTAAGATGGCAATGTCACAAATGAAGGGAGGGAGTATTAATAATGCTCTGTCTCCTGCACTGCATATGAAAGAGTATAGTGTTACTTGAAGGTTGACTTAGATGCATTTAAAATGTATATATTCAACTATAGAGTGATAACTAAATTTTTTAAAGACATATAAGCAATATTTTATGAAAGGAGATAAAATGGAATCAATCATATAAGATGCTTAATTAATATCAGAAAAGACAAAAAACAAACAATGAACAAATGTGATAATTATTAATTACAAATATGATAGGTATTGACTATATAATAATTATTAAAATATAAATGGTCTAAATATACAAACTAAATGACAGAAGTTAAATGAGTGATCACAAAATATAAACTAGAGGCAATATTATGTTGTGTAACATAAAACCACTCCAAATATGAAGACTCCCATAGGTGAAAAATAAGGGGATGAACAAAGATATATCAGAGTAACACTAAGCAAAAGTATGCTAGATTAGCTACATAGTAACAACTTCAGACAAAGAAGACTTCAAAAGAAAAGAAGATTCCCAAAGATAAAGACAGACACTGTGTAATAATAAAGAGACCATCTTCAAAGAAGATATAATGTGGTACATATGTTTTACTTAACATATTTTCAAACTGTATGAAGCAAAAATTGATAGACAACACAAAGACATGGAAGCTAAATAACATGTTTTTAAACAATGAATGAGTCAACAATGAGATCAAAGAAGAAACAAAAAGATACAAAAAAACAAATGAAAATGATGACACAACCATCGAAAATCTGTGGGACACTGGGAAAGAAATCCTAACAGGGGGAAATTCATATCATTATAAACCTGCCAAAAAGAGAAAAAAATCAAATAATCAATCTAACTTTACACTTAAAGGAACTTTAAAAAGAACAACAAACAAAGCCCAAAGTGAGAAGAAGGAAGGAAATAACAAAGATCAGGGCAGAAATAAATGAAATAGAGTCTAAAAAATTGTTATGGATAAACCAAGAGTTGGTTCTTTGAAAAGATAAACAAGACTGACAAACCTTTAACCAGACTCATCAATTAAAAAAAGAGAAAAGGCCCAAATAAATAAAATCAGAAATGAAAGAAGAGAAATAAAAACTGTCATCAAAGAAATACGAAGGACTGTAAGAAAATATTATAAACTATTATATGCCAACAAAATGGACAACCTGGATGAAAAAGATAAATTCTTAGAAACATACAGTCTTCCAAAAATAAATCAGGAAGAATCAGAGAATCTGAAAAGACAGATTAAACCTAGTGAAACTGAATTGGTAATTTAAAAAACTCCCAATAAACAAAAGCCCTGGATCGGATGGCTTCACAGGTGAATTTTATCAAATATTCCAAGAACTAACACCTCTCCCTCTCAAACTATTTCATGAAATTCAAGAAGAGGGAAGGCTCATAAACTCATTTTATGAGACCAGAATTATCCTAATTCCAAAACCAGATAAAGACACTAAAAGAAAGGAAATTTTAGGCCAAACTCCCTGATGAACAAAAATGTTAAAATCCTCAGCAAAATATTAGCATACTGAATACAGTAATGTATCAATAAGATCATACACCATAATCAAGTGGGATTTATTCCAGGAATGCAAGGTTGGTATAACATTTGCAAATCAATACAGGCAATTTACTATATAAACAAAATGAAGGATAAAAACCACACGATCTTAACAATAGATGCCGAAAAAGCATTTGATAAAATCCAGCACCTGTTTATGATAAAAACTCTCAGAAAAGTGAGAATTGAGCAAATATACTTAAACATATTTAAGACCATATATGACAAACCCACTGCCAGCATCATTCTCAATCGGCAAAAACTGCAAGTGTTCCCCTTAAGGTCAGGAACAGGAGAGGTATGCCCACTTTCACTTCTCTTATTCAACATAGTACTGGAAGTCCTAGACACAACGATCAGACAAAAAGAAGAAATAAAAGGCATCCAAATTGGAAAGGAAGAAGTAAAACTGTCTTTATTTGCAGATGACATGATACTGTACATAGAGAATCCCAAAGATTCCACCAAAAAAATATTAGAACTGATAAACAAATTCAGCAAAGTAGCAGGATACAAAATTAATATCCAGAAATCAGTTGCATTTTTATATGCCAATAATGAACTAACAAAAAGGGAAATTAAGAAAACAATTCCCTTCCCTTCTTTCCCCTTTATCCCCAAGGGGAAGGGTCATCAAAAAACAGATATAAAGGACACATGGATAAAGCCAAAGGTGGGTAGGATTGAGGGTGGGAGGTAGGGGTAGGTGGGTGTAGGAAGGGTTGTGGGGAGAAAGGGGAGACAATGGTGCTTGAAGAACAATAAAAAAATTAAAAATAAAATAATAAAAAGGTATCTAAAAACAGTAAAAAAGAAAGGAAAGAAGAATCCCATTCATAATTGCTTCAAAAAATACCTAGGAATAAATTAACCAAGGGTATAAAAGACCTACACATGGAAACTTACAAAACACTGAAAAAAAGAAATTAAAGAAGATACAAATAAGTGGAAGCATATACTATGTTCATGGATAGGAAGAATAGAATTAGCATCATTAATACGTCCATACTACCCAAAGCAATCTATAGATTAAATGAAATTCCTATCAAGATTCCAATGACATATTTCACAGAACTAGATCAAATATTTCAAAAATCTATATGGAACTACAAATTGCTCCACATAGCAACAGGGATCCTGCTGAAAGAAAGAAAGAAAAACACAGTTGGAGGAATCATGCTACCTAATATCAAATGTATTACAAGGCCTTAGTAATCAAAACATCATGGTACTATCATAAGAACAGGCATATAAATCAATGGAACAGAATAGAGAGCGCAGAAATAAACCCACACCTTTACAGTCAATTAATATTTGACAGAGGAAGCAAGCACATACAATAGGCTAAAGATAGTTTATTCAATAAATGGTTTTGGGAAAACTGGACAGATACATGCATAAAAATGAAACTAGACCACCTTCTTATACCACACAAAAGAATAAATTCAAATTTGATCAAAGACTTAAAAATTAGACCCAAAACCATAAATATCCTAGAAGAAAACATAGGCAGTCAAATCTCAGATAGTGCTTGTAGCAATTTTTTATATTCTTGTTTATATTCTATAAGAATGTTGATCATTTTTTTAGCCTTCTGTAAACTGCAGTTCCAATATTAGTTCAATGCTAAAAGCCTTTGCTATGCTCTTTTTTGACTTGCATATGCATGACCCAGTGATCAGGTAAGATCTGATAAGAGGTCTTTTCCTTCTCAAAATCTTTGGCATGCTCATTAGGATTGGATTCCTGTTTTCACAGGTCAGGGACCAACCCAGGAATTAATAACAAAATCATTGCTTTCCCTGGCTATTGAATCTCTGTAATATCATTGGTATTTTCCAGACCTCTGTGTTTCACCTTTTGGTCCTCTAGTCAGAAGCTGTCCTTTTCTGTGATTGCACTACCTTCCAGGGCCACAGGGCAGGAGGACAAGAGAGGGAAAAATATCTTCAGTTTGGCAGCCCCCATGGGGAGATGGCAACTCCAACAAAGGGTAAGAAACTTTCCTCTATCTCAGAGTTTTGGCTGCAGGATCACCTGGTTATGGAATACAATAAAACAAAGAAAAAAAAATTTTAAAAATCAAGAGACTTCCTCTATTCTCTCTGAGCTTTAAAAGTTTCCTTTTCTACTCCTCAACCAGACCTTGAGGGTTGCTCTTTGATCTTTCTGTTTAAGAACCAGAGTGTTCATTTCAGATTTTGGATGGCCTTGTGATCAGACCAAGAGATAGTGGAGAAAAAAATGATAAATTGACTGTATGTTTCATGGTACATAAAATTCTTGTGTTTCTCACTTTCCAGGCTTGCTGATATCTATATTTCAGTGTTCTCAAATGCTTCTCATGTGACTTGTACAGTTTTGATAGCTGCATTCAATGAGATGGAAAGGTTAGCATGTACATTTATATTTACCAGAATAAGTAGATCATTCTTTTTTATTTAATACTGTTCAATATTTTAAAACAATTTTAAGCCATCATTAGAGTTTAATAATTTGTTTTCTTACATTTTATGTAAATTTTTTGTGAGGGGGAGGATTACACTGACTTTATTTGGGACAAAATAATTTAGAATGATAAGTTTTAACCTGATGGTATACTTAAAACTCTACAACAATTGGATGAACTCATATAGAATATTATGATAAATTCTGTTTTCTCAATTTCTTATTTCAACCCTCCAAGACTGCTTCTCTCTCATAGAAGCTTATCTCCATTCATATTCTGAGGCTTCAAAAATGTCTTCTGGGAAGGAGAAATTTCATAAATTTTATCTCAGAATGTTTCTATTCTTCTTAAAAGAATGAAGAGAAAACCACATTATCTTTCCCACTGTTTATTTTTAAGTGTTTTTTTTTTCAAATTTGATTTTAGAAATGCTTCTCTCCATTCCAAGGGAGAAAATTCACATTGCCATTAACCAAAATTGGCCATTCTAGCCAATATGTGATGACATAATTTTTGCTCATATCAGAAGCCAGATATTTATTATACTAAGAAATGCATTAGAAATTTTCATTCCAATGATTCGATCCATTGTCATCCTTTTTCATATGTATCAAGTTTATATATCACAATTTGTTTTTGTGAGTATATGATTTTTTTTATTCCAAAGTATCTTAGAGTCTATCTAATCTAATCTGAATTTTACAAGAAACTAGATTTTAGAGGAACTAAATGTTGTGACCAAGATCATATTAACAGCACTTACTGGAGAGGTTCAGTGGGTTAGGCATTGTCTCATGGACCAAAAGGTTCCTGGTTCCATTCCTCTCAGAACACGTACCTGGGTTGCAGACCAGGTCCCTGGTTAGGGGCATGTGATGTTTCTCTCGCACATTGATATTTCTCTCCCCTTCCTTCTCCCTCACTTCCCCTTTTTCTAAAAATAAGTAAATAAATCTGTAAGAAAAGATCATATTAGCAAATGTAGAACTAGATTTTAGATCATTTAACAACAGGACACAAATCTTTCCTCACAACATTGTATCTCTTAGAAGTTCAAGTTTAAGGAAATTTTACACATATAGTTAGTATAAAAATTTTCAGCATTATTTTTTCTATGAATATTATGACTAGATATTTATATTTACAATTATGATTAGGTGTTGGATTTTCTTAGAAAATCAGATGTATATATATATATGTGTGTGTGTATATATACATATACATATATATGAAAAAATGATATGGTGAACCTGACTTTGGAAATGCTAATAGCTCAGATTCAGATTTAATCAATAAATACATTAAAGCTTCTACTGATCCTGCAACAAATTCCATACATAAAGTTGCTCAACGAATTCATTTGATGAGTTAAAGGAGAGTATACCTTCAAATTTGTTTTCATATTTAATTATCCATTTATTCTTTTGATTCACAGGCAGTAATTTCATACTGTTGATTCCCTCTTGACCTTGTGCTTATAACTGAATCCTGAGATCTGGCTTGTGGCCCAGGAATATGCAGAAAATTGTTTATATTAACAGCAAGCTGCCTTGAGCTGCAATGCTTTGATTTAACGTTATAACTGTACTAAAAGTAGCATAGCTTTCCCATGTACTCTCTTCTGTGTTCAAATCCCTTGTCATTATAACAGATGTTTGGATTATTGTTCTGTAAACTATGTCAGAATTTCGATCTCTAGTATCTGTTTATTATTCTCCAAGGGCGATATTACAAATGTTCTCATGCACAGTTAATACTTATAAAACAGTCTGTCTTATTTCCCATTAAAAAAGAAAACTTACCAAAAAGATTTTGTTAATCAGGGTTAAAATAACCTAAATTGGGAAGGAGTGTTTTAAGTGTATATGAGTAAATGATTCCAGTTAAAAATTGGCCTCATTTCAGAAAGTATTCTAATCATTAAAAAAAACACTGTAGCTTTTACCTTGTCTTATGAGATACTGATTTTTTAAAATTTTATGTAAGCATATATATAATTAAAATTGAAATAGCATAATTAAATAATTTTAGTCTGATATCGAGATATTTAATTTATATTAATGCCTGTGAAAGCCATATCTGCTGATAAAACCTCATGGATTTGAAGTGTGACATGCCAACAACATAAAAGAATTATTGGAATCAAAGACTATGAAGACAAGATCCTCATAACAATATCAGAAAATCATGGAGAGAGCACTATTGTTTAAAATTTGTACTTAAGCAGAAAACCTTATTACTCTTAAAAAAAAAACAGGGTTACTGACAGCTTTTTAAAATACATTTTTAAACCCTGAACTATTAGTTTTCTTCATTGTTTAGATGAGTTATGGCATCTTTTACAAGGGCATGAAATAAGATTTCCTGAGGTGATGATCCAAATGGTTGTATCAGAACAAAATCTCTGATATATCATTTACTTCTCTTTTACATTTTTGTATTTCAATTCTTGCTCAAAGGAGAATTGGTATGTTTGAAATAGAGTCCACATCAGATAAAGGAGCATTATGTCTGCTTATTTACAAGAAATATAAGCACACTAATGCTCTGAAAAATAATCTGTGTTTCTAGAAAACAAGATTTGGAGCCTAGTTATAAATGTTGACATGAAAATATTTACTTCTTTTACTTACATCACATACATTTTTCTTTCTTTTTATATTCAATTTTTAGTCCTTCCTTCTTTTGAATATAAAAATGGCATAAAAAACAGGAGAGGGGGGACAGAAGCCTACTCTTTACAAATGATTTAGAAGGAGAGTGACAGAATTCTTCTGGGAAATAAAAGGAGAGAGGAAGGGAGAGTTTAAGGAAAAGGGTCAATTAACTACTCCATTAGCCTCATGGAAGAGGGTACTGTGTCTTTTCCTTCATTTTGCTTTAAAGAGTGGACATCACTACAATGGGATTTAGAGTCTGCAAGAATACTAACATGCATTACGTTTGCATTTAGAATTTTTATAAATGAAGAGAAAAAAATAACAAGGTCAGCTTCGGAAATGATGAATGCCTTTTTGCTGAAAGCTGTACTGAACGTCCTTGAGTTTAATCAAAACTATTTGTTTTTAGTCAGCTTTGCTGTTGTCTCTTTTACTCTTGTCCACTGATAGCTTGACATTAATGACATCATAAATCATGTGAAGTGGCGGCTTGGGTTTGGTAGCATTTCAAGTGTTTGCTGAGACGTCCTGGACTATCAGAGGGCTCCGTGCAAGCTTGAATATCATCCTGCACTGATTCTTTAGTTTATAGCATTATTTGGGTGGTAAAAGAATAGCGTGCATTATTGGTGTGATGGACCTTCATTAAAGAGCATCTGGCTCCCTATTAAATACTGACTTCAGAAAGAGATTACTGAATGGATCTATCTTTACTTCTGTTTCTTAAATTAAAAAAAATATATATATATGAAAATAAAGACCTTGTCCTCTGCACCTGTCAATTCCTGTGGTCTTTCAATGCCTATAAGATAAAGCATCAGAATCCATTTGCACTGTTCATGCTTGCACAGTGTATAGTCAATGAGACTTGAACTATGTGTACAGTTTGAGCAATTCTATCACTTACACTTGGACTCTTGTTAAGCACAAAACATCATCTGTACATTGGAAATTTATTATTTGAAAAATGTTTAGCTTTTGTAAGTTTTTTTTCTGAATGATTTCACCAGATCTTTCTGTTTTATGACTTGTTATCTGTGTGGC
This sequence comes from Trachops cirrhosus, assembly GCA_028533065.1. Classification (NCBI taxonomy): domain Eukaryota; kingdom Metazoa; phylum Chordata; class Mammalia; order Chiroptera; family Phyllostomidae; genus Trachops; species Trachops cirrhosus. The sequence continues at coordinate 137,878,141 of CM052540.1, read as the reverse complement.
TATTCTTAAAACATGCTTTTCATTAACAATGTACTCTACTGTTAGGTAAAAAAAAAAAGATTATTCTTTAACTGTTATTTATTAATGATATTGTGCTATACTGCAAACTCATATATATCATAAGAGTAATACATAATTTAATTTCTTATCAGGGCAACACATTAGTAAGTTATAGAGATTCACCTTGTATTACAAGGCAACTTGCAAAAGAAGGTATTTTTCTTCAGTCGTAAAAAAGGATATCATCTTGAAATGTTCCTCACCTACTGTAAAAGAGTACTGTTTACAGAGTTGAGACAGTTCAGCCAAAATACAGAAACACTTGCCCAGATTGTAACAGAAAATGTAGTTTTTGACCTATATTCAAAGTGGTTCAAAATTAGATCATTGCTATACAAACCCAAGAAAAAAAAATGGAATAGAATGACATCAAATAAAATCAATCATTTGACAACTTGGATAATTTAATCCTTTAGTTTTAAATTGAACTCAAGGGGAAAAAACATGTTGTGCATAGACGTAAGTAAAAATTCTTAAAATTATCTCCCTAGATATTTATTATCTATTTTTATATGAATGCAAAGAGGTCATTTCTCACAGTTTTTAAGAAAGTAATGTTGTAAAAATACCTAACTGACATAGTATTAAAAGATTTTTTTCCAAAAGCTTTATTTTCTTTTTTCAACAAGATATATTGACAACATAAATTAATTTGAACATTTGATTCTTCCTTCAAATAGGACTAGCCCCTGTTATTAAAAAGGGTTTCTTTTTACCATTACTCAAATGGTAGCAAATAATTATAAGAATAAAGTAAATTAGAGGTGAGCTCAATGTGATTAGAGCTCATTGTGATATATACCTCAGGTCTGTGGGTTTCTTGCTAAATTAAGGGAATATTAATATGAATTTTAGACTATTACATTATTTTAAGAAATGTTTAAATACTGTTATGTAATTTCATGGTTTCTCACTATACTGTATGGAGACTGTTCTCATTGAGGAGAAAAAATTTATAACTTTTGCTGCCCAAAGTTCTCTTACATACTTTGTTTCTCTATTTCCCCCCAAATTATAAGGGTTGTTTTACCTGATCTTTCATCTGATCTTTCACTTTCATCTGATCTATACATGATATAATCAGGCAGGCATTATTTCTCTTCAGACACTAATTATGTGATATAGTGACATGTACTAGATTTTTCCTGATCTGTGCTATTTCTCCTAATTTAAAAACACCAAATAATTATGTTTACCCTATGAACAGAGAAAATAAGCTTTAGCTTGCTCCAGAAAAGGGAATGCATGTCTCCATAAGACGTAAAATGTTTGCATTTTCTGGCATGCAAGGCAAATCATTTACTTATTGGCTCAGAAAAAGTTACCCTAGAGTTTGAGAGGTCTTTTTTCAGTGTTCTGCATTCACCTATCTTGAAAACATTTCTAACACATCAAATATGTGCTAGCAGATCTCCTTTTTGATATTAATAATAGTGGCATTATTTATAAGTGAGCAAGTAAGGTTTTTTAGGTAAAACACAGAACATTTTTGCCCCTTTATCAATGAAGAGCAGTAACAAATTGATTGATTACATTTATTTACAAAGGAGTTGATTCTAAAGAATTTTGCTTTCTAAACTTTAAGAAGAAAAGTTGGCAGAACTACTTGGAGAATCTACCTTGTACAAACCACTGTCACTGCCACTTCCCCTCTCTGGAATTAAAGAGCACATGCTTGTGTATGCACATACATACACACACTTGCACATGTTTATCCATACACATCATTATACCAACATCAGGTAAAATCACTGTGCTGGATCAAAAGTTTTCTTCATCCTGAAGAGTTTCATTGTGATTTAAGCTCCTATTGGAACCCTGATGAAAGACAATAATCTCTGAATCTATTCCAAGATGAACCAAACTCCAGGTCATGTACACACAGTGAATGAGACTAACTACAGTGAAAGATACAGAGACGAACTACAGCACTATGTATTTCTAAAATACAGCACCTGATAGTATTTGTGTATCAACTTTTTCCTTAAGTCCTCTGGATGCCAAGCTGACTTATTTAACAACTAATTGTTTTTTCCAACTAATCACAGAGTAAATAAACTTTAGTAAGTAAAATCATCCAATTTGGCAGGAGACATTAAAATGAAAGAATCTGTGTCATACAATATATGGAAGAAGTTTGTTTTCATGATTGTCAAATGCAATTTCATAAATTTATCTGCTCTAAGATCTTCTGTGTAACATTTTTCTTATGGTAAGATGGGATTTATGAAGAGATGTATTACTCAAAAAAATTTAAATGTGTTTTGGGAGGGGAAGGGATCCTATTCTTTGAGCTATTGCTCCAGAATGACAAGCAGGTTAAGAGGGACTCCAGTAGGTAGGGGTCCTTCGTAGGCATTCTTCTACAGTTACCTGGGAAAACAATGTATGTAAAACTCTTTCCCATTCTTAAGAGAAACACAGTAGAATCTATCAGATAATGACTACTTAGCTGTACTTCACAGAAAACTTCTCCTTAATCAGATCTTTCTGCCTATTGTGTTTATTGCTAACTTTTACTTAAATTCAAGTTTATTCTTTAAAGCTAAATACTAAATGTGGTCTGTTGGTAACTGATGAAAAGCAAGCAAAGATTTTCACATGGCTTTTGATAGTCAAAGAAAGCAGGTTTTCCACACATGGTAACACATGTTGTTCACTGTACAAGTACACAGAACTATGAGCACAAGAGGGCACAAAATCTAGTTCCCACTCCACACACTCCAATGAGATGTTCCCTTTCTATTTTGGAGAAACACAAAAGCTCACCTCACTGGAAATCCAAGAGTCTGTTTTTCTAAAGAGGGTAAATTTTTATAATTCACATAATGATACTGAGTTATCAGAGACCTTTGTGCAAAGGTGTTTGTTCCTTTAGTTTAAAAAATCTACAGTCAATGCCAAAAGTGATTTAAACTTGTTGTAAATGAGGCAAAGCCTGACCTTTACATAAAACCAGAAAAGTTCAGAAGGAATGTCTTCTGTGATACCTAATTTCTCAGAAGATACCACCATTTCCCATTACTGAATCCCTTAAACAAACTGCTTTACTATCTTATAACTATTTGTATTTATGTGATTATTATACTTTTATTACATTTAAATTTCTTCCAAATGGTCATGTATTAATGTGCCAACAATGTATCCACATCCATAATAAAGCTATAAATAAAAAGATACTCACTTCTCTCATGTTTACTAGATTAAAAAGAAAAACAGCTAAGAAAACCTCTGTGAGAGAACAGAATTTTTAGAAAAGTGCCAAAATTTTCAAATTGAAGAATTAAAGAACCTAATTGGCCTATTTTCTCAGGTTATTGATGTGCTTGTGTTAATCTCACACTAGGTCAGGGTTAACCCCAAAGAATAAGCTATTGAGCTTTGCTAATATCTTTGTGGTACTTGTCAATAACAGTCTGTCTGTGACTATGGTTTCCAAGCCGCAATCTCAAATAATGTTTTCTGTAATAAATGCAATAAAATAAACATGGATATTTGCCCAGGCTCTGTATACAATGCATTTTCTTTATTAATTCCATTAATATTTACTGACCACCTACTATGTAAAGATATTTTGGGAAAAAAGGGTTTATTAAAAGTTGACTTTATGGAATTACCTATCCTCTCCCATCACATAAAAAGGTGTCTAGCAACGTTTAACAGAAAGTATATTTAGTTTCAGCTCTATCTTCTTGTGATAATCTCCTATATACAATGAGATGGTCATAGAAAGGCATTTTTTTTTGTATTGAAGATGTATTGGATATTTTAAAACCATCTTTAAAAATATGGAAACCGTTTATGTTTTTGCTTATCTTGAGAGTGCCAGTGAATAACAGAGAATCACAAGAGGTTATATGACGTATGGACTCCAGAGCAGTATTCTACTATAAAAGCATGGAACCCTGCTGGCATATGTAATTTAATGTGCACCATGCCTCCTCTAATTCAATCAGGTCTCTACATCCCTTCTTTTATATTCCAATTGGATTTCATGTGCTAAAGCCATCAAGATTTTCAGGATGAAATGAATGCTTGTATTAATCCTGCAATTTCCATTTAAAACACAGCATCGATTTGATTAATAAGGTTTGATGCTGAATAATTATATAGCAAATATGTATGCTATAGGAAAACCACAGATGTGACCACCAGCAAAAGCCTTGTGGGAGAAGGAGGTCAAAGGGAAGCAATGGCCATGACTGAGGTGATGAATTCTTTGGCTTTTCTTTTATGCAATTAACAAGCAGGGCTTCTATTAATTTGCCACCCCCAGAGCCTTGACTGGTCAGATGTGTCTGGGTCAAGGGTCACAGGAGCAGAGTAGGGGTCAGCATCACAGTAGCCGTGAAACAAGATGGGAAAACTAAAGAAATCTAAATGATATGGCTGAGTATACATTCTGTAGTACAGGGGCGATTGAGAGGAAGTGCATCTCCTTAATGTTAAGATTGCTGTTTTAGAATAATAAAAATGTTCTCTGCACATTTAATTCAGAGTAATCAATCTAAGGTGCAGTGGTTGAGCATCCAATAAAAGAAAATCAATGTGGTCTCTACAAGGGAAGACAAACAATGCTCGCTTTTACTAAAGGGATTATAGGTTAACATTTATTCAGTGTATTGTAATCTGATGTCAAGTGGTATAAAATCAAGCCAACAATCCATTACTACCCGTTATAGGCTAGGTACTGATCTCATGCAAATTGACTTTTCATAGAACTTATTAAATCATTTCTGTGTTAAAGCTATGAAACATTTTTCTACAGTGATTAAACTTCATTTTATTTTACATCTTGAAAGAAAATATATCAAAACCCCAAATATTTGTCACTTCAAAACAAATATTTTTCACAACTTTTTTATGCTTCCAGTCACTAATTAATTATGTAAATATATATTATATTACGTTTCTATGAAAGCAAACTAAAGAATTGTTATGATATTGAACCTGAATTATTTCCCTCCCAAAGCTTTTTATTTCACTACTGCATATGTTATTGTACAAGTTCATCTGTTTATAACCATTTGAGATAAACCATGCATTTCCAAATTTTGATAGAATTTAGATTTCTCTAGAATTTAAGAGAAATAATTCATGCTTCCTGAGTACTATGCATGTTCCTATTTTGAGTTTATTTTCTGTAACATAAAAGTCTATATTTCATATTGTCAACATTGTGAGAACAGGATTTTTTAATAATGTCTCATAAAGTAGAATATATGAGTTCCACAATTTTGGGAATTAAAATTGTTGAAATTATAAGTATCTTAAATATAGGTAACCTAATTTATTAATGCATTCGTTTAGTGTTTCCACTATTTGCTTGAGTAATAAAGATTTATAGTGATTACTGCACTTCTCCCCCAAAAAATGTGGTGATCTTTTGAAGTAATAGAAGAAGTTAACGATCTTTCATTAAACATAATAAAAAATGGCTAGTGAACCTGTCAAAGTTAGCATTTTTACCAAAGCAATTTTGCTTATTGTTAGAATTGGGGCCACTTTTAAGTGTAAGGAAAATCATTACCACATGTTTGAAAATATTGGTGATATTTTGCAGATTGCATTACTTTGCAGCCTGGTACTACTTCAAAACATTTCAGAATTACTGGGTAGTAGAAAGGGAAATTGAATTTGACACTATTTTTATTATAAAAGCTAAGTTTAGTTTTACCACCCTTGCTTTGATGGAACCTTTAGCTTTTTATTTGTTTGGAGATAGAAGTTTGTCTATTCCGTATACAAGACACACAGAAATGCAAGGCCTGTTATTTTAAATCTTATCCACAAAATCAAATCCATATATAATATAGTATTATAGTATTAAACTATCTATATACTAGTATTTTAGGAATACATTTGTAGAATTTTATCACAAGAATAGCTTCCATTATTATCTTTCTTACACATTGTGATATTTTTCTGATATTTAAATCAAAATAGATTATACATTTGCTGACTCTGCACAGTAAAGCTTAAAGAGTTTTAAAGCATATTTGTTCTATTATAGTAACTAATTTGGCTTCTGTTATTGTTGTCCTGTTTGCCATTTTGCAGAGTAAAATTAACATTTCAAAGAATCCACTGAAAAATCTTATAAAGCCTATAAATCAAATTGGAAATAAAAGTGAGATGATTATTTGTTCAGTAAACCAAAGGTACTTATATAGACTATTAGTTTGCCTGCCCAAGATCTGATTTTGGTACAGTTCATCCCATTTACATGAAATACCCTGAACTGATGAAGCTGAAATCTTAAAATCTAATAATACAATTTAATATGACCTTGCAACATCGCTTGAGTTGACCAGATATTTTTGTTCAAATGTTGAACCCTAAAACAATAGGTTCTTTATATTTAAAGTTAAATTGATAAACAAAATGAAAGACTAATATGTCAAGATGTAGTTATTCATATTCAGACTGTGAATAATACTAAACATAGAGTCTCTCCAGGATATGGATTTTACTAGGATTTTTTCATGAGCCCTTAATTTCTTGTCTCATTTAGTTAATAAAATAAGGTAGAAATGGTTGCTCATTTCTACTATTCATAAAACTGCATGTTATTCTGCTTCTCATTCTAAGGTGAAAAATAATGCTTTGAATAAATAAAAGTAAATGGATACCAAAAAAAACCCCACACATACAAGTGAGCCTTATGGAAAAAAAAAGAAAACTGTTTCTTTTCATTTTTACTTGTAAAAAATTAGCTTGCTTTAGGGGATCTAGATAACATAAAATCACTTCACAACCAGAAACAATGAATTTATGAACTCTAGGCTAACAATAATGGTAAAAATAATTTCAAACTGAAGGCAAAACCACTTTATTTTGTGTACAGTGTCTCAATGCCTTCCACTGGATTTTAAATAAAAAATTGAAAACATTTGAGCAAATAGAGGGAAGCACTGAGTATATGGCACTGAGAGGCATTTTTGATGTTTTTGCATTTTTGTACAGAGAAAGCCATAAAGGGTTGCCAATGGGGTATTGTAAAACCACAGTTAACAGTGAATTTTAGATAGATATAACCAGTTAAAGGTGATTGAATATCAAGGGTTGAGTAGTGCTTATTATACCTGCTGTTGGGAGACTTCAATTCATTATTGTAACAGAATGAAAACAGCAATGCTGCTGTCCAGGACATGCTTGTAGTATTGATTGGGTTTCTCCAAAGTCTTCTCTTAGGATGCAGAGTGCAGTCAAACATGCACAAACATCACTCAGTTCCCCTGATTCTGTCATGTGCTTCTTGTACCTCAAACTAAAGCAGCTTTAAGACACAGGAAAATGCTTCTTTATTTGAAGGCAGACAAGGCTTTAAGCCTGACTCCAGGAGCTATGCAGATGTGGTGACCTTTCCTTCCAGAGACCAGATTTTACACTCAAATTGTCATTAAAGCTCAATTTTCCCTAGAAGTTCCCAGTCAACTTGTGTGCTCTCTCCATTAGGGTTAAAAGTCAGAGTGGCACCATGCCCACTATGCATACTAAATGAACTGGAACATAAAAAAAGGAGGAATGACCCTCCTCCTGGAGAAATGGCACCATCCACAATCCAGCCAGATGTAGTCAAAATTACACAAAATTGCACAAATCTAGGGTAGACAATGGCCAGAATTTCATAGGATTCTACATCTCTAGCAATGTTTCTCTGAACTAAGGTATTATACCTTCCTTTTCATTTTCAGAACCAGTAATAACTACCAACTCAGCCTGAGTAGATCTAGAAACCCTACATATTTGTCACACTCTCAGGCTGTACCTCTAAGCTTAAGATAATTAATATGATAGTGTAGAAACAAAAAGTTAAAAAATGTAGCCTAAAACACAAAAACAAACTGATTTTGAGGCCTCTAATGATCAGAATAACAGAGTAAGGATATACATCAAAACAATTAGGTGACAAACTAGGGCTTTTTTCTTGCCTGTGTAGGTTGCTGAGGACAAAATGACCTTAAAAATGCCATGGTCTCTCAATCTCATAATGCAGCTCATTTTAAGGTTATCTCATAAATAAAACTTGGAATGAGGGAATTTCTGTAATGTCCCAAATGAATCAGCCTAACATTGCAGGGGTGGGAGCTATTTCCGACCTATTGATATGTCACGTTTCCCCCACAGACCTATGCCAAGAATATGCTTCACCAAAGTAGAAATCTTTCCTCTTAATTAAGTACCTCTTGATTTGCAACATTGATGCAAACACCTCTATTTTCTCATTAAAAAGGGGGAGAGGTGGTGAGAACTGAAATTGTTCTTAGAAATATTTCTTAAGATTTCAGGAAATCTCATTATAGGGAATGTCAGAAGTAGACAAGGTAAATCTCAATCATACCAGACCTGTAGATGAAAATAGGAGCAATAGAGCTAAAGCTGGGATACACTCTGACATGTAAATATGAGATTTAGTTTTAGAATCTGTATGGCTTGATGTGTTTTTTGTTTGTTTGTTTTCATTTACAGATTTTGGGTCTCATTTAAAATGGCCTTTTGTGTCTGAGTAGATGCAGAATATACTATAGTATATGTTGTAGGAAGTCTTTTATTGTAAGTTCTAGACCCAATCCCATTACTTATGGTATAATTTTGACCAAGTCTCTCTTTCCCTTTGAACTTTTTTTTATTTTTAACCTTCAAATTGAAGCTAATAACATATGCTTTGGCTATTTTGCAGGATTGTTCTGAGAGAGAGAAAAGTCCCTGCTATTATCAATTTGCTAGCTACCTTAACCTACCTATGATAAATAAAATTCCTTTGCCAACCTTTAGACTAATTATGGTTTCCTAGGTCACTTTTCTCTTTTTCTCTGTTCCAAATTTCCCAGAAACACATTTCTAACAGGTGCCAAAATCATCAAATAGATGACTCTTAAAGTCAAGATCATCCCTCCTGGTCTTTTGGTCCATACCTACCCTCCTCGGGTTTCATCTCCACATAACTAATCTGGCACACTTCACAATAGCTTAAGTGAAGAGGGAGGTCCCACATGCTTACCTTTGAGCAAACACTTTCTCATTGCTTTTAAACATATATTATAGTAGTAGTAGTAGTAGTAACACTATGATTTCTACTGTCCCAAACTAAATTTTTAGCTTGCTGTCAATCTTTTATTTCATTATAATTAAAGCAGTTATTACTTATCTCTAATAATGTTCAGAATCATTCAGGTATTTTAAAAGTATTTTTGGCCTATCCCACTAGATTGTAAGCTTAAAAGGGGAAGAGGGTGTCCTGTTCAGGCCCAGAGCTTGGCCTCACAAATGCCATGGTAAACCAACCCTTACCTTGTTGTGATGAAGGACATACAGTCTTTGTCCTTACAACCGATTTAAATGTTGCTTAAACTTCCCATCTAGTTATTTTGTGCTTGCTTGTTTGTTTTATTGGTTAGGTTCCACTTAAAGGTGAGATAATATGGTATTTGTCTTTCACTACCTGGCTTATTCCACTCAGCATAATGCTCTCCAGTTCCATACAAGCTGCAGCAAAGGATAGGAGTTCCTTCTTTCTTTCTGATGCATAGTATTCCATCTTGTAAATGTACCATAGTTTTTTGATCCACTCATTTACTGATGAGCACTTAGGTTACTTCCAGCACTTGGCTATTGTCAATTGTGCTGCTGTGAACATTGGGGTGCATAGGTTCTTCTGAATTGGTGTTTCAGGATCCTTAGGATATAATCCCTAGCAGCAGAATTGCTGGGTCAAAAGGCAGTTTCATTTTTAGTTTTCTGAGGAAATTTAGAGGGGAAGTGGGAGGGGATAATGGTGGGAAAGAGGGAATGGTTGTCAAGGAATATGTAGAAAGGACACATGGACAAAGACAAAGTGGGGTAGGATCAAGGGTCGGAGGTGAGGATGGCTGGGGTGAAGGGGAGTAGTGGGGGGAAATGGAGACAACTGTACTTGAACAATAAAAAATGTGGAAAACATTTACTAAGTAAAAAAAAAAAACACAACTTCCCCTCTATTCTCCCAAGGTACATGGACAAAAGCTAATTCAATCCTCTCCTTCCCCAGAATGATTCTTGCAACTTTCCTTGTCCTCAAAAGGTGATTGCATAGATTATACACAGTGTTTAATCAATGAACACTCTAATCTTGTATATGACTTACTTCTGCTTTTGTTCTTGACTTCTACCACATTTTAATCTACCCCACTCCCAGCCCTGTCTTATTAAAGTAAACCACTATTTGAGAACAAATAAAAGTAACTATCTTTTATTGGTGAAAGCCTACTATACTTAAGCCCTTGACATACATGATTTCTACTCTTCACCAGAAACTCTTTTTGAAGATGAAAAAGTTGAGTCTCAAAAAGATAAAATAACTTTATTCATGCCATAAAGATAGCAAAGACCTGAGTTAAGAATTCTCAAAGTCTTCCTCAGGTCATTCTTACTCTGAAGAATATATTTCCTCATAGTTCAGTATATTGACTTCCATCATTCTATGATGATTTTCATAACTCCATTTGGGGGAGCTTATTTTTATATACATCTGCATTCCAAGATGCCTCCGAAACTCATCATTACTCATGTTCTAATTTCTTGCGATCACATATGCTTTATAGTTTTTCAGAGCACTTTTACATAAATAACCCCATTTGATGATACTGAGAAAACTGAGGAATGCTGGACAGGTGTTAAAACACACATTTTACATGAAAGTAAATAAGTTCTTAGGTTAAAGAATTACTCATATTATCACAATTATAAGCAACAAAATCAGGATGCAACTTCATGTCCCCTGACTTCACTTCCAAAGCTCCAAAGCTTACAGTATCACATAGCATTATGTTCACCTATACTTATAGTTTACAAGGTATTAGTATAAATTTCACAGTCAAGAAATTCAGGGACTCAAAACTCCAACTTGATTTTGTTGTAATTAGGACTTAATTTTTCCTTGAAATTTATTTCTGCCTGGGAGCAGAAACAACCTAGCTACATCTAAGACGTGGTCAAATTCCCGACAACACTTTAGGAGTACACTCCCTTCATCTGTACCTCCTTTATCTGGGCTTTCTCTTCTTTTATTTTCCACCCTTGGCCTGGTGTGCTCTCATGACATGAGAGGAAAGTGGTGGGTGAACCAAGGGCACTGGTGCCTGCCTGCACTGGCAGCAGTGAGATGTGGCATCTCAGCCTGGGCTTTAGACACTGACCTTGGTCTCTGCTGCACCCACTGTGTGCTCCTGAGGCTCTTTCATGGCCACACAATCCATCCTGAATCCATTGTGTCTCTTTGGTCCCAACCCAACTTTCAGCCACTTCTCTGGAATTCCTAGAAGCAAAATAATTATAGAAAGTTTTCTTATGCTGCTCAAGGCTGCAGGAGACTTGAGAGCTATCTCAGGCTCTCACTGCCTTGGGCTGGCTTTTCTAAGACATACTTTTTTTTATTTTAGATTATTCAGTACAGTTTCAATCTTTTACTCCCATTCCAGCCCACTCACCCATCCCTCCCAACCTCCCTTCCATTTCCAAGCCCCGTAGTTTTGTCCATGTGTCCTCTATATTTGTTCCTGTAAACCCTTCCCTTCTCCCCTGAAATTCCCTCCCCTCTCCCCTCTGGTCTAAGACATACTTCATTACTGCCCCACAGTGGTTTAGAGGACCTCTACATCAGTCTCCTTACCATCCTAGACTTCCTCTTGAAAGAAAACTATGAGTTCCCTCTCTGTTGAATATCAGCAAACTCACCAAGTATTGTTATTATCAAATATCCTCTGTAGGGGAAAGGGAGTCAGTCAGCTTCCCCACCAGGCCCCATAGGCAGTATTCCCATAACCTTGAGAATGGGCCCTCATGTGCAGAACCACACTTTGTTATATAATATCTTGGCACCCTGCTGGCTTTGTGTGCATTTAGTTTGTAAGGGAGTTGGGACTTCCTGCAGTATCACATGGGCTTGGGGCATGCGGTGGATCACCCCACCCTAGAATAAAGGCATGTCAGACATCCCCATGACTCCACGGGTATTCTTCTGTCTGCCCAAATCCCCTGTGAACCTGTCTGGGTTTGAATGGCTTAAACACACCTCTCTTCCAGCACGCTTTGTTCAGTATCAGTCATAATAATTATTTATTTTAACAGAAGTTTATAATATTTATTTTTGTTAAGTATTATTCTAAGTACTACCATTATTAATTTTACTTTATTGATGCAGATGTGAGCCAAAGAGAGGCTAAGTAACCTGCCCAGAATCTCACAACTGGTAAACAGCAGAGCTAGGATTGGAACCTTGGCAGTTAATAATGATGGATAATAAGAGTGATTCACATCAAATACATTAATCACACAAGACTAATGAAGACCTTAACAAGATGCCATTTCTAAAATTTACTCAAATGGTCTCACACATAAAGTGCCTCACATGCACTGGTGCATTGTGCCTACCTGGACTATTTGATGTCCTTAAAAACCTGCCTTGATGGGTATGTTTCTGTTTACATGTCAAAAGATAAAGACAGCAATTTTTAGATTGGGAAATGGTGAATCTGTTATATCATATTCTAAAATATAACAGTATCAAGCCAAGTGGGTATTCTAATAGTAAATGTTTATATTTAAATTCAACATTGTTATATGGGTGGTTACTTAAATGTATTTTACTTATAAGAGTGGCAGAGTTTTTTAAAAGAAGTAGTAAGAATATTTTAGAGAATATACCTGAAATTATCACTCAAATATTCATCTTCAGTATCTTAGAAAAATCAGGTTCTATCATCTCTAACATTTTGTGAAATTAAGCTTAGAGTCATAGATATTCCTCACAATTAAATTTCTTTTTCTGACACAGGAATTAATTTTTTCCAAAAAGCTAAATACATGTAGTATACTTAAGTAAGGAAAATCATCCATTATGGTAGATAACTTTGTTTTCTGAGCAAGATAAAGTCACAGACCCATATTTACCTTCCCACATGAAATAAAAAACAAAAAAATAAATAATGGTTTTCAAGACACTGTACATCAAGCCAAAAAAAAATATGACAGTGATCTCTGAGTGACAGGAAACAAATGAGACAAACCCTTTGATTAAACCAAACATGGCTGTGAGAGAGTTACCAGCCTATGGTGCAGAGACGGGGAGGCCAGGGACACTCAGCAGACTCCCTGAGTTGAGGGCGTAAAGCTGAGAGGCCAGGGAGACAAAGGCAGATCAACTTCAAGGACAGGGTACCAGAAAGAGGAGAACTAACAGAACCCTAGAAATCTGGAGAGGAACTGCTTTTGGTATTCTCTTGGGTGCCAAGCAATTCATGCTCTCAGAAAACTACTCCAAGCTGGGGAAAGAGGGAAGCAAGAGGAGTGGAGATAACAATACACAGTGCTCTCATGGGATCAGACTGGGAAAACCACGATTCACAGGGCATTGGGCAGACTAATTAGAAGGAACTTGCCTCTGTCATGGTTTTCCTTAGACTGAGCATTGTTTGGGCTAATATATCTTAAAAGAAAGACCCCAAAGGATCAAATGATTTCTAAGTAACCTAACTGCCTCACAAAACAAGTCACAGGAATACTTATAGGAATACAAAAATATGCAGCACCCAACAGAGTAAAATTACCAATATCTGGGATCTAATAAAAAACACCTGGGAGAAGCCCAAGATGACAGCTGTGCAAGAGAACGACGTGAACTCACCCTTCTCATCAGCAAACCCAAAGATATACTATATAGACAACAGTTACTCCTACCAGACAGCTAACGGCTGAATGAATAGCATTTAAACAACCAACAAGAAAAGGAAACCAAATAGAGAAGGTAGGGAAGCTGCAGGAGCTTTCCAGTAGCTGCAGGAATGCTATGGGGTTGGAGGAGTCTTTCAGCACCCTGTCCACGTTCCCCTCCACTTCCACAGTGTGGGCAGGCAGGTTGGACCTCTCTTGGGGGGTTTGACCTACCTGCAAGATTACCACAATGGATTCCCAGCTACAGTCCTGGAGCCTATTGACTCTGAATAAAGGGAGAAAGCAGGAACAACAGGGCATCAGCACACCCACCTAACCTTCCTGTCTGTCATCTGCTGCTGCCCAGCAGACTGGGGCCCCAGATGCCATTAGCACATGATCTATTCCAAGCAACTTTCCAAAACTACCAGGCACACAGAGCCTGCGCAGAGGTCACTCCCACATGAGACCACTTTCGGTACAAACCTGAGAGAGACTGTGTAACAAAGGCTAGGGAGCCATGGGAGCTCTCCAGGGACTGTGGGAATTCTCACAGGGGCTGGCAAGCACCATAGTTCATGTCCGCCTCCATCCCCACAAGGTCCTTGAGGGAACAGCTGACCTGCAAGGTCGCTGCATGTTCCTGGACGCATTACCTGAGCCCATTTCAGACCCAAAGGGAACAAGCAAGAGCAACAGGTCATTAGTACATGCACCTGGCCTTGCCACCTGGAGTCGCTCACCCTTGCTTGATGGGTCAATGTCCCGGATTCTTTAGGCACCTCCTTCGTTCCTGAGAAAATCACCAGGCATTCAGTCTACCCAGAGGTCAGGTCTACATAAGGCCACTTTTTCAAATCATTAGCTAAACTCATCCAAAACAAGAGATAACCCAAATAAATAAAACTATAAATGAAAGAGAAGTTACAACTGACACCACAGAAATGGAATCATTTTTTAAAAAAATACTCTGAACAAGTACATGCTAAAATAATAATACTACCAATCACGTGAAGAAGGAAGAAAATATGACCCATAAACAGGAAATTAAACAATTGAAATCAACCCAGATCTGACACAGATGTTAAAATTAATAGTCAAGGACATTAAAACAGTTAGTATAACATATGTTCAAAAAGTTAAGTAGAGATATGAAGACATAAACACACTCAAGTCAAACTTATAGCGGTGAAAAAATATTTCAATGGAACAACTTCAGGTGACCTAACATACATTTGACTGTCATTCCCAAAGAAGAGGGAGGGAATTGTTCACCTCAAGTGTTGGCAGTAATGTATAGGACTGGGACTCTTCCACACTGTTGGTGGGAATTTATATCATGCAGTCACTTTGAAAACTAATTTGTAATGAAATAAAAAGTTAAAAAAAAACTACCATATGATCCAGCCATGCCACTCCTAGCTGTTCATCTGAGAGAAATAAAGTCCACACAGATACTTGTATACACATTTCTATAAGTTTTATTTGTAATAACCCCAAATGAAAACAATCTAAATTTTCATTAACATGTGAAAGGACAAATAAACCCTAGTGTATTAATATGAAATACTACTCACCCATTAAAAGGAATAAAACATTCCTTTACACTACAACATGAGCGAACCTCAAAATAATTATGCTAATGTAAGAAGCTAGACAAAAAATACTAGATGATTCTATTTATATTAAACTCTATAATATGTAAACTAATCAATGGTTACACAACACACATTAGTGTTTTGTGGGGTCAATATGGGGGATGAGATTTCAAGGGGACATGAGGAAACTTTTAGAGGTGATTAATATATTCATTATTTCTATTATAATGATAGTTAATGAGCATATACATGCACGAAAAACTTTTCAAGTTTTTTACCTGAAATATATTCAGTTTATATTATGTCAAGAGTTATTAACAAAGCTACTTTTAAAAAAACACATACACCTAAAAAATGAAAGTTTTAAATTAGGAAAGATGATTTTTGTAGTATGATTTTTATAGCACATGATCAGACTAATTTAAATTTTGTTTCACCCTTTACCTCTTCCTTGAATTTTATTTCACCTTTACCTCTTCCTTGAATTTTTGCACTTGAATTTTTAATCATATAAAATCAGATTTTTCAAGTAAGATTTTTGACAGAGAATAAGACATTTTCCATACACTGCAAGTAAATTTTGGGACACTTTCTCCCTGTTTATTTTTTAAGTAAATAATCTAATGTATTTAGGAATAACTAATGCTCAATATTTTACATTCACATCACAATACATATTTCACATCTATGCCAGAATTTATTGGGAAATAAAAAATTAATTTAATAATGCACATTTGATGAATAAATAAAAATTGCAAAAAAATGGATTTAAGCTATAATTATGAGATTACTAAGAAAATTTTGAGTTTGAGTATTCTTTTATGGCAAATACTTCTGTATAATTAAACATTACAGTAATTTACAATTTTATGGTATTTCAAGATAATAGGCCTAGGTAATTGTGAAGTCTTAGGTATGAATTGTTACTAGGGATTTTAATGCTCTTTACCATAAGATAATTTGTGGAAAGTGATCTGTTTCAGAGAACATTGCCAATGGATAACAATCACTTTTACAAGATCAGTGAGAGTCCTATCATGTAAGAAGAGGCTCCTATAAGATTTCCTTCCTCTTGTCTTTTTTTCCTATAGTTCATTTTTCATACTGTTTCCAGAGTTTCTGAAACAAAGATTTGATTATGTCACTCCTCTTTTCTAAAGTCTTCCATAATTTTGCAGTGCTTAAGTTCTTATTTAAAATAATGTTCATCATTATTTCCCACCATCACTAGCACTATCTCCTATGTATTCTGTTTTACCTACAAAGAACTTATAAATATTTTTATTTATGAATATATATATTAACATTACTTTCTTTATATTTTATAGAGATCACTCTTCTGCTGTATGGGGAATGTATTGGAGGGGAGGAAGAATGAAGGATAAACCTGGCGAGAGATAACAGTGACCTGAAGTAGTATGGTGGCAATCAGTGCTCAGGGGACTCTGCAATTGCTCCTCCCCTGCTTTTCTGCCTAAAGATTTTCTAAACTGTATGCAGGAACCTACAGCCTCATTAATAAGTTCTCTCAATTGCCAAGACAGATTCCTTTTTCCTCTTCACTATATATAGTGCCTATCCCAACAGAATGATTATTTGTCCCTATGCTTTATTTTCCAAGACTTTCTCAGAAGCTCATACACAGCTACTTCATATGTTGGTCAGGGACTCCTTAGGAAAAGCATGGCACACCCAAAAGGAATAACCAAAGACAGTTTAATCACAGAGCTGTTACCAGATATGAATAGAGATACATGAAATCAACAAGGGAGAGAGAGAGTAAAGCACCCTAGGTGAGACAATCTTAAGAAGCTGTTAGTCTTCTAAATCTGATGGGACAAGAAAAGAGGGCAGTTACCAGAATCTAGCATGAATTAGAACTACAGTACCTCCTATTAAATGCTTGAGTAGAACATGTCAGCCGCTGACACACATCTCCTAGAAGGGAGTACAGAGAAGTAAATGCCCTGACTTTATTCTCCACTGGCCTTCTGAAGGCAAGGGACACTGATTGATGCAATCCTTAGTCTGACCTCAGGGACACAGAAAAATTGGAGATGTAGAGAGTGGATCTGGAGGGGACATGCAAGGCCAAAGCAGTTCAATATAAAAACTAAATGATTGATCGAATTAACACATGGAAATATGGATGAGAATCCATATACAGGAAGAAAACAGAAAACTTGGAGTTTTTATGGGCACCTTATTGTCCAACTACAACTGGGGCAAGATGGCAGCTAAAGATTAAATTACAAATCTTTCGAAATTCCATGTTAGTGCTTCATGAAGTGTTTTAAGACTTCCTGTATTAAAATTGACTAGATTATATATTAAATCAAAGATTTCTAGGCAGTATGTCAGGCACTGAATTAGAATCTGTAGGGATAAGGACCAGAATTTGAGTTATTAACAAATTCCATGATTGATTCTGCTGACTTTTCTTTTTCTTTCCTTCTTTCTTCCTTTTTCTTTTCTTCCTTCCTTCCCTCCCTCCTTCCTTCCTTCCTTTTTTCTTTCTTTCTTTCTTTGTTTTTCTTTCTTTCAGAATCACTGATCTAGAGATTTTTAGAGTTATAAACTTCATAAAATTGTAGGCAATTTCCTCCAGTTTATCACTTTAAACTGTTTTTAAACTTCATGATAAACCATACACCTTAGTTAAGGTATTAGTTTTAATCTGGATATAATGTCAGACAAGCAAAATAGTCATTGCAAAAAATTGCCAGGCTTTGAGTCTCATGGGGGTAAACTGTCACTAAATCAGAAGGAAATCTGCATTGGAGAGTCATTTTTCTTTCTCTTCCCATGCGGAGGGTATCATGGGGATGTCTCAACTCCCCAGCCTTTGTCACAGACATGTGGTCTAGATCCAGACTTAGTCATTATTATGCACCCTAATCCCAGAGGTTCCACAGCCCTTAGATTAGCAAAACAAGCTCTTTTTCAAAGAAACTTAATGGTGATACATCATCAGGTATTAGCAAATGGCCCCCCTAACAAACACATCACCAGAAACAATGCTGCCAAAAGCAGTGAGTGCCAGCTTGAGGATGACAGCCTAGTTCCTATCAGAACACCACCAGGGACTCATGAGACAGTGGGAGGCAGGATGGAAGGGCTTATGGTGGGCCACGTGTGTGAGAGCTGAAGCAGCCAGCCTTCCAACCATGGCTCTGCAATCCAGTACATCCAGGTTGGGAACTGGAGCTGTGTGATGTTGATAGTAGAATATCAGAATCTTTTCTTTCTCCCTTTTGCCATCTAGACAGAAGAAAAAATTGTGAAGAATATTGTTTTAATCAGGAAAGTAGAATCTATACTATCAAAGAATTAGCTTCCTCTAGTGATAACTGAGGTACCATTAAACATGTAACATATCTTATTAAATATATCTTAGTTGGGGATTCTGAGGGCCTGTGAAACTAGCTAAGGCTTAGAAATATTTTAAAATTCTTGAAAAATCTTAATGGGATACAATTACAATTTTAATAGCAATAATTTTATTACCTGGTACATGTTGAGTAGATATTATGCTCCACATGTGCTAAACACTTTGCATATATTACCTAATTTAATTGTTTTGACAACAATCTGATGTTATATGTGTGATCATATTTTTTTCAATTTAATAGATAGAGAAGCTGATACTTACTAAAAATGTTGCCTTAAATTTCCAAGATCCCATAGCTTATAAGTGGCATAGTTGGAATTCTAACTGAACAACTACAGGCCCTAGGTTTTTGGTGAAAATAGTCATTCTATACCATTCAATTTATATCAAATTTAAGTTTTCAAAGATCAGTATAATTCTAAAAATATGTACACTACCTTTTAAAAACACTTCCAATGTAATATTTGGAATGTTACACATAGGAGAACTATGGGGTAGAACCCTAGGTTTCAAAGTTAGACCACTGCACAAATAATAATTGTGGTGGTAATAATTAGCTAGATGACTTTGGTATTTCTGAAATATTGTTATGAGGACTTGACAGGATGTGTTTTTTTTCTTTCTTTCTTTATTTATTTTGTAATAGTTTATTGATTATGCTATTATAGCTGTCCCATTTTCCCCCTCCATCCCCCTCCACCCTGCACACCCCCTCCCACCCACATTCCCCCACTGTAGTTCATGTCCATGTGTCATAAGTTCTTTACCTTCTACATTTCCCATACAATTCTTGCCCTCCCCCTGTCTATTTTCTACCTGCCATCCATGCTACTTATTCTTCGTATCTTTCCCCCTTCTCTCCTCCTCCCACTCCCCTGTTGCTAACCCTCCATGTGATCTCCATTTCTGTGGTTCTGTTCCTGTTCTAGTTGTTTGCTTAGTTTGTTTTTGTTTTTGTTTTA
>CM052540.1:137834566-137857941 GCA_028533065.1 Trachops cirrhosus | reverse complement strand
TATTTGTTCAAATAAGTTTTCCACTTGTTGCTCTTCCTCTTCTCCTTCTGGTAACCCTATAATTCGGATGCTGGAACGTTTAAAGATGTCCTGGAGGTTCCTAAGCCTCTCCTCATTTTTTTTAATTCTTATTTCTTCATTCTGTTCTGGTTGTATGTTT
Organism: Trachops cirrhosus; assembly: GCA_028533065.1. NCBI lineage: Eukaryota > Metazoa > Chordata > Mammalia > Chiroptera > Phyllostomidae > Trachops > Trachops cirrhosus. The sequence continues at coordinate 137,857,781 of CM052540.1, read as the reverse complement.
TTTTCTTCCTTCTGGTCCACTCCATTGATGTGTGACCCAGCTTTCTTTCCATCACTATTGGCTCCCTGTGTATTTTTCTTCATTTCACTTATTATAGCCTTCATTTTTTCATCTAATTTGCAACCCAAATCAACCAATTCTGTGAGCATCCTGATCACCAGTGTTTTGAACTGTGCATCGGATAGGTTGGCTACCTCTCCGTTGCTTAAAAGGATGGGTTCTGGGGCTTTCAATTGTTCTTCTCTTTGAGCCATCTGGGGTTTTTTTTTGTTTTTTTTTTTTGTTGTTGTTTTTGGTGTGGCCAAGCCTGTTACATATAAGGGGCGAGTCTTAGGTGTTCACCAGGGCGGGGCACCCCAGCTGTTGGGTTGTGACATTGTCTGGAGGGGAGGGGAGTCCAAAAGGGAACTATGGTGCTTGCTCCACTTTCTGTCAGACTTCAGTCCTTTGCACTGCTTCCCCCAAGCAAACTGGACCTTTCTGGTGCTGATTCCCATGTGGGTGGGGTTGTGCACCCTGTGGGACTTTCCAACGACCTCTTCTGTGAGGCTGGGAGTCTCTCCCTGTGTCTCAACCCCCTCAGGTGTTTTCAATCAGTGCCCCAAGGCTCTATTTCCCAGCGCTGGGATCCTGGGTTGCGGTCAGTGCCTTGCTTCATAATCACCGCCTCGCTGGGTCTGCCGGTTGCCACCCCTTGGCCGGGGTTTGCCAGCTGCAGCTTTAGCACCCAGGGTCTGCCCATTATGGTCTTATGCTCCTGGTCCCAATGCTCTATGTGCAGCATGAGCCCTCTCCGCCTGGCTGCCCAATTTCACCCCTCCTACCAGTCTGGATGAACATGTCTATTTTAACTCCTTGGTTGTCCGACTTCCATACAGTTCAATTTTCTGTCAGTTCTGGTTGTTATTCTGTTTCTAAATTGTTGTTGTCCCTATCTTGGTTGTGGGAGGAGGCACAGTTGTCTACCTATGCCTCCATTTTGGCCAGAAGTTCAAGGATATGCTGACAGGATGTGTTTTAAATACATATGGCAGTATAGATACTCATTCAATGGGAACCATTATTTAGTGGATTATGTAGTCACCACAATAAAATTCAAGAAAACATTTTAGAAAGTGGACACATTCAGTTACATTCACTAATCAGCATACTTATATATTGTCCTTCAGAGAAAAAGAATGCATTAGAATTCTGGAGGTAGCAGGATCAGTTTTACAGAATAATCATTATTTTTCAATTTAAAATATATGTCATTTTACCTTCAAACTAAGGTATATTTTTACTCCCTAATTGAGATTCTTAAACCTGAAGCTACAATTCATGATCATGGCAGAGAAGCAGGTATGAAAAATGATGATGCCCTGTGAAATGTAGGTGTGTTCATAGGTTGCTTAGGTGAAATGAAATGTAGTTAGATAGAGCTAAGGAAGCCAAGGGACTTTGAAACGATGTTATGAATGTGCATCATGAAGTAATAGGAGGAGAGTATCAAGATGTAAGGCCAGAAATATTATGATCCATGTATTCAAATCACAGAAGTAGATAAGGGTCATGGAAGTTGATAGACAAAAACAATAAAAGTTTTCTGAGTTTTTAAAAGCACTGAACAAATAGGAAGCAAGAATGTTAATTCCCTAACCCAGGTAAAGCATGAAGGCCAATGTTTCTGCACTTGAATTCTCAAGTTATACTGGAGAGAGCTCTGTAACAAAACAACTGGTTCCATCATGCAGGAACCAGCCCTTCCCTGCTCCTAATCACCTTAATTTGTCTTTAAATTGACTGCATTTACATAAGGTTGTTTCATTCTCTTAAGAATATAGCCTCAACTCATACTTATTATCTACAAATAATCTCACCTTTTACTTAAGTGACATCAAGACCAGTAGCAAGGAACTTAACATCTCTCTCCTTTCTCTCCAAAACTTTCAGCTTCTCCATTCATCTTCTCCTCTCTCCCTCCTATTTCAGAAAAAGAAGTAATTTTAGGGTTTATTTAATTGTGACTCCATTTCATCCCTTCTCTATCCTCTGAAACCTTGTCTTAATAGTCATCACATACCTTTTCTCTTCTCTCTCTAATTATATTTTATTGATTTTGCTATTATGGTTGTTCCAATTATTCCCCCTTTCCCTCTCCACTCAGCACCCCCCTGTTCCCTCAGACAATCCCCACACCATTGATATGTCCATGGGTCATACGTATAAATTCTCTGGCTACTCCATTTCCAATACTGTACATCCCCATGGCTATTCTGTAACTACATATTTGTACTTCTTAATCCCCTCACCTCTTCACTCATTCCCCCTCACCCTGCTTCTATCTGGTAGCCATCAAATCACTCTCTGCATCCATGATTCTGTCTCTGTTCTTCTTGTTTGCTTAGCTTGTTTTTCAGATTCTATAGATGATAAATATATATTCATTACTATTTTATTGTTCATAGTTTTGATCTTCTTCTTTTTCTTAAGTAAGTCCCTTTAACATTTCATATAATAATGGTTTGGTGATGGTGAACTCCTTTAGTTATTTCTTGTCTGGGAAGCTCTTTATCTGTCCTTGGATTCTAAATGATAGCTTTGCTGGGTAGAGTAATCTTGACTGTAGTCTCCTGACTTTGAATATTTCTTGCCAATCCCTTCCAGCCTGCAAAATTCCTTTTGAGAAATGAGCTGACATTCTTATGGGAGCTCCCCTGTAGGTAAGTAACTTTTTTTCTCTTGCTGCTTTTAAGAGTCTCTCTTTATCTTTACTTTAACCTTTGGCCTTTAAATTATATGTCTTGAAGTGAGCCTCTTTGCATCCATCTTGTTTGGGACTCTGTGCTTCCTGGACTTACATGTCTATTTCCTTCATCAAGTTAGGGAAGTTTTCTTTCATTATTTTTTCAAATAGATTTCCAGGTTCTTGTTCTTTCCCTTAAAAGATCATTCTCAGAAAAAGAGCCTTCTTTTCCTAACTTTTTATTTTTCTACTTGCTCCATTTATCTACTGCATTGCTTTCTCAGAGATGTAATACAACCTGCCAAATCTAAGATTTTTCCCTCCATCCTTATCTTGAACTTCTCTGTGGAGTGTTTTTCATCATAGCTCTCTGCTCCAGTAGCTTCCATGATGCTGCTTTCTCAAATTGTCCCTTTTAGGACTTTTTTAGACTGTTATTTCTCATTCTGCTCCTTAAATAGGAGTTTTCATCTTCTGTCCTCAAATGTTCTTTTCCTGTAAGACCACCTGTGTTAGACTGGCTTTAACTATCATTTCTAAACAAATCTATATATCGACCATCACCTACATCACATGCTTTCTGTCACTTCAAAACTTCTTTCTGATCATTTCTACAAAGATGCCCTACAAGCACCACAAACTGAAGCTATTACCCTTCTCGGATCAGCCAGTTTCACAACTGTGGACCTTTCTGAATGTAGCATCACCTCTATTCCTCACATTCAAATACAGGTAGATGCTAAATCCTGTGCATTCCATGTTTCTAATATCTCAGACAACCACTGCTTCAACCACTGCTTCTGTTTCTATCAGCACACTCTGTCATCTGGTAGCAAACAATATTTTTTAAACACTACCTTTAAATGTTGGAGTATGTCTAGGTTGTTTGGAGTATTGACCTATACACCTAAGGCTTGTGGGTTCATTTCCCAGCCGGGGTATATACCTAGGTTGTGGGTTCAATCCCTGGTTGGCACATGTATAGTAGGCAACCGATCAATGCTTCTCACATCAATGTTTCTCTCTCCCCCCTTCTCTCTCTAAAAGCAATGGAAAAACTTCCTCAGGTGAGGATAAAACTAACTAACTAAATAAATAAATAAAATTGGACTTTGAATTTAAAAGGTTAGAACCTAATGAATATAAATATGGCAAACAGGTCTGGAAAGATGGGGTTTCCTCACTCCAACATGCTCTTTAAATTTTTTTCCAGTCCTTTATTCTAATCTACCATAAACAGCAAGCTCCCAGAAATACTACAAAGAAGAGAACATTCTTGAGATTCTGAGAAACTTTTCATTTTCCACTTTATCAATATTCAGAGACTCTTAGATTTTATGTTACCCTCTGACTTCACAGAGTCTTCCAGCTGGGCACCTGTCCTCTCTAGTCCTGTCTCTCACTGCTTCTCTAGTCCCTCTTTAAAATCCATCTTTTTTTATGGTATTATGGAAGGAGTTTGAAATTTGGAGTCAGAAAAGACTAGTATCTAATCCCACCTCTGCAAACTACTAATGCTGAGACTTTTGAGAAATATTATGTGATATTTGTTGTATTCTTTTTAATCTGTAAAAAGGGTTGATAGTACCTACCTGAGCTTGATTAGTGAAATATGTAAGGCACAATGTAAACACTCAAGAATCATTAGCTTCTTCCAAGCTAATATCAATTTATATTACTGTAATAAAATATTTGGGACTATTTGGTTGTATTCCTGCAGGAGCTAACAATATGGTCTTGCAGATAATACCTGAGTGAAGGTACATTTCTGATAAACACAGTGGGCATGTAAGAATGTTATTCCCTCCATTCTTTAAAACAATTCCTACTTTGATTTATTCTATGTCATTTCTATGAAAATGTAGGTAAAACTATTTTCATGTTTGAATTTGTTTACTAAAATGCTTTAAAATGTCATCTTTTTCCAGATGAAATCAGGAGTGGAAGCAACTTTGAAAGAATGACCATGCTAGTGCGGTTGACTAAAAGCTGGGGGTGAGAACGAGGGGGCCAGGTTTTGGGTGAGAGATGGTAATGTTGTCAGACAGATGGCAGGGGATAAACTGAGAGGTACAAAGGATGGGCTGGCAGGCTCAGGTACCCCCTTCTCTTAGCCAAGATTCAGGGAGATTTGGAGGTGTGAAGAGGAGTGAAAACCCAGGTGGACAGTCTTTCTTAACTAATTAATTAGTCTTTGCTGAAACACATACACACACACACTTCTACATAAATGAACATTGCTGATCCCACAGTGTTGTTTGTTCAAAGATTTTGGATTAGGTTTGGCCATTTCAGACTGCAATGGGCATTCTGTGTGCTACTTTTCATCTCAAAATTTTTTGCTTAGGATGTGAGCATATGATTCATATTCTAGCAGTTATTACCATCAACAAAATTCTCTTGGCCTAATGCTGATTTCAAGGTAGGTTACATTTCTATAATTTTATCTTTATCACTTAATATATTTTTCCTCCTCAGGGTCATGTTTTAAATGTGATCTGAAGTAGCAAAGTCTTTGAAGAATCTTCAGAATAGTGCTCAGGATCATAGGCCAGATGGCCTAGTTGCTAAAGCTAATTCTAACTCTTACCAACAATATAACCTTGGGTATTCATTTAACTTCTTCTAGCTTCAGTTTCAGTTTTCTTATGTGTAAAATGGGAATAAGAATACTAATCTCAGAGTGCTAATAAGAATATTAAACAAATTAATATATGTAAAGTCTAAATCATGCATTGCAAGTTGTTTTACGTTAACTACTAGCCTGGCACACGGTAAATGTTATATGAGTTTTAGCTATTGCTGCTGCTAGAAGCTGTCAGAGTAAATTCCACATGCTATATTATTACTTTAAAACAGTACAATGATCTGTCATCTTAGAGGAATTTATTCAAGCATTCCAGATGAATGTCTAAATACACTTACTCATCAAACCAAACATGAATTTACCCCGTAAGTTGAAGAGAAGCACAGTGAAAACAACAATTTTTAACAGAAAATTGTTTAAGTTTTAGTATCTTAATATAGAATTAAATAGTTTATAAAAGCATTTGGCAGACTCTGGTGTTGATCAAATTCAGAAATAATATGAGAACAAAATAAAAATTTTATTAAATGAATTATCGATTCACTCCTCTAATAAGCAATTAACATATGCTTGCTCTATAAGAAGTTTGAAGAAGACACAGAAAAATAAGACCAATTTCCCACCTTTCTGGAGTTATAATCCAGTTAAAAAAACAAACTCAGGCACATAATTTGAAATCATGGTACTGAGCACAATGACAGTCAAGTGTGAAATGATATAGAAACCTACAGAAGGAAGTAATTTGTAAATGAAGTTACTTGGTGATGGCTTGGGACTGGCTATTGAAAGGAAAGCACTTTTCCTTACCTGTAGCTTGGCTCTCTGGTGTACAGGGAGAATAGAAACTCATGACATCAATATCTCTCATTATTATACTTAAACTTTTTTCAGACAAACTTATGAAAAATTTAATAATAAACATATAGGTTTGACCCCAAAATACAAAGCATTAAAAATTTAGTAGGAAAAAGATATAACAAAAATATTCACACATTATATTAATTCAACATTGTAGTTAATATTTTGAATGCCTGGGGGGGAAAGATTCAAAATTTACAACAAATCATAGGCACACCTTTAGGAGAATCATGTGAGAACATTTCTTTTTTTAAATATTTTATTTATTTATTTTTGGAGAGAAGGGAAGGGAAAGGGAAAGAAAGGGAGAGAAACATCAATGTGTGGTTGCCTCTCGGGTGTCCCCTCCTGAGGACCTGGTCCACAACCCAGGCATGTGCCCTGACTAGGAATCGAACCAGCGACCCTTTGGTTCTCAGGCCACTGAGCTACACCAGCCAGGGTTAGAACATTTATTCTTGACTCTTATGTTGTCCTTAGGCTAATGTGATCTGTCAGGGCCTTCACATGATAATTAGTGCCATGGAAGTACACAGGTAGATACTCAGCAAGGTAGGAAGATAGATCTTCCCTGGATATTGTTCCCATGGTAAGTCACTCAATCCCCTTCATACATCATCGAGATCCTCCCCAGTCAAGTGTGAAGTCACAAAGCACAGATAACTGCTTAGTCTTGTTGAACAGTATCCAAGCAAAATGAATCAAACTTTTCTTCTTCTTTAAAGAAAAACCTGGAAGAAAATAAATTCAAAACTGAAATACAATTTGGCTAATATTAAGTGTGTTTTGAATGTATAAATACCTTTTTAAAGTTTTCTATACTTGACTAAACACAAGGCACTCAAATTATGTACTTGATAAAGCAGGTCTCATAGTACAATGTCAAAATGTAAAGTACCAATAGACATAAATACTTTTTAAAAGGCTAAGCTTTTTGATCATCATAAGGTTCCCTAATTCTGACAGTTTCACTCTGAATGTGAACCTAGGAAGTTAGGGAGATCTATTCTTGGGGACTCAATCACAGGAAATTTTGGGTAGTTCCCTGTGGTAATTTGCTCACTCTGATGCTAACATTGGCACTGTTGCCAGTGCCATAAGACATAATTTACAGACATAATTAAAAGTCAGTCACTTGCTATAGCCAGTTAGGAAACATAATGCAAAAAGAGATACCATTTATAATAATAAAATTATAAAATGCAAAGTAAGATATTTGCCACAAAGTTGGCAAGACCTAAGTAAAGAAAACTATAAAATGGTGTATGTATTTTTTTTTATAAAAAGCTTTGAGAAACTGACCACATTAGCTCTGGCATCACCCTTCTCTATCCTACTCTCCCTATTGCTATTGAAAAGGTACGATGCAAAGAAATAGCCTTGTCTGAAAAAAAAATGTCTGTTTCCCTGTTTGCCTATTTATTTTCTCTCTTGGAATGCTAAAATAAGCTGTGATAGCAAGTACTTTTCCTTTCATGTTACTCATTTCTGGCACACTCACTATAAGAATTTTAATATATAAAGAGTTCTTATAACCCAATACATAAGATAAATCCTTGCTGCAAAAAAAAAAAATTTAAAATGCATAGATAATATATATTAATTGCTAATAAATAAAAAGCTAAACTTCAGTGAGTGGTCAAAAACATAAATTGAAAATACATGAGGTAATATTTTGACTTCCAGTTTTTGTAAATATTTTGGCATCAGGTATCAAAAATGTAAATTTTATATGCTCTTTGATCAAGTAATCCTGCTTCTTAGGAAGGAATAAGAAATTTGTGAAAAAAGAGTATTTATATGGATCCTCGGTACAGAGTTCTAATAGAAAAATGGAAAAGCCACCTAACTATTCACTAGTGGGCTAGTGAGTAAATAAGCTTTACTACAGCCATATGAAGTAATAAAATGAAGCCATTAAATACTGTGTTTTCAATGAATAAGAAAAGATTTGGGGAAATGTACAGGAAATTGATGGCAAGAAGACTGAAGCAGACGCACTATTGCCTGTATAGTTCAGATGTGCCTGTGTGTGGGTGGGTAGGGGATGCACGCAAACACACCAAAATAAGCAATGACTCTTCCTGGGTGTTGCAAATTTTGTCTTGTTAATATACTGTTTTTAATATTTCATAAGGTCTACAATGAAAATTACATAAATTTTATAATTTTAAAGTCAATTAAAGTTAATATTTTTAATTGCCAGTTATCTTATTTTCAAAAAAGAAAATCCAGAATTCAGCTCTTGAAACTAGAGAACAGATTATAAAAAGGGAATGTTGTCTCATGTGTGTAGCTTAATTGTTTCATTGGAAACTATTTACACTCATACATATCTCTACTTAGTTTCAGGTTGAACCATGTAATTGTTAATTATTTTTCTTTTTCTTTATGTTTTATTACATTATGGTGGTTGATTCAATTTTTCCCAGGATAAAATGCAAGCATTTTATTAGAGTTCTTTGATACTATGGGCCCAAATTCTTACTTTAGGAAGAAACAGTAAACTATGACCCATGAACTTAGATGGTAACTGAATGTCCCGTTAGTCACATTAAAGTTGTTGCATTTCCTCAGCATAGAAATCAAATAACATAGTCATTTTAGATCTTTCTGAATACTGAAATATATCTATGCTTAGGTTTTTAATGATACAAGGTAATAGCTGAGTATTTAGAATGCAAGAAGTCTCAGAAGAATTTATTCTCCATGTCATATACCTTTCATTATTGTTGATATTAGATATATCGGGATATTGTTTTAAATGTGGATACAATTAGATAAGTCACACTTATATCAATGGCAAAGTTTACATATTCTTTTTATTTTAATATCTCATAGGCACTTTTACCCACAAAATTTCATATAAACTCCCTCCTAAATCTTATTGTCAATGTCCATTCTCATTTCTTAATTCAGTACAAAAGGCCAAGTTTTTGCCACATTCACTTCACTCCACATAGCCACACTTGAGTCACCACAGTCTTCTCAAATCCATGTGTGGCAGCGGCTGAGATGAATGCCAAGATTTTCAGACATAAAATAGCCTGATCTAGTAGAATAAACCCACTTCTAATCAAACGAGGCTTGGATTGTGCTCACTGAGCCTTAGACAACATATGCAAGATCACCCACTGGGTTGGAAACCACAATTCTGATGCAACTGTACCACAGTCATGCTATATAATCTTAAACATAACGAATTTGAGGATAGTAATTTTTCTCTGGGCCAGATTGAGGTAACTCTTTCTCTGTTCCTAACAAAATCCTGTGATTACCCCAAATCTATGCAAATTTGTTTCTCCCCAACCCACTCAAATCCTAGAATAAGGAGGAGGGTTCTGGCCCTTGTTTTCATGAGGAGGTTTGAAGTTTCTTGAGTTAGCTGCCATTGAACCCTAACCCTCCTCTTATTACCTCTACTAATGGTACTTGAGTCCATTGCAGTGTCCCTTCACCCAAGTGACTCAGTGAAATGGTAGAGTCACTTATGAGAAGTCTCAAGAAAGATTCCCTTCCCCAGGGTTCTCGTTGGTCCTTAGCACAACATGGAGTTGCAATTTACTCTCTGCTGGGCCATCACTGTGCTATTTTCAGAATTCCCCCTGCAAAGGTCCTATGGCACTCAAATCCAAGCAATCATAAAACTCTTTAAACACTTCTTTTGAAGGCAATTATTTTTCTTTCATAGAGATTCAGGGAAAATAACATAATGAGGGGAACATGTAGGAGTTAAATGGTTCTTTCCATTTTTCCTCTTTCATACTTACACTTGAGCAACAGGCTAAGGCTGCAGAAAGAGTTTCACAGTTCTCAAGTGCTACAGAGATAATACAGCAACTTGCTTTGGGATGGGAAAGGTTTTGGCACAAACTGAATTGAGACTTCTACTTAAACTCCAAGACAACAGGAAGGGAAACATTTAATGTTATATTAGATACATGTAAGTATTTAATTCTATATACATGATATCCATATACCTCTATGTTACATGTGAATGTATTCAGATTGTGGAGAAGGAAAGGGGCAGAGAAAAGTTATATAAATACATACAATATTTAAAACCTAGGATATGACTCGGGGTAGCATCTTCAACAAGTGCTAAGTTAATTTTAACTTTAGGTAAATTAATTGTCACATTTTGAAAGTTTATTCCTCCTACCTCTATCTGTAGCTACAACTTTCACTTAGCTTTAGGACCTAACAGAGAGTGTTTAGATCCCCAGCAATCTGTTCCTCTGGTCTCAGTTCTAATAATATGCAAAACTATCTTGTAAGGATACTTATTTAGATGTTGGTTAAAGTTTTGAAACTGATGAGAAATCTTGAGGAAGTGTCATCTACTAAAAATTCCCTCAAGATCTGGGTAAATCCAGTTTAAATATCTAATTTTTAAAAGTCCATGCATCATGAGAAGTATCTCCATGAAGTTCTACTGCCTGTAAGAAAATATCAGTGCAGGGACATTCCAAAGGTTTGTATCTGACCTTTCTTTGGTTTTAATCACTGAAGTTCTAGACAGTTTAATAAGTTGAAGGTGCTGGGTCACAGTCTAACTTAATAAGGACCGCTGCAGAGACTGGTCACCTCTGATTGCTCCCATAAGTCTTAGCACATCTGGTATACTGTCTTTGGGTGAGAAATGTTTTCCATAATGTTCCTCGTGCTCACTATCCTGCATATAAATTGTTTTTATTAACCCAAGAATGATACAGCTCTGTATATTTGTGTGAGCTTTTGCCATTTTCAGCTTTCCTATAGAAAGAGACTTGATTGTTTTTTCCAAAAAGGAATTAAACACTGTTTATCACCAATGTCTTCTTTTCTATTTTTCTACCCTTATTTAATGTGGGTCAAACTAACCTTCAGTTTGACATCAGGTTACAGAACTAAACATTGTAATAAGACTCTTTGAGACAATTTACAATATGCCATAGTTGTGGAAGAAAAGAGCCAGATAAAAACAATAGATCACTTTTAAAGACTTTTCCATAGGACAACATATCCAGATGTAAATATATAGGAGTATTCCATTGTATATGGAGATATGTATAATTGGATGATTGGCACATTCTTTTGGCCAGAATGATAAACAAATTGATAGACAAGCTATTCTGTTTTATTTCAGTATATTTTACAAATTTAATGAAAGCCATATTTTTTCTTTCTTTGCAGTTTCCCATATGGATACTAGTAGCATGGAAGTTGATCCAGATGGATAAAACTACAGTTTTATAGTACGGTCTTACATCTATATTCTCCATCTTAAACTTAGTCCTGAAGAATGCATCTCAGGGCCATTATAGTGAAGTAAAGAAAATTGAATGTCTTTATAAAGTGGACCAAAGACAACATGGCCATATTTTTATTAAGAGAATTCTGCAGGTGGAAGTAGTTTGTGCTGGAATCCATCTTATCTCTCGGAAAGCCCAAATATTTGCATACTGAAGTCATCTCCCATCCCATCACTGACACTTATCTTTTGAACAAAAACATGCTTGAATTCTTTTGTGATTAATCCTATCTAACTAAATTTATACACAAATACCATATTGTTCACATAGCATTGCATGAAAAATATTAAAAGGAAAAGGAAGTAGCTAGGTAGCTTAGGCAAGAATAGCTTAGTCATTGTATTAAACACAAGAAGAAGACCAGTTATGGTCATAATTGGGCCAGGTCCATGACCAAATAGTCAGAATTTCTCCTCTATACAGCTAATGGCAGTTTTGGAAAGAGTAAAGGCAATGTTCTACTTGTATTATTTTTTATTTGCATATTGAAATGTTGAATAAAACTTACCTAAGTGTTTTTCCTATGTCATGTTTTATGTTACTAATGTAAATCCTTGTACAAAACACTGATAATTGCCGTGTCACTTCACCATTCACAAGCCTAAACTTTTACTCCTATTCTTTCTCTTTTCAAGTACATACTATCATTCCCTCAAACACCCAAGGACTCAAGAGATTTTTCGTTGTCATTTGGATCTTTTACTACTTCAACCACTTTCAGATTTTCCTTTAACTTCATATCATATAACTCATTTGTAAAGGAGGCTTTGAATCCAATATGAGATTCTTAGATTAATATTTTAATAACTAGACTACTGCCATAAATCTAGCTACCAGATATATCAATGTGCAGATATCACCCAAATCTACCTGCTGTTGTTCTTCACTTTCTCATTCATTTCTATCCAGTGGAACGCCTCATTGACATCCTTATCTAGGCAATATTAAAATGCAACTCCTTATTGTTTTTCCCTCTACCCTGCAAGATCATTTTCTCCATCATATTTCTACTGCCTTTTCATTTAAATATCTAATTACATGCAGATCTAATAATTTTATTTCATGTTTTATATAGTATTGGCCACACATCCGCACCTTTAAAGATACCTCCATTAGATATTCACAAGATCCTAGGGTTCTAATTTGCTATCATAATTGTATAATGATTGATCCTGAAAGAGACTCAAAGACCTTCTATCCCATATCTAACTTTTGTTGCTAAGGAAAAACACTTTCGGTGGCAAAGACAGGCCCATAACACCAATCACTAGATTTTAATTCCATAGCTCTTACTGTAACAGCTTGCATTTACAACCCATAAGAACTGCTATAAATTAGTCCTCTGCAAATTAGCAGTCTTAAAAATGACAGTACTCTCTATATTCCTGTATTAGGGTTCTCCAGAGAATCAGAATCAATAGAATACATACAGATACAGATACTCATAAGAGGAGAATTATTATAGAAACTGGCTCACATGATTATGGAGGCTGAAAAGTCCCATGGTGTGCTGTCTACCAGCTGGAGACCAGGAAAGTCTGTGGTATAATTGACTCTGAGTCCAAAGTCTTGAGAACCAGGGTAGCTGACCATGTACCTCCTAGTCTGAAGCATATAAGTTCCAGAGACGGAAAGCCTGAGAACCAGGAGATCCAGTGATCAAGATCAGAAGAAAATAGACATACCAGGTCAAGAACAGAGAGAGAATTTGTCTTTTCTTTACCTTTTTCTTCTATTTGGCCTTTCAACCAAATGGATGATGTCCATCCACATTGGTAAGGATATCTTCTTTACCTATTGTACTGATTCAAATGCTAATGTCTTCCAGAAGCATTCTCAAGGAGACACAAAAAATGTGACTAGGTATCCCAGTCAAATTGACACATACAATTACCATCACAACTGCTCAGGTCTTCCAGCAGATCCCAAGCCATGTAGGTATAATCTATGCTTCAAAATGTGTTAGAATTCCCCACCTCATTCTCCCTCTACCCCATTAACCCTCTTTATTTCTTCAGGCATACTTATTCACTTTTACTACATTCCTTAAGTTTGCTTTTTACCTAAAAGCCATCTCACAAGAATTCCCTTCCAAACCACTACAGCCACTTTAATTTTAACTGCCTGCATTTAAAAGGTTCCTAAAGATTCACTCCCCGTAACTTCTCAGTATAAGTAACTTCCTCCACCAGTGTTGATAGTGTCATATGTTAGATGATAAAAACCACAAATAGTGCTAGAAACAACCTAAGTGCTCATCAGTAAATGAAAAGATAAAAAAACTATGGTACATTTACACCATGGAATACAATGCAGCAGAAAGAAAGAAGGAGCTCCTACCCTTCACAACAGCATGGATGGAACAGAAGAGCATTATGCTAAGTAAAGTAAGCCAGGATATGAAAGAAATATACCATATGATCTCACCTATAAGTGGAACCTAATCAGCAAAACAAATAAGCAAGCAAAATATAACTAGAGACATTGAAATAAAGAACAAACTGAGAGTAACCAGAGGGGAGGAAGCAGGGCAATAATGGGGGAAAGAAGGGGAATGGTTGTCAAGGATATGTATAAGGGACCTATGGACAAAGCCAAAGGGGGGTAGGATTGAGGGTGGGAGATGGAGGGGTGTGGCAAGGTAGAGGGAAAATGGAGACAACTGCACTTGAACAACAATAAAAAATATACAAATTTTTTTATACTTTCTATGAGTCAGTCTCTATGAAAACACTGAAGATACGTATCAGACACCTTGCATGCACCAGTTCAAGTACTCTTGGACTCACCTGTCTCTTGTTCCAGTGCCCATTACACTACTGGATCTGGAGGGGCTCTGACCAACTTTATGTAAGTGCACTCTGACAGCTGGTTGAAAGCAGAGGAACAAAGTTGAAGGATTGGAGATAAGGAAGTGTTTAGTAGAGATATTGTGATATAGTAGTTTTTAATAAGAATATATATTACTTCTATAAAAACGCTTGGAATTTACTAAGTGATGAAACTGATAAAGGTGTTTTTTTGTTATGTTAATAGATGACTTTGGAAAGCACCTAAGGATATGGCTAATTGGAAAGGGAACCAATTAGAATTGGAGGGTTGGAATTTTCAGTTCTCACACCCCCTTTAACTTTGGGGAAGCAAGAAGGACTGGAGGTTTCAATTGATGGCCAATAGTCAATGATTTAATTAACTATGCCTATATAATGAAGTCTCCATAAACACCCAAAAGAATGGGAGTCAGAGAGCTTTCAGGTTTTTGGTGAACAGACCATCACCTCCCTTATGTTTAGACCAGATAATATTTTGAATCAAGTTTAGAGAGATTCTTAAGAGATAAAGCTGAAGAGAAAAGCAAAAGCCAGATCAAGAAGTATTAAAGACTCCTTCAAACCACAAAGGAATTTTTTAATCTATTATAATACCAGTAGCCTGAAAGAGGTAAATCTGTTTTCGATGTGCCTTAAAAAAATTAAATTTTGAGATAACTAATGAGATTCTGGCATTTGAAAGCACATCTATTTCCATCCCTCAAGGCATAAACCTCTTCATTTGTTTCTGTCTTCTGCATACCTCTCTCCATAGAATTAGTATTGGGGATTTCAGATTTTTATTATGAGTAGCCTCATGAAATTTCATAGCTGGAAGGGATTTTTAAAGGGCACCTTGTTTAATTAAGCTTCTTCTTAGTTTTCCTATTTTTAACCTCAAAAATACACCCCATTTTTAATAAAAAATATAAAAATAATATGAAGTAAATATTAAACTAAAGATTTCATATAAATTGAGATTCTGCCAAAACTGAGTTATAAGCACCTATAATTTAGAATTTCAAAACCCACATGTGTTTAGTTACCAGACAGGTAAGAAATATGAGTAAAATGAAAATTGTGTGCAATGGCAGAGTATAGTGTAGAAATTTCAGTTAACCAGATTGAGTTTGACTCTTATAAAGACATTCAAATTCATTTTAATTGAGCTCTGTGAGCTCATTTGTGGTTTCTAATACATAGAACTAACTGGGATATAGTTGGCATTTACCAAAATTAGATGACCATCAAAATCACTGGGCAATCTACTGAAACATTGAAATTTGGGGATTATACCTTAAACTGCTTGTTTTTGTGTGATTGCAATTGTTTTGGTTTTGTAGTCTGTCTCTTTGGTCAGAGAAAGCATTGATATAAGTGCATTTATTCAGCAAATAGTTTCTCTAATGTTTATTATTTGTCAGGGACTGTTCTAAGTGCTAGGGATATAAAAGTGAATAAACCTGGTTCCCTAATCTAATAAAGCTTACATTCTGAGTAACACAATAAGAATAGACGTGTATATACTCTTAATGAGAATCTGATAAACTAAATTCTATTTACCGTATCAGCCAAGGGTTAATTATGATTTAAATTGGTCATTTAAATAAAAAGATACTAACTCATCTTTAAACAAAACAAAATCATAAAATCACAATATCTACCAAACTTTTATTGCTTTTAGTATTTAGAAACACTAATTCTACTCAATAGTCTATTTATATAAATCACTTTTATATATTCAATTTTAAAAAATCACGAGGATAGATCTTACACAAGGTTTACTCAATTAATATTAAATTAGTCATTAAAGTTTTAATACCATTCAAAACAAAATATAAAAAAATAAAAATATTTAAGAGATAGGATTCATCTGTTTTATTTATTTTATGAACCTGACATAACCTTAACACACACCTTCTCCTTTCTACAGTACATTCCAGTACAGTCTTCAGTGTTAATTTTTAAGAGCTGATCATAGAAGGTAGGCTTACAATCTGGAGTATGAAATAAGTACTTTAAAACAACTATTTCATGGCCTCTTGCCATGACAGATTTTTCCTAAGAACTTTGCATTTTTTTTCTTTTGAGTCACGTCAAATAGTTTCTTTGACTTCCACCCATCCTGGTCTCACCCACTGGGTGGTCAGCATAGTATCTGCTAAAAAACAGCTGGGGGAAAACACCACCCTGAATAATCTCCATTTTTATATAAAAATTATAATTCCCAAGACACTTCAGGCATTGTAGTCCTGACTTGCTGATCTCAGCCAACTATTGTGGCTACTCACAAATGAACCAATAAAGAAATCAGAAAAACTCTGGAATGTGGTTTTTGGCCAGAATATAGTCAGTTTAGATGGAAGAAAAAAAACATCTATTTTATTTTTCAGGGTAATATCTATAACAATGAAGGCCTAACAAACTTTCAGACACACCAAGAATTTTCTTTTTTTTTACATTTTTGGCTGCACATTAATTTCAAGAAGACATTCCTGTATCCAAGGTTCTTTGTGAGCAAGCAGCTGCACTGTGGAGTTAAACAAAAATAAAACGTTCTTCCTTTTGAAGAGGTTAAAATAAGATACTTTAAATATCAAAGAAGGAACCATGTAGCATTAGCTAGAAATATTTTATTAGAACTAGTTCTTTCTTCTCTTTTACTTTGTTTATTTAAACATTTTATTGAGTATCTACATGCAAAAGGCACTAGGTAAAGTGCTTCATTTGTTTGATGGAAAAAATTAAATCCTTTGTTGGCTGAGTAATTCACAGCAATTACATTATCATCAACTTCTTTCAATAGATTACTAATTTTTTTATTTATGGAAAGAAAACTTCTTGGATAAATTCAAATGCATAATATACTTAATAACAGTGTACTCTATCGTCACATATGGGAGAAAATAACTTTAGTGATGGCAGTGGTAATAACTCATATTTCACAGAAACAAGTTTGTTTTGGGGTACCTAAAACATAAGAGTTTCTAACAATTTTCCTTTTAAATCTTTCCTGTAAGCATACATCTGCTTGTTTTGAGATTTAATTGTAGATATTGCCTACATTGGCAGAAAAAAAGTTTTCTTCAAAACACTTTTCATTTTGCATTTAATCAAAGGACTGACTTCATTTTATTTCAGTTCCACATTGCTATTCACACTTTAACTTAAAGGCAACAGGCCTACCATGTAAAAGTACTAAGTGTTTGGGGTGGCATTGAAGGGCAAATTTCATTGCAATGTCAAGAATAGTTTTGAAATGGTGTGCTCATCTTCCTTATTGAATTGCTTGCCAAGGAAAACCAATCCATGATAAACAGACAAATGTATGAGATCACCATGGCTCAGTCTCTGATGAGGCAGCTGCCTCCATGCTGTGTTTGTTTTTCCAGGATATTGTAAATACTAATATTTTATAAGCTCTCATGCAGTTTAGAAATGAATCTTATAAACAGAATTCACTATTTCCCAGTTTTCAAAAAACACAGAGGCTGAAAGAATTTCACTCTTGATCAGCCTGTAGATTTGGTTCTCAGCTCCATAGGCTGTGATGGGCAGAGGAAATTTGGAATGTGCAAAATCTCAAGTACTCTGTCTTTCAAAAAGGCAAGGGAAGTTTGGGTTCAAATAACCAAATATAACTTCTTCTGATTTAAAATGACAGAAGAGTACCTGCATGGAAAATATATAAAAAGTGTTACAGCATAGATTAAAGAAACCAGTTTGAAAGGATAGGCTTTTAAAAAAAGTGTTTATTGTTAAAAAGACACCATAATTATTTATTTTCTTTTCTAGCCAAAACAATTAATATTATATTGCATCCAAATCATCAATTGAGAATATTTTCCTAAAACCCTAAACCAATTAAATCACACTGCTTTTGAATCCTCACCTTCCTTTGTTTTGGGGTACGATCTGTAACTGTAGTCTCTTTCTCCTTGTATGCGTATTTCTATCTTCACTGAACCAAGCCACCTTGCTCTTTCTTCATTCTTTCCTTTTCATAACTAATTCAAGTCTTTCTTGATTGTGGTAACTCTTCTGCCCACAAACTGCTTAGCTTTGCTTTGCAAAGACTTGTCCTTATAAGATACGATCAGTCTGCCCATTTCCTACAATTGTAACAAAAAATAAAGATGCCAACTCCCTTTTCTATACTGGAAGACTGACTTGGATTAATTTTATTAGGTAGCTTAGTGTACATGCAGACAAATGAAAGAAAAATAAAATCTACATCTTAAATTATGGCATCCAATAAAAACATATTGATAAATGCATGGCTAAGACAGACACTGTGTAAGAGTAATAAAGTAGATGGAAATATTTTGCAAATTCTGTAGCACTGTACACACATTACTGTGATTATTTTTTCCTTTAACACACCGTACTGAAAGTGAATTAAATAAGGTGCCAATTGCCTATTAAAAACGTAGTCTTAATTAGAGTTGGGAACCCCCATCTTTATATTAAAGAACAATAATGATAGAAAGACCTGCTACATGTGGGATCTTTTTTCTTTATCCTAAGTTGGTGATGCTATTTGGGTAATAACTGATGAAAGGACTAGGGTGCCAACCAATTTGCAGTTAAGTGGCTAATTAAGACCCAGAGCAAAGCTGCCAGGAGGTTGAGCCTCCTAGCTTTAAAGTGACACATAAAAGCAATTAGAATGGGGCTGGCTTTGCTAGGACATATTTAAATTTGGATAAAGTTTGGGCCAGTTATTATTTTATGTTAATATAGTCTTCTCTAAGACAGCATCAGAGAGAAAAGGAAGTCATTTAGAACATAAGAAATAAATTAGAATATTACCTAGATTCTCTGAATTTCGGATGTGAATGAAAATCAAAACTATAAAATCATTTCTATGTTTGCATTTATAAGGGAGGCACTATGTGTAATTAGATTTCCTAGTCTTAGAGGAAAAGAGAATAGGTGCATGAACCATACTGTTATCCAAGAGGAGAAAATCTCTTAATTCTTGAATGTGTTGTCACCTGTCTGTCATATTTCATGAGTGTGACACCTAGCTCAGAATGGCAAGATTTTTAGAATTATTATATTTCAACTGGGGACAATCATTGTTCCATTTAAATATAGCTACTCTGGTAGCACAGGGAAGAAAAGGGATTCTTTCTAGGCTTAAAAAAAAGATTTGAAGTTGATGAGAAAAAGTAGAGCGAATTAGAAAAGATTAAAATTATAACACATATTATCCATGTATGAGCGAATGGTGGTTGGGGAAAGTAGATGACTTAAAATCATAGCTCCAGCGGCATCTTAGGGTTGTGGGGAAGCACAGTCCATTTATACTTTGCTCTTGTGATTTATGATGTCACTATTAAACCCCTTGATGGCATTATATCCTTGTAATTTGCAGTTGCCTAGCATTTTTTCTATATACAACTCAATAACTCATTGTGTAGCTATTTCACACACACATAAACATACACATTAGTGTGAATATGTGTGTGCTGAATCTGTCATCAGTGGAAACCATGATTTTTGATGTAATAATAAGTCGGGTTAATAAAAGGCAAGAAATCATGGGCTGGGTATGTAGTCACTGCATCACCAGCTTTGTTGTGAGGCATCATAAGGAGACATGCACTGCATGTTACTATAAAGAGATTTCACTTAGATTTTGTATATATTCTTATTAAGAATTAAAAAGCAAAACTGTTTGTAAGGTCAGCCAAAAGTCATTATTGCAGAAAATATGTGAGATTGCACAGATATAAAAAAGGAAATATTTTCAATTCACCTCAACATTATAGTAATAGGATTAGAAAATAGGATTAGAAATATTAAACCTCAGGGCTAAATTCTGCTGCCCCAGGAGGTATGTGGTTGTGTCTCCTCACTATCCAAAGAATTTCTGTTTCCTTCCAGAGTCTAGTCATGGTCAGTAATCATGACACCATAAATCCAGGAAAGAGAAGGTTTTGGAACCTTTGCTTTAGGACTATAATACCACTAGTCATTAGCATTTCTGTGGGGTTAAGAGGTGATGTTTCAACATATCTTATTCCAGCTTTTAAACTGACTTCTGTAATTGTTCTCCAATGGAAACATGAATACAGTGACTTTCTGGGGAGTTATTTTTATTTGTTTAAATTCAATATTTTAGCTACAATGCTAGATATGCACGGCTGGATCTCTGAAAATGCTATTCTAAAATACTGTATTTATAAAGTGACCCAAGAACACATGCTGCCTGGGGTAAATTTATCCCAAGATGATAGGTTTTATCTCTAATCATCTGCTTGTTGACTAATCTGGGCGCATCCTGTGCAGGTTTGATGGTTGAGATGTAGCAGGTTAAAGTGATCCAGATCCTGAACCAGGGGAGGCTATTCCTTTGTCTTGACTTTGCTTTCCTGAAACATGGAGATAATGAATGTGGCTGCTCTGAATTCACCATGACATAGAGTAACAGCCTCACTGAATGAGACTGTTAGTTTGATGTGAGAAGAAGTGGGGTGCTCTTTTTAAAGCAATGTGATATAAAAAGATTACAAAATTATTTAAGTTCTAGGGAAACATTTTTTAAAGATATAGGATAGTCATTTCACAGTGTGTATAAAATTCACATCAAGTATAATTCTGAAGAGTATCCATTTCTATGGAATTGTATTCTTATCTATTCTGTGACCCATGTCATAATGTTTTTATTGAGTCTTATGTACTAGACTATAAGCTTCTTGAAAAAGGAAACCTTTACTTACCATTTTTATATTCCCACCAGAATCCCACACAATTCCAGGCACACTGTAAGCATTCACTAAATAAGTGTAATTTAAGGAGGATTGACTGCTGCTCTGTGTTTGAGACACAATGGTGGGTGATATATCTGTTAGCAGCAGTAACTTTTTCCACGTGGCTGCCTTCCTTTGCATTTGGGATTAGTTATAAAAGTTTAACTTGGGATTAAATCCTGTATCTTTCAGGTATTCCTTCCATGAAGTGAGGAAATCAGTAAGGATATTCACAACAAGCTCAACATCCCATCCTTTCTCTTTGGAAGCTTTTAATACCAGGAAAGAAAAAAATTAATTAATTAACGAGAAACTCTTGAGAATAGAGTTTTGGAGTGAGCACAGAATCATTTGCCTTGCTACAACACTACACTAGGGCCTAAGCAGCTTTATTACTGGCTACATTTTCCCCCATGGTTTATTTTCCTTATTAAGTAATTTCTAATGCCCAAGGAGTTAAACATTCTGTTGAAAATAGAGTTCATAGCATCTTCTAAGATTACTATAATGTTTTTTTTAATCTTGTAATTTTAAAGAACTACCTGTATGGTTAAATATCTCTCTCATGATATATTTAGTTAGGTGATACTTCTAAGGTTATGCATATTTGAGGACATATGTTGTGTAATAAGAATCTTTCTCTGAAGCACTTTCCACCTAATTTTGCTATATTAGTTAACACTTTTTTAGAAGCTGTCCAAACTTTTGGCCTTTACTAGGTCTCATCCCAATGCAAAAGTCATTGTAGTAGTTAAAGAAAAAGGGATAATCAGAAAGATGTCATGCCCTTCTTTGTTTTGTTTTCCCCTATGGCTGATTTAAGTATTATCTTTCTGATTTCCAGGCAACATTTTAGAGGTGCATGAAAATTTCCACTGAAAATGAGATGTTTTAAACATATTTTGTGAATGTATTTAATACTTCTTCACTAATGAACAGTATGCATTACAATTATTGTCAAAGACAGAAAAAAATATTTTCTTGATTTTTAAATGGAGATATGATTTAATTATAAAGCAGTCTTCAGTTTGGTATATAATCAGAGAGAACTTAATTACCAATTTTTCACTTTATTGCTTTTGATAAGAATTATAAATCATGGCCTTTGGACCTTAGCTGATTCCAGTTGTAAAATGTCTTACTGGCTTGCTCAGGGTGGAAGCAGCTTTTGGAAATAGTACGCTGTTCTTCAGTATGATGGTGATGTGTTATTTGAAAGCTGACATAGTTTTAGCACTTCAGAATTTTAAAGAGAGTTGTCAGAATAGATATAGCATATAGAGATGTGAGCACGTGTGTGTGCATGTTTGCACACATATGTATGTAATCCTAAAATGAGGAGACATCTATTCTGGTAATAGCCATGTACTTGGACCCATCTACAGTTCGATTGTACATCAGTTATGATGTGTCTCCTTCTAACAAGAAGGATACTGATCTTGATGAATAGCTAAAAGGTAAGATCATTCCTAAAGGTGTGAGTGATTAATAATGGCCATGCATAGATTTTTTTCTAAGAGTGTAAATAAAATATATCATTCCCATGAAGGGCAGGTGTTTGGCAGAATGATTCATAGTGCATTTGAAAGCATAAAAAGTCAAACCTAAGGTCTCTTCTAAACTTGTCAAAAAGGAAGCTGATTTAACCATTTGAAATATTCTAGGGGATATTGAAATATATGAGTGAGTATATAAAAATCACTTGCCTATGGGATACTGAAGATGGAACTAGGATTTTTAATGACCACTAATTAAACAAAATCAAAAATTTCTCTTTTGGTAACTAAACAATAATAGGATAACAGGGAAAGTTGAATAAAAAGATAAAAGTGGCACTTCAGTATATGGCATTTGAATCATATACTTCAATCCAACCATGATTTACTATATAACTTTTAGGTTGAAGGTTCCTGTGGGAAGCTATAGTATTAGCATAGAGCTTGGCTCTGTTGTGGTCAGCATTTATACCAAAGTACATCAGACTTCATTAAATTGTTAGAACTCAATACAATAAGACTGAGAAAGATGTTCTTTGAAGACAGAAACATCATTCTAGTGGTGATATCCAAGTAAAGCAGCAAGTAAACTATATTATTTTTTTTTGTTGTTGTTGTTGTTTTTTTTTTAATTTTTATTTTAGTTTATTCAGTACAGTTTCTATCCTTTATTCCCTTTCCAGCCCA
>CM052540.1:137695838-137834066 GCA_028533065.1 Trachops cirrhosus | reverse complement strand
GGCGTGATAATGTTGGCTCTTTGCTCTGTACCTACGTAAAATGACTCAGATTTTTTTTCCCTGGTTGTGGAAGAGTAGAATCTGCTGCATCCTACCACGCCGCCATCTTCTCTCCCAGTAAACTATATTATTGGTCTTTGTTTATTCTCTGCAAAAGGCCTAGAGCACATGCTATTTTGACAATGCATCAACAAATAGCTTCATGATAATACTATACTACATGTCATATTACATATGGCCCAGTATCACAGAAACTGTGCATGCTCCAGAAAAAAAATTCTCAAACCTATGTCAAAGTGAGATTCAACTTTGTTTCCACAAGTTACAGGTGAATGAAGTAGCATTACATTTTACCTGTCTAGCAAAAATGTGAAGGTGAAGAAGCAGATAACTGCCATCATAAACTGTGTAAAAGTTGAATGCCTGGACTTTCAGTCAAGATGGCAACATAGGTAAACACAGTTCACCTCCTCACAAAACCATATCAAAATTGCAACTAAACTATACAACAACCATCATTCAAAACTGTCAAAAATCAAGTTGAATGGAAGTACTACGTAATTAAAGAAGAAACCACATTGAGACTGGTTGAAGAGGCAGATACACAGAACAAGCTGGTCCCACACACATGTGTAGTGGATAAAAATCAGGAGGGACATCTCAGGAGTTAGGGGTCTGAAACCCACACTAGGATCCCCAGCCCAGGGTTTAGTGCCAGGAAGATAAGTCCCCATTACTTCTGGATGTAAAAACCAACAGGGATTGAGGCTGTGGAAGACAGAAACTTCTAAAGTCCCAGGCAGTTCCTCTTAAAGGGCTCACACACAGACTTACTTGGACTCACTGCCTCTGAACTCCAGCATGGGGGCAGCTGATAGAAGGCACCAGGGACATACAGGAAGGAACTGAAATGTCCAGCATTTGGGAGAGAGCAGGGGGCAGCTTTGTCCCAGACAGAAGTGCCAGCAGAAGCCATTGTTCCTTTTCTCAGCCTTCCCCGAACAGAGCCATAGAGCCGACAGGCAGGCTCCATAGCTGAGGCTCCGTAGCTGCGACTCCATCAACCTGGCTCACACTGTTTTCCTGATCCTGGTGACTCCCTGAGGTCTTGCCTCACCCAACTTTCAGGCCCACTTAAGCTGTTTCCAGTGGCTTTTCCATACAAATGGCTTGTCTTGGCCCATCCTTTAGATTTTCCTAAATTCTCTCAAGCAAGCAGCACCTGGCTTCAGCAAGCCCTGTACCCCTTGTTAAGTTGACCCAGGCCTGACACGAGCAGCACCCAGCCTTGCTTCACAGCTTGGCGTCACTCAGGCATCTCCAAGCCCAGCCCAAGTAGCAGCCATCTGCAGATTTCTTTGTAGCTTATGCTGTGTGAC
Organism: Trachops cirrhosus; assembly: GCA_028533065.1. NCBI lineage: Eukaryota > Metazoa > Chordata > Mammalia > Chiroptera > Phyllostomidae > Trachops > Trachops cirrhosus. Next base: position 137,832,687 of record CM052540.1, on the reverse strand, counting down.
CCTGGAGAGAACTAGTTGGTGGCTAACCTTGGAAGTACCAACAGCAATCAAGGATCAACTACAACAGGAGGACATATACAGCCCACATGGTGGGTGTACCTTGAATATCTGACTTGGGTTATAGGGGAGGCTGTGCCACTAGACTCTATAGGACACCTACTACATTGGGCCACTCTACCCAGCCTGGGAGATGTGTCAGCTCTAATATATAGAAACAAACACAGGGAGGAAGCCAAAATGAGGACACAAAGAAACATGGCCCAAATGACAGAACAGAAAAAACTCTAGAAAAAGAACTAAAAAAATGGATACAGTAATCTACTAGAAGTAGAGTTCAAAACACTTGTTATAGGATGCTCAAGGAAATTAATGAGGATCTCCACAGCATTTTAAAAATCGAGTTATAAATGAAGGATAAACTAATTGGAATTATAGCAGACTGTTCTGCATGGTGTGGGCCCAACTCCCACTCAGAGATGCACAGGACACATGCCCATGGATAGGTTCTCCCATAGGGAATCAGGCCTGCAATGTGCCTAGGCAGCTTTGAGCCTTTATCTTGCTAAAAAACTCCCTCACCCTGAATTGAGGATATTTACTGCAAAATAACTTCCTAAAATCCATGTGAAACCTTCCAAGGATGAGTGTAACTGGTTCAATCACTTTTGCCTTTTCATTTGCAAATATCCCTCTTCTGTGATGTGATTAGCGGCATTGGCTCCTTTGTTTTCTGTAAAAGGTAACCACTTAAAGCAAACCTGTGAATAGTGAATGAGGACCATCATGTAATGTGTGGAGAAACCCAATAAAGGCTGGTCACAGCAAGGGCCAAGGCTTTTGTTCCCCTTGAGAGAAAAGCCATGCTGTCCCTTTTCTTCCACTGGACTCAGTAGTCTGTGTGAATGTCTCGTTGCATCCATAATGACTTGGACACTGTGGGCCGGTGTCTGCATCAAGAAATAAACTATTTACAAGAAATCAACAGTAGAGTGGATGAAGCCAAGAGTCAAATAAGTGATTTGGAATATAAGAAAGCAAAACAAACAAACAAAAAACAATCAGAATAGAAAGAAGAAAAAAGAATTAAAAAAATGAGGATAGTGTAAGGAGATTCTGGGACAACTTCAAGCACACCAACATTCACATCATGAGGGTGTTGGAGGGGAAGAGAGAAAGCAAGAAATTATAAGCCTATTTGAAAAGACAATGACAGAAAACACTCCTGGATATACAAGTCCAGAAAGTACAGAGATTCCCAAACAAGATGAATCCAAAGTGGCCCACACCAAGACACATCATCAATAAAATGCCAAAGATTAAAGACAAAGAGAGACTCTTAAAAGCAGCAAGAGAAAAGCAGTCAGTTACCTACAAGGGAGCTTCCATAAGACTGTCAGTTAATTTCTCAAAAGAACTTTTCAGACTATAAGGGATTGGTAAGAAATATTCAAAGTGATGAAAAGCAAGGACCTACAACCAAAATTACTCTACCCAGCAAAGCTCTCATTTAGAATCAAAAGACAGATAAAGAGCTTCTCAGACAATAAAAAGCTAAAAATGTTCATCATGACCAAACCACCATTATATGAAATGTTAAAGGGTCTTATTTAGGATGAACAAGATAAAAAAATATGAACAATAAAATGCCAATAAATTCACATCTATAAACAATTGAATCTAAAAAAATAAAATAAACAAACAAGCAGAACTGAAACAGAATCATAGATACAGAAAATGTCTTATAGTTGCCAGATGGGAGGACTTTTGGAGGGATGGGTGAAAAAGTGAAAGGATCAAGAAGCACAAATTGGTGGTTACAGAATAGTCATAGGGATGTGAAGTACAGCATAGGGCATAGAGTAGCCAAGAAACATATATGCATGACCCATGGACATGGACAATGGTGTAGGGATTGCCTGGGTTAATTGGGGAGTGCTGGGTAGAGGTGGACAAAGAGGGAAAACAATGGGACATGTAATAGCATAAACAATAAAATATAACTTAAAAAATAATTTTTGACCACCTGTATCCACTAGGGATAAAAACAAGAGTCATCATTTCTACTCTTTTAAGTATTGAAACTTTAAATTCACTGAATTTTTTAAAGACTGTATTGACTTAATGTCTTATGAAAGATTTCATGAACATTATTTTCCTCATTTGATGATTCTCCCTATGAGGACTTAGGGCATATCTTCCCGGTACAATAGAAGGTACAGTGGCATTCTCTCTCCTTCTCGCTGTGTTCTTTGGCTACCAGTGTTCCCTGTAAGTCAGGGCTTGCAGAAACAAGCCAAGCTTGAGGCCTTTTGATGGAAGATGATATGACAAATACACTGACACCATTTGAAGCACCATTTTTGAATGTGAAGGATAAAACCACAAGAAATACCAAAAGATTTTGTCATAGATGACATGTCATTATATCAAGAACTTCTCTGTAATTTTAGAAATTAAACTCTCTTTGAGAAAATCTAAATAATGACATGCTTTTCTGACTCAAATATAGAAGATTCTGTCCTCCCCAATCCTCTTGGACTTATTCTCTCAAAATGCACATTTTGAAGGTCATTCTGCCTCTGGGCATGGGAGTGCAGATACATGTATATATTATAGACTTTGATTTTCTGAATATCTTGGGCTTCCTGGAGTAGTAGGAAATAAAATTGGCTTAGTTCTACTGTATAACACATTTCAGGATTTGGGAATCTTTGGATAACTGTGGAATATTTTGCTTATAACACATATTCAGTGTGTCTTCAGAATAAAAATACATAAATATTTATTCAAGCTGGTAAGCACTTGAGTGAGACACTATCATGTGTTCTACTGTAAGTTCTAACTCCAAGTAGTAATGTCTCAGTATAAGTAAAAATGAAAACATCAAATGACTCAGAGAAATCAAGACTGGGAAGGTAATGGTTAGGAAACTAGATAGATAATGGTAGATGTATTAAAAAGCTATAGTATGTCCAAAGTTCCTTTTTAGGATATATCTATTTGGGGATTTCATAAAGACACATTTATATTTTATTCACCCAATTTTAATGAAAACACACTAATCTGAAAGACAGATGCCATTTTAATATAATGTGGGTCCTATATATAACATCACATTGTGGTCTATGGGGAAAAGAAATATACTAATCAGTCATCAAGCAAACAGTTATACAACTACTATGAAGCTTTCTCAACATATTTTGCTTTTTTTTTCTCTTAAACTTTGCCTCCAGAAAGTGAGGGGGAGCTAGTTACTTCCTCCTTTGTCTCTCCTGTCAGCTATGCTGCTGTAGGAGAAAATGAGTCTATATGACTCTTTTCCAGACTCCATGTGCCCTGGCTGAGTGGGGATTTAGCTAATTTTCCAGACCTTTGCCTATAGGGATTCTTCCCAAAATGACCTTGCCCTGTCTTTTAAAGAAATCTTCATGGAGCAAGTGGATGCTACTAACCACCAAGTGAGTTCAGAGAGGATGGTGCCTTCTTCTTCTCATGTTAGTTATCATGGCCAAGTGGCAAAATGAGACACACAGGATAAGTACAAGATGATAAACCAGATGAAATATTTATTTGCAACATGCAGGAGGGAGAATCAAATAATTGAAATGGTAGGAGAAGCAGCCACACTCACATTGAATTTCCCCAAAAGGCACATTCTCTAAAATCTATCTCTGATTTGATGCCTTTTGTGATGACACAAAGGTTCTTTCATTTATTTTTATTTTCCCTTTTTTATCTTGCTCTGACCTTCACCTACTCTGTCATGCCCAACTCCTCAGGATATGGAAAGACCCCAGGTTTGCTTGGGCAAAAGCCTTTCTATGCTGAGGTCCTTGACTATGGAGCCACTAATGGTTTCCAGATTTAGAACGTGGTTATTGTTTTCTTCCTTTCTTTTTTTTCCTTCCCCATTTTTCCTTTATCATCACAGTACCACTTACAAATAAACTGTCACTTATAGGCCAGATAACTTCATAACTTAGCAAACCAAAAGTTGCTCACCAAATGATCAGCAAAGAGATAATCTAGTAGAAAGCTATAAAAGAAATTAGTCTCTTTTCCCATAGAATCTTCACAGTTCTAATCATCAGTACAATATATTGTACAAAAGGGAAAAACCATTCTTTTTTAGAGTTATAATTAACACTTCCAATCAGAATGTAGTCATACTTTAATTTTAATTGCTTGTTTTAAATGCATTTTATTTGATTCCTTTGAAATATACACAATCAACCAAACAGGTGTTTTAGTAAGATTGTTTACAGAGCAGTTCAGGTGAGGTATTCCCAGACTGACTGGATGCAATTTTAATGACACAATCATCCTCAGGTGTGTGCTAACTCCTACTACATTACAATGACTTATTTATCAACATCAGAGAGAGCAGGAGAATTTTCCCCCATTTTAAATTTTTTATAGTGACTATGTGAAATCACAAGAAGAAGAAGAAGAAGGAGGAGGGAGAAATACCCCAGTGAAGAAATGAAATACAACCACAGGAATACATTCTAATGATGCTAAACTCTGCTTCAATTACATTTAGCCCCTTTTGCTTCCAACTCACAAGCCTCCTTTTATGGCATCGTGCTCCACTATACTCTTGAGTAAGTCCAAAGATTCCATAATGTATTAAAATTCCAGAAAAATTATGTACCACAGAGGAAATATAAATACTACATGTTCAGCATCTGAATGTTACAGAAAACTTCTCCAAAATAGCCCATATGTTCTTCTGGAAAAAGCAGCAGTCCTGACAGTGAACCATAAAATATTCTGGAGGCAAATGGCAGAGTGCCACTGTCTTAAGGGGCAGCATTTTCCACTTTAAATAACAGACAAAATAAAGCTTTCAAGTGTTCTTGGTGATGTATGATTCAGTAAACCCTTCAAGGCAATGTAAGGAAAACCTTTTCTTCTTAAGACTGATGTTGGAAAGAAACAGACAAAAATTAAGAATTGCCTTGCCAGACAACATAAAGAATCAATTGGTGTCTTTCTGAGATTCAGGAAATTCAATGAATCGATAGATTGTTAGGAACCAGGCCACACACACTGAAAGCAACTCTTTATAAGTACTAGATACCAGAGATGACACAAAGCTCTTCAGAAAGCATTGGGCACAAGCATGTATTAAAAGAAACTAAATTGTGTTTAACAGGAAATAAAAACAGCTTCTATTAAAAAAAAAGCATCTGCAAAGGGTAAACATTGGCAAGGGCAAACCAATGCTTAATTGAAAAATAAACAACTTACAAGTAAATATCAAACTTTATTTTTTCATTTCTCATTTGATTTTTGTCATTTCTGGTTCACTTACCCAGTCTCTAAAAATGGCAAAATCTCTGTCATAAAATAATTTGGATTTAATTGGCATTCCCCACGGCAAGCAAACTGGTAGTATAATAACCCTTTTGAAAGCAAACACCCTTTGATGACTACAAAAATCAAGTATGATCAGAGAAATGTTGGGGGGCAGGAGTCATTCTACTAGAGACGATGTGGCCTGTGACACAAAAATTAAAATGAAGATCATATGGTTTTCATAAAATCATATGATTTTATTATTTATAAAATTATAAATAATCGATGAGCCAGCTGGGTGCCTAAAAATTATTTAAATTATAATGGAAGAAACATTAGCCTGAACTTTGTTTTATTTACAGTTTTGTTTTAAATTATTTAACTTACCATTAAGCTATGAAATTTGTCCAAATAAAATTATCACGAATAATTTGTTTTCTTTCAAAAAAGAAAAGTAAAGCTCTGGCTATGTGGCTCAGTTGGTTGGAGTATCATCCCATATGATCCCCAGTCAGGCCACATAACTCGGTTGAGGGTCTGATTCCCTGTTGGGGGATGGACGAGGCAGTCAATGGATGTTTCTCTCTCACATCGATGTTTCTCTCTTTCTCTCTTTCTTCCCCTCTCTCTAAAATCAATAAACATATCCTTGGGTGAGGATTTTAAAAAAAGATAACTGAAAAAAGGAAGCAAAAAAATAATGATTTTTAAATTTCTTAAGCAAAAAAAAATTAAGTATCACAAGAAATTAATTGCATCTATCTTCACTTTTCTTTTTTATTAATTTATTATTTCAATTACACTTATTGGGGTAACAATGGTTAACAAGATTTTACAGGGTGAGGTAAAAGTAGGTTTACACTTGTGAGTATGACACAGTTTGAATTTATTCTTGTGTTATTTATTAATTCATTATTTTTCATACAAAAACCTGTAAATCTACTTTTGCCCAACCCTGTATAGGTTTTAGTGTACAGTTCAACTGAATATTTGGTGTTAGTGAATGAAACTAAATCTCAATCATGAAAGTTAAAAATAAATTAAAAATTTAATTTAATTTAAAAAAGAAATTAATCTTTTTTGAATATTGAATTATTTATTTAAATTGTTCAATTAATATTAAACTTAGAGTTCCACTACTAATTTTTTGGTTTCCTGGCATTATCATTGTATTCATTCATTGATTTTTGAGCCAGGATCATAAAACATAAATATATATGTGTATATATATGTATATATATATAGCTTCAAATTCATTAGATGATAACATCCTATATTATGATTTCTCCTTGATGTGAAACTTTAATTGTGTCTAAATAATCTTTAAGAGAGGGATTTTTAAAAATATTTAGGTATGTAAAATTTAAAAATCTAACATTTTCAGTAAAATAAAGTGATAAAATAATAATTGTGACAATTACTCAAAAAAAATCTCACCTCCAAGAGTTGACTGGTACTAGAACAAGATCAATGTGTATACCTCACTAATTTGAACCATTTAAAAATATACCTAAATATGTAGCATAGAACACCCAATGGGTGATCAATGCCTGAGTTATGAATGCCTGAGTTATGTCTGCTACCTCAGGTTTATATGGACATGTTTGTGGGTTGCCTTATGTTGGCAACAGCAGCTCCTCTGCCAAGAACTACAAAATTAGCCAAAGAACACTGGTAAAGGTATTCTAGTTATCCAATAACTCCCTTCAAGTTGAAATATTTTTCCAAAATGTTCACAACCATATTCATATGATCTCTTATCTTAACATATAATGATCCCAAAACAACATCATTCACCTTGTTGTTTCATGGCCCAACAGACCCTCCAGATCATCATTAACATTTACCATCAACTGTGCTGCAGATATAGTTTGTAGACTTTATACTAGATCTAGGATATATACTAGACACTGAATCAAAATCATGCTGAGAATTTGCACTGTATTTTTTATTTCATTTTTATTCATAAACTCAACAAATTGTACAAAACCTTCTCACTTGAACAATCCAGTTGACCTTAATTTTTTTTAAAGTGTGGATTTCATGAGCTCATTGGTACAAAACAAACTGAGACTGAACTGAAACAGGGCTCAGCACCTCCACCATAAATAAGAGTTATTTAACTGGGCTCTGAGTTTACATTCATTGTGCTTGAGATGGTAAAACACTGTTTGTTTGTTTGTTTAAAAAGACATTTCAAAATTATTAGCATGTGTGTTCATCTACAGAAGTTGTTCTGAGTGAAATGTCAGTTGGTATAAGAACTACCAAGTCCAGCATTAGAAATACAACAACTCTGTCCTGACACAACCAAGACCAAGAGTATATCACCACATCAATCATAGGCAAGAGAGAACTGGGATCAGAAGAGCTGTTTAGCATCAAGGGCAAATGTCTGGTAAACCCTCAGAGGAAATAGGCAGAGCTGTGCCCAGAGATCTGCCTGACATGTAGTAGTGCAAAGCCTGTGGAAGAAGGGGTTTGGGGGATGATACTAAGTAAAGGGTGTCTGCTGCTGCCCCTGCCACCATCTGATGCTATAGATCAGAAGAGACACATAACTGAACACAGAGAGGTGAGAACTGACCCTATAACTCACATATGACTCAAGGCCAGAGGAAAGCATTCCAAAGCACAGAGCTTCCTAAGATATAGATAGGCCAGAAGCAGGGGTGTGCTTGCTGATACTGTGTTTTCCTTAAGGTTCTACAAACCCCTTAGATATAAGTATGGTCTTCCTACCACGACAATATCTATTGCCAGGCACTCGGTTACCCAATAATATTACAATAGCCTTGCAGGAAAAGATCATGTCTTACATCTGCTCTGCTCTGTAAAATCCACATGACTAGGGCTAGTCATATAAAAGTCAACAAATATTTCTTGGTTCATAATAACTATTTACAAATACAGTTAACAGGTAAGCTATAGAACTGCTAAACAAGAGAAGGTAAGAATCATTGATACTGTAAAAGTAATAATGGCTACAAAAAATGTCATAGTAAAAGCAGTCATTCTTCATCATAAAGGTTTCATCCTAAAACAAATAGTGCCTAAACCAATTCTTTGACTTCAGTAAAAGTGCTTTATGGACATTACATTTTCTAAAATTATTCACCAAATTAATTCCTCAACATTACTTCTCTTCCCTTTCTGTATTTTCATTATTGAGAACATGCATATCTTCTTTGTTTTTTATTAAAACAAGCTTAATACTTCATTTTATGTTTAATAATGACCTTTCTGTATGACTAACCCTACCCCACACAGATCTATTACTTAGAATTGAAGTACTGAAGTACCACTTTTGTTATATGGTCTATACCACATTGATTGACGTTTACATGTATATAAATGTGCAAGAGTACTGTGTGTATATATGTATATTGTATATTATCTATATATGCATGTCCCATGTCCACAAGAAAATTTTCCACTATGCTAATGAGCATGATGGATTATTATTAATTAATATTATTATTAGAGCATGAAGCACTCCTAGCCAGAGTAGGAGCTAAAAAGTTTCCTACACTTGGTTAAAGTTTGATCTCACCATTCTAGGTCTTCCCTTGAAATTATTTGAGAACTCTGATGCTCATTAAAAAGTAAATTCATGTGTGAGAGGCATAAATGACTTACACCACATTTAAGTAAATCTGTGGCAATAGATAAAATAGGTTAAGAAATTGAACTCGATGGATTTTTCAGGTGATATATGTACAGGTCCCAGATGATATATTTTGTTTCCCAAAGAACCCCAAAATTTTTGACAACTGTTACCACTATTTACCTCTACTGCTACCAGTACAACCAAACATACTAGATTATTAAGTCCTTGGGAACTGAAGCCATACATTATTCATGTTTCTAGCCTTAAATATATAGCACATAGTATGCTCAATAAATATTAGGGGAATCAATAAAATCTATGTTAATATCCTTTCTTAAACTGATGTAGTCATATCTGAGTAAGCACATAAAAACTAATCATATAATTTCTATTCTTCCACAAATTTTACCAGGTGTTGTGTGGCAATAATAATTACCTTGCCAAAGTGTGAACGCTACACAGGAAATCTGTTCCCTGGTTGCAAGGTTACACAGATTATTTTGTTCATTCTTCTCAAGGGAAACTAAGCAAGAGGACATAGGTGGCTCTTCTTTTCAATCATCACTGTAAGAACAAAAATCATGTGTCATCTTCATACAAAAAGATGACATTAATAAATCAAAAACAGGAACAAATGACATTATTTAGAAAAATGAGATAAATATAGCACACTGGAAAAAGTATGGGTAAGGGGAAAAAATAAAGTGAAAATGCAAAATTTTCAGTTTGTGGTAAAATATTAAGTGAAGACAAAAGTCCTCAGTATTATCAATAAATACTGAGAAAATGGTTACAGTTCATAAAATAAGACATTGTCATATACTTTTTAAAATTTAGATTATTGTTTGAAATGTGATTATGCATTATATAGCTTCTTCAACTTTAAGTTACAGAAGCCTGTGGAATATAGATTAATGGGGCTTGCAACTATATTCTGATTATACTAAAATAAAGAACTAGTTTTGGTCCTTATTTCCAGTTCAAAACAAGATAATCTTCCATAGCCTTGCCATCAGGTGAAATCTGAAAGATAATTATTTTGCATGTTCAGTTCAGGCTCTTGATTCCAACGCGGAAGGTCACTACAGGTTTTAGAGTAGAAGAGAGCCAAGATACATAAACTTTATTGTTATTGTTGCCCATCTGACAAGATAGTATCCCAAATGAATGGACATTGTCCATTCAGATGGAAAACAAAAGGCTGCTTTTCAGCTGGTTAACTGCACTCAAATATGAAATAAGATTCCCAGCAGTGAAGCTCCCTCACATTTCTATTTCTTACCTAAATTACAAACTATCTTTGAACAGAACCATTTCCAGCATCCAAGTGTTTATCATAACGAAGCACATCTGCCACAGATGACTGCTGACCTTTCAACTTTGGTCAGCGTTTTGGTAGTTGGCATAGTCCTAGAAAAGGGGGATGGATACGAGTTTCCTGGCACTGTCGTTTTCCCCTCATTTGTATGGTTTAACTCCGAAATGAGGAAATAATGAAGTAAGCAACAGAACACTGAAAATATTCCTTACACAAAATGAGTCTGGTGAATGCACTTACTTTCCATCAAATTTTCTGGATTTGGGAAAGACTGGGTGTTTTGTTGCTGTTTACTCCTTTTGTTACTTTTTTTCAAGTTTAGCAGTGGGTAAGGATTATTCATTGCATAATTTTTCAGTGGTTACTAACACTTGACTTAGCCCATTTAAATTCTTCATTATAAAGATTTCGACCTAAAGAAAATAGTAGCATACGTTGATTCTTTGGCTGGAGTGAAAGCCAAAATACTCAGATCACCTAAGAATCACCAAAGATTCTTACCTTATCAATGGAAAAAGACTGAAACATATGGCTTCATCTTTCTTCTGTGAGGTTTTAGACAAAGCTGGATGATCATTAAAGGCCAAATAAAAAAGACAAATGTAAACCTCTCTTTGTACTAGTGGAGAAACCTTAACTCTGATAATAAACCACTACTAATTGACTAAACACCTTTCATAAATACTGCACTAAAAGCATTATTATATATGTTCTCTGTTCATGTGTAGGATTTCCAGTTTGTGTACAACTTCAGTACACTTGGATCATAAATTTTATATAGCAGCCTTCTAGATGAGTCTGCATACCTGTTTTGACTCATGTGGGCACCAGAATGACTGTATTCATGAATATAAGTAGCCCAGTTACACATTTTTTTCGTCCTCACCAGAGAACATTTTTTTTCATTGCTTTCAGACAGAGAGGAAGGCAGAGAGAGAAACATCGATGTGAGAGAGAAACATCAATATAAGAGAGAAGCATCAATCCCATATGCCCCTAGACGGGTATTGAACACATAATCTAGGTATGTGCCCTGACTGAGAATTGAACGTGCAACCTTTCGGTGACAGGGCAATGTTCCAACCAACTGAGCCACAGCTGCCAGGGCCACTTATATAATGTTAATAAGTATTAATATCATCTCAAAAATATTAATATATTTTTCTTTCTATTAGCACGAATCTATTGTCCAATCATCTTTTTAACAGATGAAGCAGTATAAGGGCTATTCTCTTGTTTCAGAAACTAATCATTTACTTAGAGTTTAGTAAATAGATGGCTGTTCAGCATTCATTCTAGTGATCCCTCAATTTCCTTTTTTAGAAATCTCCTACTTATTCATTTGCATAAATTCAGTATCACTTCCTGCTCCCTCCCTTCTAGAAAGCTGAAAGCAGTCAAATCATCCTTTTTTTTTTTTCTGGAACACTAGTAGAATAGAAGATTCTATCTACGGACTAAATTTGTCAATTGGATCTTCACTTCTAAGATGTTGGGAGGAACTGTGATGACTCAAGAACTACTGTCACCATGATGATATTTTGACCATACTTATTCTAGCTGTTCGAAAGCTGCTGTGTCCTGAATTCTCTTGGATCATGACCTGTAGCCAGGTATACCAGCTTCCTGTTAATTGTGTGAGCCTCCACCTCCACCTTGATATTCTTCCCTTAAGTTCTCTTTCGCTTTTGTTAATCAGAGTTGATGTCTATCATTAATATGAAAGAACCATTACCGATATGTAATGCATATCATTATGAAAGTTTAAAATGTGAGATAACGTAATATTGGGAATGAAAAAGACAAAAACCTCAATGCGTTTAAAGAAAGGGGAATTGGTGGTGCCTCAACTAATCAGTAGATTGATAAAAACAGTCATACTTAAGGAAGAACAGAATTTTAATGAATATAATAGGATGGATGACAACCAGTAGATAGGGAGAAGGGGTAAAATGTACTCAGGGGACAATGACAAGATCAGCTTTGATGGATTGGGGATTGCCTCAGAGTGTTTTTCCTGTCACAAGCATTGGTTTAGTACCTTCTCCTGTTGGGCACTGCTGGAGCATAGAGAGTGCTCAGGTGGGGTACCTGCCACTGTGGGGGTGTAAGGGCCAGTCATCTCAAGTGAAGACAGATACTCTTGGAGTGGGTTAATAAAAGATGTTCAACCACTGTTCCAAAGCTATATCGTGTAAAGAAACAGCATCTTCTCCAAAGTAAATTTATGACATTACCAATGCATTATTTACAGGTAGAAAAAGGAAATAAATGCTAGATTTAAATAAGTATGTTTAAAACTGTAATGAGCAGATGTTTGAAACCATCAAAGGTAGAACTCCATAAAAATCATGAGAATTTCTAGCTTCAACTGAGTCTCACTTTAACACTTGGAGGTAGGTATAAAAGAATTCATAAAAATATACATAACCTATATGTGAAGTAATTTTAATTTTACAATTGTGGTTGCTTTACACAATTCTCTGAGTTCTCAAAACGCTGCTTCTCTCCAACAGATATTAGCTATTTTTTAAACAATCTTTTAGGGCACAGGTAAAGCATATATCTTCTTTTCATATCTTGCTACACTATGGTATTTTAAAGTCCCACTACATGTAAAGAGTAACTTCCTACATGGTAATCAAACTGAACCTTCACACTGGAGGAACATGGGTGGCAAACAGCCATACGTAGCTTAGTAGAACAGCTTCCCTGTCTAACATACTGGAGGAGATGCACATGTTTATGCATTTCATCAAGTATGAGATATAGCCTACCCACATAGAGTACCTTTGCCAATTGCAAGGGGTGCCAATCAAGAATAACGCTCCACTTCACCTTAACTTACAACAATTATCAACAGTGATGATTTTTCATAGTTGGAATTAAGTAATAATAGCCATATGGATATAACCTAATTTATTTAATCAATCTTTTATGGTTTGCATTTAGGTTGATTCCATTTTAATTACCTGGATTATCTGATTATTTACTTTGGATAAATTCCAAGCAGTAGAATCATTAGTATATACACATTTTCAAGGTTTTTGACTTATGAGGCATCTGTTTCCTTTTTTCTTCAGAAGTAGTATACCAATGTATATTGAAGCAGCACTGCATAAGTCACTGCTACATTGCCTTTTGAATTTAAGTCCTGGTGCCAGAGGGAGGAAAATCATGGATGAGTCATTCCAGTTGTTACATGAATGTCTAATCAAAATTCCATTCTCAGTCAGAAAAGTGGTAAAATAAAGTTTACATCATCAGGTTTTCAAATCCCTCTTCTCTATTTCTCAGTATTTGCTATATTGTTAAGATAAAAGTTCTTCTTTATACATTTTAAATAATATGAATAGAAAGTAATAAAATTTCCTAAAATATCATCACAGAATTTTACTTCTCAACATGACATTCTCCATTCAGCATCTATCTGTCTATCTGTGTATCTAATTATCTATCATCTATGTATGAATGAGTATGTGTGTATATCTATATATGCAAGGGAAAAGTCAAGCCTTGGATATTTTCTACCTATATTCCTCCTCATACCTGTGCCTTTGCTCATTCTGTTCCTTTTGCAGCAAAGCTCTTATCTTCTCCCAGAGCTATTGTAAGGCCTTTCTTCAATCTAGAGTATATACCCTACCCTACCAGCAGCCTCCCTGGCTACCTGACTCACAGTAATCATTTGCTCCAATCCTCAGCCATGACACTACGTCATTATAAACTAGAGGATCAGTATTGACTAAAATACAGTTACTTCTGTATTTTGACTGAATAAATTTCAGAAGGAAGGCATTCATCACCTGTCATTAAAAATGACTGTCGGCTGGGAATTTCATGCCTTCTCCTGACTTCCTTGTTCTTTGTCATTAGGGAATAAAAATTAAAAGCATTCATAGAAATAAATAGTTCAGAAAATAATTATCTTATTCATAAAATATATGAATCTATATTTCATGATAATGATAATCAACATAGATTTCTACAGTTTTAAAACCCTGAGTTTTCTCTTGAATTCTCACCAGGAATTGTCAAGATTTGCCAATTGCCATAGGTCATTATTTTTCATAATAATTGGAATTTTTCAACTGTATAGTGAATATCCTATAAAATATAAATGAAATAAAGAATTAAATGTCTTCATTTTTAAAGAGCTCTAGTATGAAATGGTTCCTATTCAAACATAATCCTTGCTACTTTCTCACCATCATTATATACACCCAAACATACATACATTCACACTCACATATAATCCACAATTAAACTTTTGGTTTAAAATAATTATTCTATTGGCATTAAGAAAATATTTTCATGCAACACCTGAGTAGTAATCTTTAATTTGGAGTAATTTGATCCCTCCTTCTACCCAAAAATAGAAATTGGTTTTTAAATTTGCATGCATTTAATTTTGTTTGTTAAAATTTGGTCTCCTATATCTTCTCAAGTTAAACTTCAGTCCTATATGACTTCCATACCTGTGTATGTTTCTAATAGTCAAAACCAATAGTAGACTAATCCTGACCATTAGCACAATTTTATCTATGACTTTAAAGTTGAATAGCTCTAAGTCTGACAAGAAGTTTTTTGAACTTAGTATTTTTCTTAGGAGTTTTTTCATGAGGAACCTCATGAAAAAGTAGCAAGAATATAACTACTACAAATAAGAACTCTCTCTATATGAAATCATTTCAAGTATTGAATGTAGTCATTTCTGTTTGGGCTTCTGAAATAAATACTCCAATGTTGCAGTTGAAGTTATAGCCACTGTAAGTGAAAAATTAAAATAGAATTCAGCAATCTTGTTCACCTATTTGTACAAATATACATCCCATATGCAATCTAGGAAAATTTTCATATCATCAGTTTGTTAAATATTCAACAAATTAATTTCTTAAAGACTAAGTTGAAGTCTGCATGACTGTTTCCTGTCAGGTACTTTCAATTTCCAAACTTTAAAACAAAGGATTGTCCATATTTAATAGTGAAATACACAGCTTTCTTTTATGTTCATCCTTTTAAGATTTTTTGTATAGCAGGCAAAAGAAGAAAGGCATAATTGGGAAATTAACTTTCCCCTGTTTTTCTTGTTTTATTTCACTTGTGCTCTCTCCCTTCTTTATTTATATCTCTCAAAAGATTTCAATGTGTAGTAACACCAGTTGAGGGTGGCAACGGCAGTTGAGCTTTGCCTGAAAGGTTCCCTGTGAGTACTTAGAGTGATGTCCATCACTGTCTGTATATCCCTTCTGCTGCTCATTGCCTCATTACACCTGGCATGAGAAGGTTGGCCCCAGTGAACCGTCTTCATGCCCACCACAGCAAGACCTAGAAACTTGGGGATCTGGGCAGTTGTGCCCTGCCCCAGCCCAGAGGAACTGAGAATAGAATCTTTGTCCTTCCACTACAGATGGCCAACAGACTGGAGTGCGCCAGTAATCCGAGAAGAGGCCAGGCTCATTTTAATTACAAATTGCTCCGTCACTTCAAGTTTGTTATCTCTCTATACCTGTAGTTCACGCAACAGACAACTTAATATACATTATTTAAATCATCATCCAAATCTTTCCTGCTTCAGCACTTTCCACCTTTTACTGGAAAGCCTGCACGTTTGTAGGGATTTATAACTACTGCAAGTGCCTGAAGTCAAGTTTCAGTTCTAGCAAATGTGGGGAGATGCAACTTTAAAACAAGCCGATCAGACATTGGAACAACAAAGACGAGAGGATTAAGGCAGTCTGTGAAGATGAAAGTATAAAGAGATCTTGGGAGAAAATAGCTTGAGAGGAGCCTTTTAAAAATCAAACTGAAAAACTCCCATCAGTTGGCTCTTACCTCTTTTAAAAAATTTTAGCAACATGTGCAAAGAGTTTTATTTATCAAGTCAAATCTTCCATTCTTTAAATATAATTTTAAAAAGGAAGTTACAGAAAAGCAGGTTCATAACCCTTCAGCGGTTTACCCAGTTATTTAACATTGTTGTCAGTAGAAAAACACAATAATTTGAGAACATTTTCCAGCAAAAATACATGGGACTGAATGGAAACCCATGTGCCCATGTGGAAATACTTAGTTGCTTCTCCTATATTGAACTTGCCTGTGCATTCCTACAGAACTTATGACATATTCCTTGTTATGTATACATTTTTTTGTTTAACAATGCCAAAAAGTGATAACTTGGAGACTGAAAATTATACTGACAGTCACCTGTCATTCATTGTCCTTTATTCTGACAACCTCAGGCATTCAGGCATGGGTTTATGGGTTCCCCCCCACCCCCTATGCTTTATTTTTAAAGGTCTTGGGGGATGGGAAGGAATATCAGAGGATTCAGTCTTGAATAGACTTTTGTTTTGCTCTTTCTTTTACCTCTTGACTGTGTCAAATGCAGTGTGTCTCTCATGCAGTTTTTCTCTTTAGAGAGCTTTGGCTGGGCCAACTAGTTAGTATTCAGAGACAAGGCAAAGAGGATAAAATTCTCTCTGTTTGCTGAGACTGCAAATAAGCAATTAGACTAAAAGCAATGTATTGGAGAAAGAAGGCCATCACAGACATCATTGTTGACTGGAACCTGCCAATGTAACTTAAAAATCGTAAAAACTTCATAGCAGGGGAAACAGTCACTTAGAGCCATATAAGTTGGTTAAGACACTAAGTCAGTATTTGCTACAAACCATTTTGCTGTGTAATGCACTCTGTGAACTGTAAGATTTTCCATTAATCTTGTTTACTTATTGTAATGAGAAGCAAATGGGTGAAATTAGTAATGGTGATAGAAAATTCAACCTTCTATAGTACTGCATTTTATGAAAACGTTTTCTAGATTGGCATCTGACTCCCATTTTCATTTGAGCTCATTTTAAAAGATTGTAATGGAGGGCTGAAGGTTACAAACCGTTTTATGTTTGACAAAGCAATAGCACGTAGCTTCTGCCGAATAGTTATATAAGATGTTTAAACAGTATATGCCATCCATTTCCTGGGTATTAATGATGGTATGTGAAGTAATTCTTAGAACTCTCTTTCCTCCCTTTAATATAGAGGTTTTATGCTGGTTTTAACAACTGATACATTTTGGGCAAAATGCTCAAAAGCAGTTACTCTATTAAACTGGAATCATCCAATTCTGTTTTGTGATAGACCAATGTCCAGTGAGCCTTCAAGATTGCCCAATTGGTGGGAGGTAGCAGGCAGGCCTTGATTTGATATATTTAATCCATCTTTTTTCCTCTTTCAACCCCCATCCTTCCAAATCATGTTTCCTAAAAGTGGAGAAATGCTGGCCTGATGAATTTATTTTTACATATTCTAAGCCAGGAAAAAGAAAGGAATCTGAATTATTGACATTCTTTACCGGAACTACAGTAGACTAGAGTTAGCAGAAAAAACTGCTAATCATCACAGTTTTTGTGTTGGAAGCAATTTGTCTATAATTAGTAAGTTGATAAATACCAACAAAATGGGTGCTAAAATGAACAACTCTTGTGCTGAGAGACATTTGACTCTACATTACACTTTGCATTTTTATATATGCAGCATTACATTTTGTTACAAAGAGCGACAACTTTAATGGCAGCTAAAGCACTCTAATCTGTCTTCTGAAGGAAAGCAGACATACATCTTAATATAACAACTTCTTTTATAAAACATATCTGTTTTTTCAAGGAGTAAGCAATGCAAGGATAAGAAAAAATTGTCTTTTACTTATTTTATATAAAATGGTAGCAAAAGATGGAAGATTTGTTTTGCAAGATAATGAAATGCCATACCATAAAAGATTAAACAATATCACTGACTTAGAGTGTATGCTTCATTGGTAATACCAAAGTCACACTTGTTTGTAGATATTTGATTTCTATATTTCATATGAAGTGCATAGTATACTAAATGTTTCAACTCCATATATAATAAAACTCATGGTATCTTTTTGTCAATTCATACAAGGAAGTTTGTATGGTGTACTAAAATGTGAGACAAATGTTTAATTCAAATAAACAAGATACAGTATCTTTGAAACCAAATCAATTTTACGTTTGATATATTTTAATAAAACACTAACTTTTTAAGGCTCTAAATCACATAGGTGCATTACACAATAAATAAAGGGATGTGATAGTTTTACAAGTGATATGCTAAAATTCTGACTCTCATAGTTATCAGAAAATAAATATTATAATAAGTTTAACCTACATGACCTGATAGAACAGAAGAGATTATCCTAAGAAAGAAATTGTGGGGGAATAAAGAGAAGTATTTATGCTAATGTTTTGGGAAAATACATCTTAATTTTTTTAAAATAGTAACGCATTTATAAACATAAATTAAGTAGGATTCTTATGAATAGCCACTTTACAGGTAACTTGATTACCACATGTGGTTATCACAATCTGAGATAGAGATCTTGTACTGTCTTCAAACTACAGACCATGTGGTAAATGGACTGATTGCTAATTATCAGGTATATTCTAATATAACTTTAAAATATATTCTTGGATTTCAATACATTTGAGTAAGTTTGCTTTCCATTGCCCTTAAACCATATACATTTGGTATTATTAAATACTGAATGAGATGGTAGGAAATGACCACTAAGTAAATGCATGCTTTTTCCTCCCCTCTTCTGAACATTCTATAGTGGGTGTTAAATTATATAAGCCATTTCAAAGTCATGTAAACTATCCCAAATATGTCAAAAGAAGATGAAGAGGCTGCAATTCATTATTTTTCAGCAATGAATCAACAGTTAAGAGAACATTTTAAAGGTCCAAGTAACTTAGTTTTCACTAACAGTTTGTATCAATAATTTCAAACGATGAGCATTTTCCTTATTTTGAGAAAATTCATGCTGCAGTTTGTGAAGTATGTGTTTCATCTGATTTATTTTTGTTGTTGTTGTTATTGTTTTCCTTCATATTTATCCAGGTTGAAACTTGGGCTTCAATGCATTGGGCATATATGCCTCTAATGATGATTTACTTATAAGATGGGATCAAAATTCATAGTTTACATCTAACTTGTTCATAGTATACTACCTGATAAAAAAAACTAAGTAAATATTTTCACATTTAAATTTAATTTTTTGACTCCTTTGGAAAAGCCTTTATTTTACTCCCTTTCCAAAATCAAGAACAATGCATTTAAAGAGAGTACCTAAGCATCTTGAATCTCATTCAAATTTGCTGCCATTTTTTTACCAATGTTATTTAATTTATGGTAGGTCATTTTCTTTCAACATATTACTCCATTTAAGAAGTAGTGATATTTTGTAAGTGGTGTATAACCTATCTTTATGGAATATTTATTCCTTTTTTAAACAAAGTTACATATAGTGAGCTGCAAAGAGTCTTTCTTTGTGCTTGGTTTATTCCCAACCTTTTTTGCCATTCAAAAACAATGCTGACACATGCATGAAATGACAAACAGCATTAGTGTATTAAAGGAGTTTAACCAAAACCAAAGCACAGTCATATATTAAATTGTTTTTAAAAATACTGACCTAAGCACCTCAATGAGATGTTATTAGTAAAATTTGAAGAAGAAGAAAAAAGACACTTGGAAGGAAGATGTGTTCTCCTCTGAAGCCTGTATAATTGCTGATTTGCCATCATGTTTGCTTGCAATGCTTTTGTCAGATATTGCTTCATGTCTCTTTGTCAGAGGAGAGGTATTGAAGCCTTTTTTCTGCATCTGGGTGGCTGCTGTCAGGGCTCAGACCAAGCCTCCCGGGCTACAGCAACATGTCCAAAGTCCAAAATGCTTTTAGTAAAAAAAACCTTTTGAGCAGTCCCTCATTTCCACTCACCAGGTCAACACATATGTTTCAACCCCACCCCCCAAAAAATCTAACATTTCAACATCAGCTTCAAACACCATAACCATAATGTAGTGACAATTTTTCATTAAGACCTAGTGTTGCACTCTTGCCCATTCCCATACAGAATAAAATCTAATGTGACTGTTATGTCATCTTTCCTGGTAAGTGGTGATTTTCTAGAATTTCATGATTTATAAAGCTTTTCTAAAAATGGTTGGCATTTCTAAGTAGAGGCTTCCTGACAGTCTATACAGAGTAAGATGGAGTAAAAAGTTTATTTTTCATCCATTTACTTCTTCCTGAGAAGTTAAGTAAAAAGGTTATGGTAAAGCTTTTCATATCAGCCACCAAAAACAGGAAGAGAAATAATTGTAAAGCATTCAATAATAGAACTATTTTCTGCAAAGATTCAGCTATGTGGAGAACTATTCAATTAGGCCTCACAGTTACTTCTAATGAGGGTTGTTGTGGAATAAGTGGAAACATCTGTTAGCCATGAACCACTACAGTGGCTCCACGAGGAAACACAGCCCTCTCTTCCATTGACTGGGACTGGTCTTCACAGAACATTCTTATTAGTATGCTTAGAACAACCATGCAAATCTCTAAGCCAAATTAATTATTCTTGGCATTCCCAGGAGATAATCCTACGGTCATTTTTTACCAAAGGCAGGGAGCAGGAAACCCTTCCTCTGTACATATTTTATTATGGTAGGCAATGCCTAATTGTCCTACTGTATGTCACCCTATTTTACCAGCTACAGTGTGAATTCATTCCCATCTTCAACTTAAAAGTTTGAAACCCCCTAGTGACAGGAATATTAATGTGCCAACACTGTCATATCTATTTCAGCTCATACATATGCAATGTCTTTGTTTTCCAAGATTTATGTCAGACTTTGCTGAAGTGAGGTATTCTACCATTTTAGATAATAGCATGCCAAAGTGATGTTATCAGCCACATTCAGTACTCACTCAAGCAAACGGGAGGAGCATCCATTACTTCATGGCTTAAACTCATAGAAACTGTTATTTATCCTTATTTGATGAGAAAATCTTTCAGGGAGAAATGGTGTATTTTTAGAAGAAGATTATGGCCATCCTGTGGATTATCTTTTAATTAAGAATGGATGATTTGTGCCCACTCTGCTGTAGCAAATGTCTTGCTGCTAATGAAGTTTAAAAAGACTTACTTTATTTAATTACAGCTAATCACCAGGGCAAAATGTGGAATTTTCTTTGATCCTACACATATTGTGGTAATCCCTTTGACAGATAGCATCTCCTCAAAATATTTTGAGTTTTCGGTTGGTCACATCTTGTCAAAAGATGGAACTACCTTACATGAAAGAATTTCTTTCATTATGTCTGTATTTGCCTAAACTGGCTTAAAAAGTACATGAAATTTTCTTAGAAATTTAGATGGCCTTTTAGACTAAGTGCTGCAGTATTCAAATAGTTGAGTTTTTATTTTGTCCAATATTTAGACTGGGGTTTTTGTTCTTGTTCAATGATTCAACAAAGCCAACATTATTAGACATGTCAATGTACCAGGCACTGTGCTGGACACTAAGAGTAGGAATATAAAGAGAACTTAGGCCCACAACAAACCAACCTTTAAATATGAATTACCTGTGCTCACTTTCTACTACATTCAGTCCATGTGATATAATAGGTTAATAGGCTTTAAACTCAAGAGATTGCTTTG
The DNA here is from genome assembly GCA_028533065.1 of Trachops cirrhosus. Taxonomy (NCBI): domain Eukaryota; kingdom Metazoa; phylum Chordata; class Mammalia; order Chiroptera; family Phyllostomidae; genus Trachops; species Trachops cirrhosus. The sequence goes on along the minus strand of CM052540.1, from coordinate 137,810,936 downwards.
TCTTTCATTTAAACCAGGACCTGTTTGTCTTTAATTTGGTTAGTTTCTAATCATCAGAAGAATTACCTTGCTCTAGGCTTCTAAGATAAAGCAGCAGTTATCTTTTTGTTTTGCTTCCTTCTTGTCTCTTCCCTTTGGAATTAAGTACAATATGTTAAACCCCATTTTTTTTAACATTAGTCCTTCCTGAATTTCAAAGAAGTTATTTTAAGAATACATACTAAACCAGTCCTAATTCCAGGTAATACCTGTCTCTTATTTTTCATCTTTCTAAACACCAGAAGTAATCATTTCCACTAAAGATGAATATAAATTCTCTGATATGCTTCCTAACAGTTACTATTTTGAATGTAAATTACATTTTTTCTGTAGTACAAGCCCATCCAGTATTTAGTAGTTTATGTTTTCAATTTCAAAAAGGTCATCCTGTTTTTTTTCAAAAACATCCTGTTTCAAAAAAAATTACCTTTCACTCCTTTTTTCTGTGAATTGGTCTGTAATCTTCAGTGCATATGATTCAGACAATGTAGGTTGATTTGATATAAAGGCCCTGAAGGGCAAGGTCTTGCTGGGTCCTTGAGAAAGAGAAGGTAAACTGTGGGTGAAGAGCAGAGGAGGAGGGCAGTACAGACCTGTGTAGGGCAGAAGAGGGCACCAACCACTGACCTACTCCACCCCGCCTGCTGACACGCACTTACAGATAGGATCAAAAGAGCAAGTGAACAGAGTAGATGGGCTGCTTCTATTTGGAAAATGAAACTTTTGTAAAAGACTACATTTAAAGTACTCAAAGAAAGAAATGTAGGTTTGTGACTTTACAACTAGCTTGTTTCAATAACATAAAAGTCAAAATCCAGCAGCTGCCCAAGAAAAGAATTCCCACTAAGGCAAATAATTCCTTTTGTATAGAACTATATAACCTATTAAATTACTTCTCTATCATTTTTAACTTTAAAAGAAGAAATCATCTGGTCAGAACTATTTGCTTCCCATCTCCAAAAGTTTTCCATTTTGTTTAACAAATCTCAGTTTCTTTTGGTTTGCCAGAACTTAAGCAGATATAAAGATTTGTTGTCAAATTAGTGCATAAGTCTCTATCGCTCACTTAGGGTTCCATTACCACATAACCATGAGAACTCTCTTTCCATCACCTTTTAAAAATACTTAAACAAATTCCTCCCTTCATCCTTCACACTGCCCCCCACCCAGGTAGTATGTGACCTGCCACATTACCCAGAACTCCCTGTTTCCTAGTAGTAAGCATTTAGACTAACAAAGTGATTAAGGTTGGAGAAACTTCTTTGAAAGTCCAATTCATGTCTTTTCAGACAACCTAACCCTACAGCTACAAGAACTGGAGCAACAACAACAAACACAGCCCAGAGCAAGTAAAAGGAAGGAAATAACCCAAATCAAAGCAGAATTAAATGACATAGAGACTAAAAGAACAATTCAGAGGATCAATAAATCCATGAGCTGTTTCTTTGAAAAGATAAACAAAATCAACAAGTGATTAACCAGATTCATCAAGAAAAGAGAACCCAAATAAATAAAGTCAGAAATAGAATAGGGGAGATTACAACTGACACCACAGAAATACAAAGGATTTTGAGAGATTACTATGAACAATATGCCAATAAATTTGAAAACCTAGGTGAAATGGATAAGTTTCTAGAAAACTACAACCTTCCAAAACTGAATCAAGAAAAAGCAGAAAGCCTGAACAGACTGATAACAGCTAGTGAAACTGAAGTAGTAATCAGAAAATTCCCAACACACAAAAGCTCTGGACCAGACAGTTTCACAGGAGAATTTTATAAAACATTTAAGGAAGAGCTAACCCCTATCCTCAGACTATTCCAAAAAATCCAAGAAGAGGGAAGACTACCAAACTTTTTATGATGCCATCATCATCCTATTCCCAAAACCAGATAAAAACACAACAAGAAAACTGCAGGCCAATATCACTGGTGAACACAGATGATAAAAACCTCAACAAAATATTAGCAAACCACATCCAACAATACATTAAAATGATCATACACCATGATCAAGTGGGATTTATCCCAGGGATGCAAGGATGGTACAATATTTACAAATCAATAAACTTAATACATCACATAAGCAAAAGCAAAGACAAAAATCACATGATCATATCAATAGATGTGGAAAAAGCATTTGATAAAGTATATCATCCATTTATGATAAAAACACTCAGCAAGTGGGAGTAGACAGAGCATTACTCAACATAATAAAGGCCATATATGAGAGACTAACAGCCAACGTCATACTTAACAGGCAAAAACTAAAAGCTTTCCCACTGAGATCAGGAACAAGACAAGTAAGTCTGCTTTTACCACTTCTATGCAACATAGTATTGGAAGTTTTAGCCATGGTGATCAGACAAGAAAAAAGAAATAAAAGGCATCCAAATTGGAAAGGAGGAAGCAAAACTGTCACTGTTTGCAGATGACATGATACTGTACATAGGAAACCCTATAGACTCCACCAAAAAACTTCTAGAACTAATAAATGAATTTGGCAAAATAGTAAAATACACAGTCAATATTCAGAAATTGAAGGCATTTTTATATATCAATAATGAAATATCAGAAACAGAAATCAGGAAAAAAATCCCATTTGCTACAGCAACAAGAAAAATAAAGTACCTAGGAATAAACCTAACCAAGGAGGTAAAAGACCTGTACTCAGAAAATTATACAACACTGAAGAAAGAAATTAAGGAAGAGACAAATAAATGGAAGCATAAGCCATGTTCACGGATTAGAAGAATTAATATCATCAAAATGTCTATACTACCCAAAACAATTTATAGATTCAACACAATCCCTATTAAAATACCAATGACATATTTCACAGAAATACAACAACCATTTCAAAACTTTATACAGAACTATAAATGACCCCAAATAGTCTCAGCAATTTTGAGAAAGAAGAACAAAGTAGGAGGGATCACTGATATCAAACTATACCTGATATCAAACTATATTACAAGGCCACTGTAATCAAAACAGTCTCACACTGGCATAAGAAGAGACACATAGATCAATGAAACAGAATAGTGAGCCCAGAAGTAAATCCATGTCTCTATGGTCAATTAATATGCAACAAAATGGGCAGGAGCATAAAGTGGAGTAAAAATAGCCTCTTCACCAAATGGTGTTCAGAAATCTGGACAGCTACATGCAAAAAAATGAAACTTGACCACTATCTTACACCATACACAAAAATAAAGTCAAAATGAATAAAAGACTCAAATATAAGTCGACACCAAAAAAGTTCTGAAGGAGAACATAGGCAGGACAATTTCAGATATACCATGCAGCAACATTCTTACTGATATGTCCCCTAGAGTATGGGATATAAAGGAAAGAATAAACAAATGGGACTTCATCAAATTAAAAAGCTTTTGCACAGCTAAAAAAAATCAGGAAAATGAAAAGGAAACCAACTGTAGGGGAAAATGATTGCCAATGATACCTTGGATAAGGGTATGATCTCCAAAATATATAAAGAACTCACACGACTCCACTCCAGGAAGACAAACAATCCAATTAAAAAATGGGCAAAGGACTTAAACAGACACTCCTCCAAGGAGGACATACAGAGGGCCCAGAGATGTATGAAAGGATGCTCAGCATCACTAGCCATCAGAGAGATGCAAATCAAAACCACAATGAGATACCACTTCACATAAGTCAGAATGGCCATTATAAACAAATCAACAAACAAGTGCTGAAGAGACTGTGTAGAAAAGGGAACCCTAGTACACTGTTGGTGGGAATGCAGACTGGTACAGCCAATGTGGGAAACAGTATGGGATTTCCTCAGAAAGCTAAAAATGGAACTGCATTTTGACCAGGCAATTCCACTGCTGGGATTATGCCCTAAGAATCCTGAAACACCAGTTCAAAAGAACCTGTGCTCCCCAGTGTTCATAGCAGCACAATTTACAATAGCCAAGTGCTGGAAGTAACCTAAGTGTCATCAGTAAATGAGTGGTTCAAAAAACTATGGTACATTTACACAATGGATTACTATGCTGCAGAAAGAAAGAAGGACTCTTACCCTTCCTGACAGCATGGATGGAAATGAAGAGCATTATGCTAACTGAAGTAAGCCAGGTGGTGAAAGACAAATACCATATGATCTCACCTATAAGTGGAACCTAAACAACAAAACAAACAAGTGAGAAAAATAGAACTAGACATATGGAAATAAAGAACAAACTGACAGTAACCAGAGGGGCAGGGGAAGGGGATAATAGGGCAAAGAAGGGGAAGGGTCATCCAGGAACATGTATAAAGGACCCACAGACAAAGACAATGGGGGTGAGGAGGATTGAATGTGGGAGATGTGGGTGATAGTTTGAGGGAGGGTAATGGGGGAAAATGGGGACAAATGTAACTAAACAATAAAATTTTTTTAAATTAAAAATTTAAAAAGATTAAACATTATAAAGTAGGAGAAATGAAACAGAATTTGCAGTTAGTTTCTGTAATATATTAAACATCTGCAGTTTTATCTCTCCATTCGAATGTCAGGTTGTGCTGAAATCACATCCTAATAACATCTGCACATTACTGATAGCTTCTGCTTTATTCTTCATGGTCTGCTGATGAGAGATTCTTTAACATCCCTCCGGATATCAAGATCCCACTTGGGTTTCTTTACTTGTGACAGACCTAAAGGTGGTCTCATTTACATTTGCAAAAATTTCACACTATGGGAAGATATTTTCGGTCTGATGTTTCATCCCTTCCTTTTTTTATCTGGATACTACTTTTAGCTTTTCAAATGAATGTCAATCTCAAAATACATTTCCCATGAAATATATTTTGTCTGGTTTTTGAAACACTATGTCTACAGCAGGGGATTTTTCCCAAAACAAAATTTCAACAAGGAATGGCACCTCTGCTTCCACTTGCACTGCAAGAACAGCTATGATGCCTTGGAGGCAATAGGTGGCTTGACTTTCAGTAATGCAGGAGGTTCCCACTATTTCAAAGGTCAGGTAGTGACAGGATCTGATCTGTTCCTGCTTTGGTAATGACCCCAATTACATTGGAACTGAATAAATAGTCAATAAACAAGGGCATAAACATATGTTGAAAAAGTGCTTGTCTTATATTTCCAAGAGTTGGCAAGCCCCTCTCCTATTTCAGTTAGACTTTGAAATTTTAGAAGTTTTAAAATAAAGGATCATTAAAAGTAATATAGGGCATCTATATAAATAATCTTAGGATAGCTGAAAGAATTATTGTTATTGCTGAATACATCTTTGTTGATGCAGCCAGCAGTGTTTAACAGGAATATATATGATAACTTTAAAGAGCCTGATTACCTGTAAATTTCACTTTATTTGGTTTTAGTATTAATTATCTTGACCAATTCAGTGGAGATTTTTCTTTCCCAACCTGGGATTCACAGAGTTTAGTAAGTTGTTTTATTGACATTCTTTTATTATTTGCAATGAGAAAGCATATCTCTTGTCACTTTTAAATATTTGGAGAATTTTTTAATATATTATTTATTTCTAACATAATTCTTTTGTGGTTAAACATGCTCTATAAGAATTCTATTTTTTTTTTAGTTTGTCAAGACTTTTTGGTTTATCCTATCGTCTACCTCGGTGATCTTCCCATGTGTACTTAAAAAGAATCTGCATTCTGTAGTTTTTGATAGAGTGCTCTAAAATACCATTTATGCTAAAAGTGTTGATGGTGTTGTTCAAATTTTCTATATCCTGGCTATTATTTTTCTCTACATATTCTCTCAATTATTGAGAGTAAAATATTTTTAAAATGGCCAAGTATGATTGTGGATTTTATTATACCTTCTTTGTTTCATGGATTATTCTTTTCTTTCTTTTAGTATTTATTGTTTGTTTGTTTGTTTGTTTGTTTATGTGTTGTTCAAGTATAATTGTCTCCATATTCACCTACCACGCCTCCCGCCCCACCCATGCCTGCCCCCGAACCTCAAACCTATCCTCTTTGGCTTTGTCCATGTGTTCTTTATACGTGTTTCTCTGTGACTCTTCCCCTATTTTCCCCCATTATCCCTCTCCCCCTTCTCTCTGGTAACTGTCAGTTTGTTCTTTATTTCAATATCTCTGGTTATATTTTGATCACTTATTTGTTTTGGCAATTAGGTTCCACTTATAGGTGAGATCATATAGTATTTGTCTTTCACTGCCTGACTTATTTCACTTAGCATAATGTTTTCCAGTTCCATCCATGCTGTAGGGGCTCCTTTCTTTCTGCTGGGTGGTATTCCATTGCATAAATGTACCATAGTTTTTTGAACCACTCATTAACTGATTGACATTTAGGTTACTTCCAGCACTTGGCTATTGTAAATTGTGCTGCTATGAACACTGGGGAGCATAGGTTCTTTTGAACTGGTGTTTCAGGATTCTTAGGGCATAATCCCAGCAGTGGAATTGCCTGGTCAAAATGCAGTTCCATTTTTAGCTTTCTGAGGAAATCCCATACTGTTTCCCACATTGGCTGTACCAGTCTGCATTCCCACCAACAGTGTACTACGGTTCCCTTTGCTCCACATCCACTCCAACACTTGTTTGTTGATTTGTTTATAATGGCCATTCTGACTTATGTGAAGTGGTATCTCATTGTGGTTTTGATTTGCATCTCTCTGATGGCTAGTGATGCTGAGCATCCTTTCTTACGTCTCTGGATCCTCTGTATGGATTTTGAGGCTCCTTTATTAGGTAAATACACATTTAAGATATATTTTCCTGATAAGCTGATCCTTTTATGAGTATGAAATGCCCTCTTTATTTCTACCAATAATTCTTTTCTTGAGGTCTACATTGATATTAATATAACCATATAGCTAGGAAACAGAGATTTTATTTTTAAGTGTCTGGCTTCTTTTGTGGGTCAAATATTTAGAAAGAGTGCATTAGCTTACCTTGCATTTCCATAAAGCTCAACCACAGGGGAGAGTTTATCCTTTCTCAAGGCTAAGTTGTAGCTTCTGAAACAGGAGCAGATACAGACAGAAAAATTAAACTACATGAAAAATAAGTGAGGATATGACATAAAATAAATCAGAATATAATCTTTATTACTTAGCAAATTCATATCTGTAATTTTAGAATTATTTTTAAAGGTTTATTTATTTTTATAGAATTTTTTATTTTTTTATTTTTAAAGATTTTTATTTATTTATTTTTAGACAGAAGAGAAGGGAGGGAGAAAGAAAAGGAGAGAAATATCAATGTGTGGTTGCCTCTCTTGCGCCCCCTTACTGGGGATCTGACTGGGAATCAAACTAGCAACCCTTTAGTTAGCAGGCCAGTGCTCAATCCACTGAGCCACACCAGCCAGGGCAATAATTTTAGAATTATTTTAATATTTTCTGGAATTTTTAACTCAGTTATGAGATAGCATGGGTTGAATAGTATCTCCCTAAAATTCATGACCACTCAGAACCTCAGAAGGTGACCTTACTTGGAAATAGAGCATATATATAAAACCCAAAACACAATTGTATCTGATTTCCCCCACCCCCTTAGATAACACTCTTCTTCCTTTGATCTCACATGGAGAAATATTTTTATGGATGTTTAAAAAAGTACTATTACATAGTATTTATATATTTTATAGTAATTCCACTTTAAGTTTGATGAAAGAAATATATTAAATATGCTACTTTAAATGTCAAGTAACCTTTACAAATACAGAGGAGAAAGCATAAAATAATATTAGAAAAAATATTAAAAAATACAAATCAATCCAGAGAACTCCTAATTTTGTAGGGAAACATCTCTTCAGAGGAGATTATCAAGGTAATATCTCCAAAATACACAAAACACAAGTTCCCAAATTGAACCTTGGCTGAGTTTCCCAGTCTCCAGAAAATCCTGGTTCTTTATGTGTAATAGAGGGATGAAGAAGATTTCCAGATGTAACTTTCTCTTGTCACTTTTTAGTTATATCTAGACAGAAATCAAAGGCAAGTCGACCCATTAATATTGCTGCAGTGTTGATTCTTGCTTTCCTCCCTGAATGGTGGAAAGCTGGCAAAGCCTACTGTCCAGTCTCCTTCCGAATGCACTTTCTGTCACAGCACTTTTCAAATAAAGCTTACAATTTAGTTACAAGTATTTGTCTGTGTTAGGTATGAAGTCTACATGCCTTTCACCTTGTAAGCACTTGAATTAACTTCTGGATTTTGTTATGTGAATAATTGAGATCCCCTAATTCCAGAAGTTGCCAACTACTATAACCATTCCATGACTTGACTTTGAGGTAGATGGCATGTAAATTCTTTCAAGGACACTTCCATCCTCGGAATTTACAGCCTGCATTCATGATTCTTTCAAGACATTCTAAATGTACAGTTCTGACCAAACCAACATATATTCTGGAAGATAAATTAAATACCTGATTCTTTCATGAGAATATTTATATCATGTGCTCTTTTACTGTGATCTGTGGTGACTTATACCAATCTAAATACTAATTTTCTCCTCTAGTTTGTTGGTTTCAAAGAAAATAAAGAGTTTAATTGCAAATTCTCCATCTTTATTGACAAGATTCTATTTGACATTTTCTCTTTACCAAGTTTCTTGGATTCCCATAGTCTCCCAAACCCTCTTCCTATGTTTCTGATTCCATTACTACATTTTCCTTTTCTCCTCAACAATCTTGAGTTTCTTCTCAATGATCTTTCTAGGCTGTTTTCTCTCTTTTATAGTCCCTTACACACCAGAGACATGCAATGAAAATGGATTGAATGCAAGGTAGGAAATGAGGGCTGTAAATGAGGAACACATGAAGTGGTAAATGAGAGGGAGCAAAGGGAAAAGTTACCTCCAACTAGAGAGAATGAGAAAAAAACGTCAGACAGAATTTAAATTTTTACTAGGTCCTGTGGTATGTATAGAACTTGGGAATACAGGAATGGGAAGAAAGAAATCTCAGACAAAAAAAATACAGCATAAGAATATAGAAAATATCCTATAAACAGTAAGAATTGAAATGTGGGTAGGGTAAATTTTAACATGAACTTGAGTGATGATAAATATTTGGAAGGTACAGATCTAGATTACTTAATGGCAATCAGTGTAAAGTTTAGACTTTATTATTCTCTTAATAATGGGAAATATTCTGAGTGTTTCAATAGGAGTCTTTCTTGTATCTACATGTACCATGAAAACTATGTGTGAGATGGCTTCATAGAAGGAAAAAAAGGTGGGATTACTTAGGAAATCATCAGATGGGCTAGGTGAATAACAAGCCATGCTGCCCTGGAGCCAGCCTGTACTGGCTGTGGGAGCCAATTGCTAAGTTTTCAGGTTTTTTGTGAGTCAGTTTATACATACAATCATTATTAAAAATTAAACTATGTATGTTTACAATTAAATGCTTTGTATTAAAAATAAAGGTAAAAAAGAATCAAAACTACTCAGTCCATACATAATTTCTTATGATCACTGGAAAACCAAGTAATTATATCTTCCATGTTACCCTTTTAAAAGAATTTACAATTGTATTTCCAATGATGTCATGCATTTTGTCTCTGACAAAATGAACATATTATCTATGCCATTGAGGTTATGTGCATCATTATGGCACAAATAATATGAAATGATGTCCTATTACACATATTTTCTCAGCTCAGGGTTTAATGACACTATGGATGATAGCTTGAAATCACTCACTATGGGACTATCTACACTATAGCTATTGGCAACTATTACAATCATGACTTGATTTATTGTTCTGTTGATAGTCTAGATTTAATAAAATAATGGATAAAATTATAATGTAGATTAAACTTAAAAGTGTGTCTTGTCTTTAGTTATTAAATTGTGAACAACACAAAAATCCATGGACTATACTTCTAATAAAAACTAACCAGAAATTGTTCATGTCATTAGTAAATAAGTGAAGTTCCAACATATATCTTTACTTTTTCTGTCAACATTTACAACCATAAGTTGGCTGGCTATGGGTAAAAAAATTTAGCAAATATCAACAAAAGTCTTCTGTGAAAATCAATTGGATCTATGGAATTTACAATAAAGAGCATAATGTACTTTGTTATAATTTTAATTGGTGCTATGTATCCTTTATAAAATTTAAAATAAACATGTATATTTTTGTGTGCACACATATATATACACATTTTGGGGCAGGGAACTGAGATGACATTACACAATGCGGGCAACATGACCTTAGTAGTAGCAATGGGAAAAAAGTATACTTACAAAACAATATTTGAAGGTGAGAATACAATAAAAATGAATTAAATGTAAGGGGATGAGTAGTGATTCAGAGATGTGTGAGGTTCTTGGGGTGTTGACTTTGTATAATTTGGGAAAATATGAAGCAGAGGTAGAAGAGACTTATGAGAAATAAGAGTTCAGTTTTTGACTATTATACAGATTTAGGAGTTATCTGCACTGAGAATAGTGAAGGAAACTCAGACTCTATTCTAATGAAACACAGTTTAGAGAAAAAGACAGAAAATCCACAATTGTACTAGTGTATGTAAAGTGCTATGGTAAAGGAAGGCACCTTATATTAAGAGAGCCAAGCAGAAAAAGAGGAAAAAAGTTATAAGCGGCTGAGCAAATTCCATGTCCTGCCTCATGTCCTGAAGGAAATAGTACATTTGATACATAGATATGGCCAGAGTGAAGAGTACACGAAGGGAAGAAATGAGGTATGGGCACAAGGTAGAAATCTTCTGTGACAAAAAGCTTGAACTTTACATGCAACTATCACTTTGACAGCACTGTGGAGGATGAATTGAAAGGGTGAAAGTTTGGGAATAAGACCAAACAGAAGTCTTTCAAAGCAATTTTAGACAAATGCTAGAGCCTTGAACTTGGGTAGCTATAGAGAAGTGGAAACATAGTTAAAATCACAATTACTTAGTGACTGGATGTTTAAGTAAAAAGGGTCAAATGGCCTCAGGTTTATGTTTTGGTTCAATGGATGGGTAGTAATGCCTTTTATTTAACTAGGTAGCATAATTATATAATTGATCATATAAACCAAGACATATTTGAGAACTAAAGAGGATGGTAAAAATAATAGAAATAACAGAATTTTAAAATCATTTTGGGACTTCCAGCCAAGATGGAGGCATAGGTAGATACACTGTGCCTCCTCACACAACCAAAACAAGGACAACAGCAAATTTAAAAACAGAAAACAAACAGAACTGACAGAAAATCAAACTGTATGGAAGTCTGCCAACCAAGAAGTTAAAGAAGAAACATTCAACCAGACCGGTAGGAGAGGCAGAGATGGGTAACCAGGTAGAAAGGATTTGTGGCAAGGCAGCAGCTGGAAGATCGGGGCAGGCAAGGCTGGTGGACCCAGTGAGGTGGTAGCTGGCAGACTAGGCGTGCAGATAAACCTGGAGGAACAACTGGGAAGTGAGACAGACTGAGCAACCCAGGGTTCCAGCGCAGGGAAATAAAGCCTCAAACCTTTGTCTGAGAACACCTGTGGGGGTTGAGGCGGCAGTGGGAGAAACTCTTAGCCTCACAGGAGAGCTTGTTGGAGAGACCCACAGGGTCCTGGAATGTACACAAGCCCACCCACCTGAAAATCAGCACCAGAAGGGCACAATTTGCTTGTGGGTAGTGGGAGAAGTGACAGAAAACCAGCAGAGAGCAGAGCAAGTGGAATTGTTCCCTCCGGGACCACTTCCCCACACACACCATCGCAATGCAGCGACGTGGGTTGCCCTGCCCTGGTGAGCACCTAAGGCTCCTCCCCTTACTACATAACAGGTGCGTGGAGACCAAAAAAAAAAAAAAATGGCCCAAATGAAAGTAGAGTTCAAAGCTCCAGAAAAAATACAAGTAAGCAAGCAAGAGATAGCCAGCCTATCAGATACATAGTTCTAAACAATGGTTATCAGGATGCTCTAGGAACTCATTGGGTACTTCAACAGCATAAAAAAAAGAACCAGGCAGCAATAAAGTTTACATTATGTGAAATAAAAAAAATTACAGAGAACCAAGAGTGACGGTCCTGGTTAGGACTCAAATCAACCGTTTGGAGTAAAAGGAAGAAAGAAACATTCAACAAGAACAGAATGAAGAAACAAGAATTCAAAAAAATGAGGAGAGGCTTAGGAACCTCCAGAACATTTTTAAACATTCCTACATCTGAATCATAGGGGTGCAAGAAAGAGAAGAGGAAAAGCAAGAAATTAAAAACTTATTTGAACAAATAATGAAGGAGAACTTCCCCAATCTGGCAAAGAAAATAGACTTTCAGGAAGTCAGGAAAGCTCAGAGAGTCCCAAAGAGTTGGACCCAAGGAGGAATACACCAAGGTACATCATAATTACATTAGCCAAGATTAAGAATAAGGAGAGACTCTTAGAAGCATCTAAAGAAAAGGAGACAGTTACCTACAAAGGAGTTCCCATTAGACTACCAGCTGATTTCTCAAAAGAAACCTTGCAGGCAAGAAGGAGCTGGAAAGAAGTATTTGAAGTCATGAAAGGCAAGGATCTACATCCAAGATGACTCTATCCAGCAAAGCTATCATTTAGAATGGAAAGGCAGATAAAGTGCTTCCCAGATAAGGTCAAGTTCAAGGAGTTCATCATCACCCAACCCTTATTATATGAAATGTTAAAGGGACTTATCTAAGAAAAAGAATAAGATCAAAAATACAAACAGTGAAATGACAATAAACTCACAACTACCAACAACCAAACCTAAAAACACAAAAACAAAAACAAACTAAGCAAACAACTAGAACAAGAACAGAATCACAGAAATGGAGATCACATGGAGGGTTATCAGTGGGGGAGTTGGAGGGGGAGAGAGGGGGAAGAGGTACAGAGAATAAGTAGCATAAATGGTAGGTAGATAATAGACAGGGGTGAGATTCAGTAAGAATAGTATAGGAAATGTAGAAGCCAAAGAATTTATATGTATTACCCATGGATATGAACTAAAGGAGGGCAATGCAGGTGGGAGGGCATGTGCAGGGTGGAGGGGAATGAAGGGGGGAAAATGGGAGAACTGTAATAGCATAATCAATAAAATATATTTTAAAAAAGAAAAAATAAAATAAAACCATCTTGCATTGACTAATAAATTGCTTTTATTTTATTGGTGGAACTTTATAGTAGCTCTACTCAATAATAAATTTCAAAAATAAAATTATTTCTAAAAGTACCACTTCTATTTTGATGACTAGAATATATTAGTTTGTTGGAACACAGCTATAAATTATATGTGTACCCTGATGAATTCTACATACATTTCTGCTCCATAGTTTTCTTAATTTGTTCAAAACAATGTTTTTACTATGATGCTGCATTACTCCACAATTTGTTTTTTTATGATCACTGCAAAACCAAGTAATTATATCTTCCATGGTGCCCTTTTAAAAGAATTTACAACTGCATTTCTAATAATGTCATGCATTTTGTCTATGACAAAATGAACCTGCAAAAGCATTACTTGAATTCTCTAAGCTTGATTAAAAAGAATTGAACCACTTTTTGAATGGATTTTCTATTTGATATATCTGATAACACTGACATAAAACTGACATCATGTAACTGTTTTCTTCTATTCGTGGGTTAAACATCACTTCATTTTTATATGTGAAAGAAAACTTGGAATCAAAACTAGTAAAATTAATTGAGATGAGTAGTCATCTAATCTAAATAAAAACTCATGTTTGAAAGAATAATATATAAACACACGATCTACAAATGCAAGGTGTAAGTAGTTTACTTTAAACCCAACTTCCAAAAGATATTTCTTAACTTTTGTAGTATATACTCATGTTGTTTCAGCAAATTTTCATATTCAATTTACATGTAGAGTTTTGTTCCTCGATGTTGGTGGATGATAAATGTCAGCAAACTTTTTGTGCAAGTTATAGAGTCTACATCAAAATATCTTGAGATATGGAAAACTAGTAGTGATTTGTTCAACAAATATGTACTTTTGCTTTTTTCAAATTTTTATTTTTGCTTAAAAAGAAGTATGTTGCAAAAATTTTAAGTATTATCAAAATAAAACAGTTTAATAGTTATAAATTTGTACCCTTAATAAATACCAACATCATTCTAGCAAGAGTATTTAAATTACTCTTTACGTCGTCCATGGCAGGGTTGATCAGCCTTTACAGCCTGCCTTGTACACCCAGCCTATGATTGGCCATGCTTCCTATTGACCCTACTGATTGATGTCTCCAAGCATCTCATGGACCACTGTACGGGCTCTGGCACAAGTGGTTAGTATACCAAACATCATTAGGAGCATCAGAGTGGATTACCCTTCCCTACATGGATATCACATGCATTTGGCTGGCTTTAGATGGAATAGGAGTTTAGGCACTTTAAATATGGCTAATATTTGTGTCTTTCACAAAACAAATCATGGTGCCTTAATACATTATCTCTCATTGATAATAAATGTTTGTACAATTAATAAATTTATTAATTGATTAATTAACTGCTACCTATTTTCAATAATCCTATAATCCCAACCATAATGCTAGTGTTAGCTTCTAGGAACAAGGCATCTTGTGGTAAAACTGTTGATTCCCTAAATATTCCATCATGAGTCTAACCTACTTTAATCAGCACCTTCTAGCTTGCTTACATCAGGAAGAACAAAATCCTTTAAGCAGAGAAATTCTGAAAAGCATATTGACATCAAAGTTTTTTTCTGGTTGCAAAGTAAGCATTTCAAGCATGTGTCTCTGCTAGTTTCCTACAGGAAAGCCATTCTCCATTTCTTGATATATTAATTTATTGCTAGCCATCTTTGAGGATAGCTTTGTACCACTTATTTTAATCCCACTTACTGAATATTTACATCATCTAAAAACATGTTATGCAGGGAACAGCTAAAACAGAGGTGATTATATCTATCTGGTCATTTATTTGCTGTTGCAAAACACTCCCTCCAAACCAAAGTCCTAAGGCACATAATGACATAAACACAAAACTATACAGGAGAAGCTATAAAGTGTAGCTCTTACTGTTAGACTTAACACAAGACCACAAAAGTTTCTATGAGTGCTTGTGGGATCAAACTGTCTAGTCCAGAATCCTGGTGCTGTCTGGCTCTGGCTCTGTGACTTTTGGAAGTTAGTAAACTTTCTACCTTTTGATCCTCAAACTTGTCTCT
Source organism: Trachops cirrhosus (assembly GCA_028533065.1). NCBI lineage: Eukaryota > Metazoa > Chordata > Mammalia > Chiroptera > Phyllostomidae > Trachops > Trachops cirrhosus. The sequence continues at coordinate 137,795,752 of CM052540.1, read as the reverse complement.
CTGGGCTGCTGTGAGGATTAAATAATGTAATCCAAGTAGTTTTTAGCCCAATACTTTGTTACAAAAATGTTAACTACTATTATTTTTATTACTATGAAATGTGTTTGCCCGAAGATTCAGAGCAAAGATAAAAGCAGATAATGATGTGTGAAGGTATCTATTCAAAGAGCTGCTGCAAGATCCTCAGTCACAGTCACCACAGGTACCCTCAGACTCCACACAAGACACAACTCTGCTTCACATCTGTGCATTCAGGCTTCAAAACATAAATTGAAGATGTCTATGGTCTCTTTTATACAAAATGTGTGTATGTGATATTTTGTTTTTCAAAACACCACTAGTTAATCATCTGTAGATTATGTCCTTTGAATCCCATGTCCAAACAGTAGAATTGGAACTGAATTTCATGATGAATGAATAAATGAAGTTTTTTCATTGTTGTCTTTGAGATTCCCAACCTTCTATTTATGTTCTTCTTTCCTCCTCTCAATGGTAATTTGACCCAAAAAGGTAGCAGCATTGAATTTCTAAGTTTCTTTCTACTCCCCCACCCCACTCCCCATACATTCATCAAAAAAAGAAGAAATCTAATATCTACCATCTATAGATATTAACTGAGAGATGACATTTGAGTGTGAATAAGTTTCTGTAAATGCCTAACCATAGTCAGAACTGTGTATTTTGAACTTTTTGTATCTAATTATGGAATGAAAAACTGTATCCCTGTTAAAGCAATTTTAGGCATGAGAGAAGAAAGGCAAGAATGGTTTTGAGAGGTAAGGGCCCCCATCCCCCCACCCTCCACACTAAAGGTAAATATGCCTATATCCTTTCAGGATGATTGTATGTATATTTAGAAGGGACAAGAGGTCACTCCTTGAAATAGACTTTTAATCACTTAAGAAGAATGCATTCCCAAGGGGCTATTAGACACCTCTTCCTCAGTTCCTGGTTGGTACTATTTCCTTACCTCAGGGCTGGCTGCAGCCACACCACCCCTGACAAGTGTGCTTGTGAAATTTCTTTTACAGAAGCTTCACTTGCTTCCAAATCAGGTCAGACAATGGGGCTGGAAGGCACACCCACTAGAGTATAATAGGTGGTCAGATGAAGGAGCAGGAGGCAAGCTGTGGTATGAGTTAAGAGAAGCAGTCAGCTTCTCGACTGTGCTCAAAAGATGTGAAGTAGAGATCCCAGCTCTCTGGATTAATAAGATGCTCCAGGAGCCTGGAGTGGACATCAGGAAGAAATCCAGGTCATCAGAAGAAGGAAGTGGAGATATAATCTCTTCAAGATCAGGGTCCCAGGAAAAGCTGTGGTATTTGAGAAGAATACAGACTAAACATGCTGGGTTGGAAACCAAGACTAGAGGAATCATTGAGATTTTAGTCCCTGGAAACAGTTGCTACCTTGAACTGAGGCAAAAAAGGTCCTGTACTCTGTGCTTTAGAGAATTCTTTTGGGGTCCTCCTCCAGCCTTGCTATTTCATGTGAAACAAGGGGTACACTATGCTAAAGAGACATTCCCATTTGGAGCTTGTGCCCATCCTTCTAAACTCTGTTCAGAGGACCCCAAGTCTGCTTCTGGGGCCGAACAGGACCTTTCCTTATTCATTCTTTCAGGAACTGACAGCACTTCAAGGGTGGGCATCATTTGTCCTGAACTGTAGCTGAGGTGACTGTGGAGAAAGGGGAAAAATGAACTGAGCTGAAATTTGGACAGATAGCTCTAATATCTTCTTACCTACACAAAAGACCCTCAAGGTGCAGAATGAAGCTGGGACTAGAAAGAGAAGAATGAATAGCCAGAGGACACTCATTTGTGTTCTTAGCCTGGTGGTGTTCCTTAAACTTCTCTGACCAAAGAAAGCACTGACCCCAAAGCTTGAGATCGCCTTGAACATCCAGGCAAGAATATTATAGGTAACAAGGTTAGTGGACTCTAAGGGTAAAGTGGCTTACTTTTTGTGGCTTTACATGTTTCTACTGGCATTGAAAACAATTTCAGATAAAAATTACAAATATGTTCTGAATATCATTAGAATATTAACTAGCTTCCTAAGATAATGATTTTGAAGAAAAATTACTTTGGGGTACATACCTCTTAAAATACTTTTTTAAGTAGAAAAACAGTTTGTATTCCAACCAAAATTAATTCTAGGTGAATTAAAACTGTGTTTTTTTAGGTTAAGCCATAAAATTTCAGAAGAAATTACAGGTGATTAGCTGACATCATATCAAAGTGAGAACCTTTAAGGAATATATTGATATAATTGATGGTTAAAAAAATAATGTATCAAAAGAAAATGCATTTAAAAAATTAAAAGAAAACAAATTGAATAAAGATGTTTAATAAATTAAAAAATTAAATTTTTATACTCAGTGACAAGAAAGAAACATTCTCCTAGGCTATGGGAGTATGAATTATCATGACTTTACCCTAGGACAAATTGGCAGCAATATGTAAGAAATGACTGAAAAACATGTTAACTTTCTGACATAGTAAGTTAATTCATAAGAATGCATTTTAAGAAAATTATTATAAATGTGTACAAAGATTTATATTCAAGTAAGTGTTTTTCTAGTAAAAGAAAAAAAGAGAATCTGATGGCCAGCTACCAAGGATTAAATTTAGTAAACTTTGATACCTCAACTTTGGTATTTTCACTTAATAGAATAATTAATGACAGGAAAAGGTTGATAATACACAGGTTTTCAAACAGTAACACAACTACAACTATTTTGCTTCTTTAGACAGACATTTAACCTATTTTCAAGTATTCTTAATTCAATCATATAACAAGGAACAGACCCATGTGAGTGTGTGTGTATGTATTATAAATTTCTACTTTTGAAACCCTCTCATGCTGGCCAGGTTATTTCTATGTTATACAGTGTTATTTCTAGTCACAGAGGTTTTCCCACTAGCAATTCCATGACTTTAATCCACCTTAGAGTGAGGGCAGGGACCTCCACAGCCACCCACACAGAGCTGCCTTCTTTGGTGGGCACATTGAACTGCTTTACTTTTTTCTCCTGAGAAACGAGGTTTCTACTTTCTGATACATTCAGAATAGGTGATTTAAAGCTTGTAATTATCACTTCAAGATTGGGTCTGTTTTTAATGACAATTTTAATCATAGAGAATAACACTGCCCAATCTAATATCTTTTCTCTACCAGATGACCACTCAAACCCTATCTTTCTGCAGATCTTTGCACCTTCTTACATGTGTTTTCTTTTAGTTAAAGCTAAGAATATGATTTTGATTATTCATTTATTTTAGTGTGTTAAAGCTTGAGCTCCTTCATCATAATTCAGTTTTATGTAACGGTTTATAGAGGTTAAAATAGCTTCAATGAAATAAACAAGCCTGTATTCAGCTACGTAACAGAAGGTATTTTTTCAGTACTTGAGAAGAAAATCCCCCAAAGGGGACCTTTTAGGAATCTTGGTAATGTCTCAACTGCAACAAAAGGATTTTTTAAGCTAAAAAGAGGTTATTGAGAAAAGGATGATATGGAAAAATTAAAGATTTTTAAAAGTTTGGTTAAAAATCACACCTTTATATGGCTTTTCAAAAATATTGATAAAATAATTTTAATTACCAGGTTTATATTGTAAACTACAGAGGAGGTAAAATGCATTCCATGTTTGACTTACTAAAGCTCTAGAAAATTAAAGAATTTTTTAAAATTTTGTTAGTATGAACATATTCTATCTAAGCCATAGGTATAATACAATTACATTTCTCACTTTGGCGAAAGGTCCTTTCAGGGGAGCAGGCATAACCCATTTGAGCTGTGGTCCTGCCACCCACGACTTGTGTTACCTTGGGTAAATGTTCTATTTCCTGACAGGCACAAAAGGCACAATAACGCATATCCTGAAAGTTCATTAAATGATAAATGAAGTAATATATAAAGCACTTTGTAGAGTTCTTGGCTCATAATAAGCAATAAATAAATTGTAGTTGTCATTATTACTGTCTAATACTAAATTAGTATTTACTAATACTAAATTAATACTAAATTAGTATTATTACTAATACTAGTTTTAACGCTCACTAAATACCACATTGTTCTCTTCTGAATTGCCCCCTCACTCAGTTATGTTGCCTCTCCAAAATCCATTTCCATTTTGACTTTTCTGGTTTGTATTGACCTCTAACAGCCTAATAAAGGATTCTTACCCCTTTAAGCCAAATGAATTATAAGCTCCTAGAAATAGAGATAAGGCCTTTTATTATTTCTGAATTCCTTAAAATTTATTATATCTCTGTTCTTGTTATTTATTTTACATAATAAACCACAAAATTTTGTGGCTTAAAACAATACCCATCTCATTTTGTATCATGATTGCTATGGGTCAGGAACTTGGGGCTTGGGCAGGTGGTTATTCTATTTTATGGGGTATTGACTGAGTCACTTGGTGGTAGATGGACTTGTTAAAGATGATTTTTTTCTCATTCTGGCACCCTGGTAGGGCTGGTGGGAAGATTAGGATTAGCTGGGACTATGAGCAGGAGTGTTAATGCCTGCATGCTGAGTATGCATGTTGAATCTCTAGCATAGTGGTCTCATCATAATTGTTGAGTTTCTTGTACATTAGCTCATGTCACTAAGTGCATAGACTTATCTGACTAAGAAGTCTTGTAGCATCACCATTATTTGTTTAAGCAGTTACAAGTCGTCCTCCTGGTTTCATGGGGAAGGAGACACAGATCCCATCTTTTGGTGGAAGGAGTGTCAAAGAATTTTTAGCCATGCTTTAAAATCACCAAAATCCCCTACAACACTAAGAGTCCTTTGAGAGTTGACACTAGGCCTTGGTCATATTTATATCACTAACAATGCCTTGCACATAAAGTGATATTTTAAAAATAAACTTTAAAAAAATTATTACAAACAGGCTTTATTCATATTCTCTGTAGTTAAGAAAACAAAACCAATTATTTTAAAGTTTTTTACACTAGAATTTAGCTTTTAGTGAACTTTACTACCATGGAACCAGTGGCCACATTCAACATTCTCTTATTTCTATCTCCTAAGCCTTGTTAGTTTCTGTCTCAGTCTCTTCTTTTTTCATTTTTGCACCTACATGTGCATGTGTGTGACTTAAAGTCAGAAGGCTTGTTTTCTACCAATAATTCTGTGTAAGCCATATCTTTACTTCAGAGACATTTTTTCTTTTTAATAATAATAATCTTATACCAGATAATATTTAAGGTTTCATAAGACTCTAAAACTCTGTAACTATGGATTGACTATTCCTACAATAATAATGGCAAAGAGGCATAGGGATATGGAGTGGTAGAAAAAATTCTGGTATCAGACACGGATGAAACATGGATTTTTATTTCAGACCCCACACCTGCTAGTGGTGTAACTTTGGTGATAATAATAATTTCTCTTCTGATAATAAGTCTAAAGATTGTGATAAATTCGATGAGATAATATATACAAAAAAACTTGATAAACTATAAAAAGCTGCATGTAATGGTCAGGAAACTTTTCTCTGTCTCCATGAAGGGGCTGAGTGGAAGGAGGTCATAGAATTTTCAGACAGGATCCATCCTTATACAAAAGATAAGTTTGGAGCATTTCTTTGAACAGGCATCTAGGCTGTAATAACTTCAGCTCCAGAACCTGCAACTAAATATCACCCCCTTTCCTTGGAGGCTGCATTTCTAATCATTGAAAACATGATAATTCAGCTGCTGAGCCTGTATAGAGAAGTTATTCATTACTGGGTTCAATCCAAGGTCAAAAACATCAAACCCCAACCATTAAGCAAAATGGTGACAGGCTTGGTAGTGATGACCCAGAGTGGATATATTACTCATGGGAAGCAAGGTCAGGAATACAGCAGGCCTGAAAAAGGTTGTTGAGTCAAAGTCGGAAACAGCCAGCCTAGAGACCAGACATGTATGTGAAACAGCACATTCCAGATGAAGTGGAAAAAAACAGCAAAGGAGAGGCCAACCACCGACAAACAGGAGCTGCACTGGAAATCCTCACTGTCTGATGGCATTTATAAGTTTTGTTTCTGTGCTCCAAAACTCCTTCTTCCCCTTAGTCTAGCCCTCAGTCTAGCCCTCCTTCAGCCCTCCTTGCTGAAAAAGGCAGTTTGTTTTGGCCTCTCTGACTCAGAGTAGACATTAGGCTCATTTCTTGAAATCCACCTGCTCGGTCAGCCTGGGTTCCAGTACTTCTTTAGGAATATGATACTTTAACATTCCCCGTAGTAGGATGTTAAATCCAGTGGGTTAAGAACCGTATGATGTTTTAGAAGTTAGTACTAGTGTTCTCAGCAACAAGAATTGTTACTTATTTCTTTAATTTATTTAGGCTTAACAAAAATATCACTTGTATTAGGGCATAGTTCTGTGTCTGGTGCCTAAGTACGAATGGCACTGTAATGATTTAGTTGTGGGGCTCTAATGTGTGATAATGAATAAAAATATAGAAAGGAGTGGCCAATTTCTGTATTCTCTTCTCTATGGAGCTGGCTATAGAAACACCCACCCAGATATGAAAGTCAAGAAAGGGTCATCTTCCACCTTGCCTTTGTTTAAGACACCTTCTTGAAGCCCAGTTCTTGACCTGCCACAGCTGAGGACTCTCATACAGCTTTGGGTGTCTGGGAAATGCCTGTTTCATTAAGGCCCCTGAACCTTATCATGTTACACTTCAGAAGTAGTGACCAGCTTACTTAAAACAAAGAAGCTTTGACCTTTCTCCCCTTCTAAAACCAAAAACAGATGAAGTTAAAGTGACTCATTTCCGGCTTTAAATATGTTCTAAGAAAAAAAAATTTTCAAGTAGTTGTGGGCCTCAGAGTTTTGTTTTGTTTTGTTCTTGTTTGTTTTTGTGACTCATTTTAATTTTGTATTTTTACATAAATATCTCACTCCCTTCTTGTCAAGGTCAACATATTTATTACTTATATTCATAGTGTAGACATACTTTTTTACTTACAGCTCTCTCTCTGTCTCTGTGTGTCTCCCTTTCTCCCTCTCTCTTTGTGTTGTTTATAACCATGACCCTTGATACTCCAAGTCTTAAAACAGCTTGGCTTTCAGCAGCTAAATCTGACAAGGTCAGCATTTTTCTGTTTATTCTGAGAATACTATTTACCCTCTGGGGTTTTTTAAGCCAATTCTGTAAAACATCACTTGGAAAAAGTTTGTAGAATCATAGACTCTTCCATAAAGTCAGCTCACAATAAATAACTTCTTGCTCTGATTTTTCAACTTTGGGATAATCATCGCTACCTAAGTATTTAGTGCCTAAGTAGTTGCAATAACCAAAAATCCTTCAATAAAATTATACATTTAAAATAATCTAAATGATTTAAAAATAATATTCTGCTAACTTGAATCAAAAACTAATAAAATAATTCTTATGTTTTGCCCTTCAGAACACATTTCCATTAAAAATTGCATATGTGTGATAGCATTTGTTTTAATTTATAAATAAGGACAAAGAAAAATGGCAGACCTCTTCAGTAGTCAAGCCATAGAAAAAGGTCTACTTTTGATAATTTGTGTCATGAGGAAGTTGGGAACCATAACTTGTGCTTAAGGAGACAAAAGCTATTTCTAAATGTCGGGGATTCAGATTGTTATTTGAAAAGGAACTAAAATATTTGTCAAAGGTTCACAGACAATCCAGCAGGCCTCGGTATAGCTTTATGTTCACTACAACTATGGCAAATGCCTCTGCTTCAGCATGAACACATCAGGTCCCCACAGCCCTTGGGATCAGGCTAAAGATGTAACTTTCGGGATGTGAAGTTTCAGCACAGAACATGTCTACATGACACACAGAATTTTCCTCCAATAAGCTTGACGATGAAGACAAAGGATGGAATACCTTCAAATCTTGTTAAGAAGAATCTTATTCACAGGACTGTGAGAAGAAAACATTTAACTGTAGCAAATGCACTGCTCATTCAGAATGTAGTGCATTAACGAATGTCTTTTTGGTGGTGGATGAGGGATAGAGTAGGGGAGAGAAGACACTCATGTCATTGGGAGTCTTTGGTGGTTTCTTCAAGAAGTGTAGGGATACTTGAATCTGGCTCAGGAGACTCAAGGAGTAAGTGATGCCTGGGAGGATAAACACTGCTAAGTCTGCATTTATTTCCTTAGCTTTAACTGTGCATTAATTCAATAAGATGGACTAATAAAATAATGTACTTTTCAAAATGCTTAGCTGGCATGTCGAAAGGGTGGGCATTTTTGTTATTTACCAAGGAATGTATCTTGGAATTGGTGAAGAAGCAAGCTCTCGCTGTAGGCTGCTCTGGCCTCCAGGGGTCACCCTTCCCTTTAATGACTGTACAACAATAGTCTGAGACCCCACCCGGAGGGGCTTTGGTCTTTTAGCAATTTCTTGTGCCCTGGTAACGCTGAGAATCCCAGAGATTGCTTTTATGTTTAAGAACCTGTGCTGGTTGTCACTTTCTCCCTCAGACAGCAATCTGTCTCTGTCTGCTGCCACACCCTTCTGCTGACTACCTCTTGCTGCTGGAATCTGGCTTCCCTAAAGCCATTTCTGCTCCCCTCTTGCCATTTTGTACTAAATGTAGACAGGGGCTTATGTTGTTATTCCCTGCAGCACAGTCAATACCAGGATGAAATAGTTAACAAAACTTTGCTGAAGGCTTAGGAAAAATAGAAGGAAAGAAATTACAAGGAAAAAATAGAAGAGAAATATAGGACAGGATATTAGATTTGTCTGCCTAACCCCAGATGTGTACACTTTCTCACGGGTTCCCTACTTCATGTCTCTCCTTTACACACATGTACACACAAACACATATACCACATTCTTATTTCATATTCCACTGGCTACCTTACATTTTTCTCATCTGGAATCAACATTCTCAAATCCCTTGTGACTGCCACAGAGGAGAAAATTTATTTTCCTAAAAGGAAATCTGATGTGAAAGGCAAAGAATAAAATCTTTGCTTTATCTTATTTTAATCAAGTTGGGGGGAGTAAACTGTGTGACTTAAAAGGCAGGATATTTCTATATTCTAGTCATTCATTCTTAAACAAATATTGGCATCCACCTGGGTACCCTATCCCAATGGGAAGTTAATAACTAAAATGAAGCACCCAGGGTGTCTTGAGATCACACAGAATGAAAAGAAGTAAGTGATGGCAGAGACGCTGTATAAAAGGAAAAGGCAGGAACTAGATTGTGGAGGTTGGCAAGTTAATCAGTTCAGATCCTAGGACAGTGTAGGCTGTCCTAGGTGGGCTGTCCTCCATGTAGACTGAGGAACCATTAGGAATTAGTAAAGATGGTGACACTTCTAGGGAAAAAAAGCAAAGGTTTGAGGGATTGTGTGTGGAGAAGCAAGAGATGGAAAAGAAAACTGCAAAACTGATCTCAAACTAGGACTTTAAATACACTGTATCTCCACAGTGAAATGGATTTCCTTGTTAGGGCTAGACTGATTAGAAAAAATCGGGATGACTAACTCTGGGTTAGCCAGGGGCAAACACCAGAGACACGAAATAAAAATTTCTCTGAGGCCTGCCATTGTGTTTTCACGTGTCCCATTGCCCAGGAACTTCAATCAGGCATTTAGGAAGGGCAATAATGTGGTGTCCCTGCAAACCAAGAACACCAAATATTTGTTCACATTTATTTCAAAGCAGAACCTCATGAGGGATAGATTAAGAAGGAAGATTCCTGTTGGTGGCAGCTTTTACCTCTGACCCAAACTTGTTTACTTCATTCAGTAAATCAAAGACATTTCTGACCAGATATTCTCGTCACCAGCTCTTGTTATCTGACCAGCTCATCCCCCCTTCAAGTAGCCTTTCAAAGTATTTTTCCCAGAAGGGTATATAACTTTCCTTGGAAATTTGTAATAAATTTAATTCTTATATCCTGTTAATTTCCCAATGATATCCCAGTGTCCCTTAGAGACAGGGACCCTGGGCATCATCTAGCTGGTCCACCGTGCAACATGACTTTGCCAGCCTCATGCCACTACCACCTGGAGTTACTGGTGTCAAAACCATTAGACACATCTCACTGCCTATTTACCTACATGATAGAAAACAAACAGTACATTTCAGAGCGCAAGATCTTTTCTCATGAAGACCCCCACTAAAAGCTGTTAAATAGAAATGAATAGAAGTGGTAGGTTAAGGGCATAAAGAACAGTAGAAATGGAGGTCAGCATGCAGAAGATGCATACCCAAAATGTTCCTGAGCCTCAGTCATCAGGATGTGATAAGTCAAATGAGGTTTAGGGCCACATCTTTATGCTGCTATGTCCTAAGAAGATATTTAAATTTTGTTTGCTGAGAAATGTGCTACTTTCTAACCATTTAGAAATTAAACTTTGGACATCTCATTCCTGTCATTTCATTAACATGTTTTGCATGTAAACTTCTAATTGGTTTCTTTATACTCACTTTTAAAATGAACACATTCTTTTGCATTAACATTTTATATAAAATCATGGTCCAGACATGTACATGTACTGCTAAAATTAAATCATCAATAATCACTATCTAAAATGAATTACATTCCAAAAGCTCTGGCTAATGATTTATCTCTTCTTCATGGAACCGATCTCTATCAGATTGATTTATGTAGCAGCCAATCATGTTTCAGTAAACTGCAGCATGCACATGCATCTTTAAGTGATGATAAGCTGTGACTGTCCATTTGTTTGTACAACACTAGCAACAAAAAGAAAAAGAAAAAAGAAAGTACCAACCTCTTTCAAAAGCTTCACAGGATGACCAAATTCTCTAAGAAATAATAATGGTCAATTCTATATCAAATGTCAGAATAACTGATATAGTATTGAGCATATGCAAAAACACACAAAAATGAAGAACATTAAAATGGTGACATTTGATACAGCAAATTATTTGCCTTTGCATGTTTACATTATTTGCCTTGATAGCAAGGTACCTTTTTGCACATTTATATTATTTGCTTTGATAGTAGATGCTTTTGTTAGTTGTTGAAGTGATTGACAACCTCATGCTGTTCTATTTAATTGCCTTTTCTGCAATGCAAGGTTCTGTGTTTAGAAGACGCTGTTTCATAAATAAATCCAAAGTGTGTGCATGTGTACGTGTGTGTACTATAGAGGTTTCATTTCTCAAGCCAGTTCTATAACTGTTCAGCTACAGCTGTCATCATATTTATCTGTATTTACATTAGGGTTCATTCTCATCCTTCATGTTTTTTGCCTTTTCTATGTTTAAGGAGATTAATGGATTTCCTTGTAAGAATGAAAGCCTTTTTATACAGCTCATCATGTTTGACAGAAGAGTGGAGGTATTGGACATATAAGGTTTTTAGTGAAACATGTAAAACATTCAGACTTTCAAGGCCTAAACAATTATTCCCCACAAGACTATTTCTAAGATTTGAAACCTGTAAGGATTTTATATGCTGCTTGAATTACAGTTTAGCTTTTGCACCTGTTCTCTCAATTAATAAATTCCAAGCATCAATCCTATCCTGTTACCAAAATATAATATAGAAATGTTACTGTTAAAGGGTTTGTCACATGATGATTTCAAAAAGAATCTCTCACTGAGAGTTTGGTCAATATTGTTGTGATAGATAACAGATGTAGCTCAACATGAAGGTGTTTAGTGATTTTTTAAAAATTAACCTAAAAATTAAGTTCAAGCAAGTTATTACTATTGTGTCTTATACTTTTCTTCAAGATGCATTTAAAAGCAGTTATTAACCTAATTTTAAAAAGTTGCTCACTCTTGGTTATTTGTCATAGATCTAGATGGTTTCTAACACATTTGGTAACAAATTTTGAAGGGATTCTACAGGTCAACACACATGGTATAAATACTATGGTGACTATTCTCCCAACCCTGTTTTGTGAGCTTAAGTCAAAGAGACAGTGATTTTAGAAGCAAGGAGATAAAGAAATGAATCTCAGATTAGTGTTTTCACCTGGTCTGAGAAATGAAAGTTGAATCAAGTGTGGTTGTTGCCATTTATAAATGAGGCAGAATGATGTGAAGAAAACACTTAAATTTAAATCCCGACACTACCATTTGTACCTATGTGTGTATCTCTTAACCATTCTGATTTGTTTTGTCATCTGTATAATGGAAATACACAATATCTAGTTTATAACAAGCATCCAACCCTGGATGGCCTGGAAGGGAGAGAGTCACAATACTAATATATAGTCTTCACTCCCCACTGTTTGAGTCTCTCTCTTATTGGCTAAACCCAACCTGAATCCAGAGGGCAGGGAACATACTGATGTATTTCATAGGGCAAGTCTCCAGGGCGGAGGCAGAAAGAAGAATTTATAGTGAATTATGAGAAATAAATGAAAAATATATATATGAAAGAAAGGCAAGGGCCTAAAATAGACAATCCAGAGAAGATCATATTTTGATAGTACAGTCAAAGCAAGACTACAGGAGGTAAGATATAGATAGAGCTCTAAAAAATGAGAAGGAGTCAACCACACAAAGAGATAGGCAGAGTGAATTCTAAGCAGAAATAGTAGGATTGGCAATGGCTGTAGGACAGGAAAGAGTTATTTGTGTTATGAGATTTGGAAGAAAACCCATGTGGCTTCACAAGTCAAGGTGAGAAATTTAGACCTAATTAATTGAGTGATAGGTTTTAAACAGGAAAATGGCATTTGGAAGAATCCTTCTGGATGCTGTATGAAGAATAAATTGAATGAGAAAAATGGCAAAAAAAAAATTAAAAAGGAAAAGGAACATTTTTTAAACTAAGCATACAATAGATGTGATGCTACAAGGCAAAACCAAATGATTAACTACTAAAAGAGTCATACAGACCACAAAGCTTATAAGTGTTCAGAGAAAGGATAATGTCTTCAACTTCAGTTAGTAATGAAGGTTTATGGAAGATAGGATTTAATCTGGACCTTAAAGGCTATAATAGAATTAGAACAAGTAGAGATAAAAGGGGAGCCAATTCCAAAATACAAAGAAATGGAAGTCAGGTAGTATTTGGGAAAGAATCAAGGAGGCTTTTTTTGAGAGAGGAGCAAAGGAAGATGGGATTGAATCCAGGAAAATAGAGGATATGCATGGTCCTTGGCATTAGTGAATTAATTTTCTACTCTTCCCAGATAAGGATTTAATTTTTAAATAGATCTTTTAATAAGTTTGGTGAGATTTTCAGGTACTTTGAACACTAAAGAGATACTTTTGGATTTGCTCTCTCAAATCATATCACATAACCAAACTATCAGCTACTCATCCAGTTTATGCAAAGCTGGTTCTGAGTAATAATTCCCCAAGGCTTGCCAAACCAATGACATAAACACTGATTACATTATTTGCTATTTTAGAGTATCCACATCATTGCTTCCTTGGTGCAGAAAACTGAGAACAAAATATATATTTTTTTGTTCTCACTATTTTTTAAACTAGGAAATCTGATATAATTTAAGATTTAAATGAGTGTCTTTTTATTGGCCTACAAAACACTGTGAAAAACAGCATTTATACAAATTTCTAAGAATACAATTTTAGTTTTAAAAGAACACTATAGAAAGCTATTTTTGAGACATTAAAGCTTCAACCTCATTCTTGTACTGTGCATGTACATTTCATATCGAATTGTTTGGTTATTTTTTCTCAGAAAATAGCACATAATTTTCAATTTTGGGGGGTTTTTAAGTTTTAGAATGCACTTATTTCTTTTAATGTAAGGAATGTAATTGGCAATATCTTTACATCTATGAATAATTATAATCTATTGTATTCAGTATATGTTCAAACAATCAATGATATAAATATTATATATTGATATGGAGAGTCAGAGCATTTATATACTTATTTATCTTAATCCTCACCCAAGGATACATTCATTGATTTTAGAGAGAGAAGAAGAGGCAGAGAAAGAAAGAAAAATTGATGTGAGAGAGAAACATTAGTAGTAGGAGAGATAGATCCCCTACTGGGAATGGAACCCACAGCCCAGGCATGGGCCCCTCACTGGGAATCAAACCCTCAACCTTTCTGCTGTATGGGACAACATTCCAGTCAACCGAGCCACCTGGTCATGGCAAAGAATCAGAGCATTTGAAACATTTGCTCAAGGTCACATAACAAGGACACAACTAAAATCCAATTGAGAACTGAGTGAGTAAGGTAATTTTCTTACATTGCTTATTTGCAATACTTTGAACCTCCCTCTGAGGGCATCAGAGTCATTTAGTAAAATTCACAGTAGTCTCAGTTTTCCTGTGAGGAAAGCGAAAAGTTATACATATGTTAGCATTTCACAATAACGCTAGTAATGATCAAATGAAATTTGGGTAAAGATAAAGCAAACTAGGAAGCTCAGCCAAGACTCATGTTACAAAGTGGCTTCACTTATGGGAACCAAACACTCCTGTTTATAATGCTATTGTCTTTGTAATTGATTAATTCATGGCTAGCTCTCTCAATAGATTAAGAAAACAAACAATTGAATATTAGTAATTCAAACTGATTCATTCTTGAAATGCTTTTGGCTTTCTTTCTATGCCCAGCTGAAACCCACACTTTGTTTAAAGCTATGCTAAATTTCCACCTACTCCACGTAGGCTTGCTTACTATGGAGACCATTATCTACCTCTCTTTGCTTGCCACACCCCATTACTTTGAGGCAATACTTTTCCCTAAACAGTGCAGTCTTAGTGAGATAAATTCAGGTGCCTTTTTTACTTCTAAGACTTAGAAGGAGTTTGGTGCCTTCTGCCAAAACTTTCCTCTTATCACTACAATACAGCTTTGTGTAAGTTTGGCCAACTGGATCCTCTTTGCTGGGACTTTGACTCTTGAGCAGAGTAATACAAGAGTAGAATACAAAACAGAAGAAAAGACTACATAGAGTCATTTTGAAGGACCACCTCAAAAGCATACGGGAGAATTCAGTCAGTATCTGCTGACTTAATTTTCCATGAGAAGAGTGCATAAGAAAATAATCATCAGGTAAGAAAACTACCCATTGATTACTATTATCTAATAAGATCTAAAACATCAAAATGCAGACTATTCACTAATCACATCTATAAAATGAAGCCTTATTCATGTTGAAATGCTATCAGTTTTTGCTAAACACTGGACTGAAGACTTTTATCTGCTTGTTAAAATCCATTAATGAGACCAACAGAAGAGAGAGCAATGAAATTAATGAAAGTGAAGTAATAAAATGGAGTTTGTCATGCCCCATGGCCTTTTCTGCAATATTTTAGTGCATTCCTTTGATAAGCGAATACCAAGATCACATTGCATTCATAACACACTAGGAACTTGCACAAATAGAGATTGATTCCATTTTTTATTATTCAAAAATTCTAAATGATTCTCTCAGAGTGCTTGTGAACAGCAGTTTGTGGTATTTGGAAAGTTCATTGTGTTGTCAATGATTTTCACAAATAAAAGAATACATAAAAAAGCAGAAAGCAGTGTTCAGGGGAATAAATAAAACATAGAAGTAATAACAATACTGCCTACTGGTATAGAACTTCACTGTTTAAAAGCAATTTAATGATTGTGGTTCAGATGATTTATATTATATGAAAGGAATTAGAATGACTATGG
Organism: Trachops cirrhosus; assembly: GCA_028533065.1. NCBI lineage: Eukaryota > Metazoa > Chordata > Mammalia > Chiroptera > Phyllostomidae > Trachops > Trachops cirrhosus. The sequence goes on along the minus strand of CM052540.1, from coordinate 137,780,153 downwards.
AGGAATTAAATAAATGGTCTTTAAATACCACTCATACATACATTCAGAGACAAAATATTTTCAGAACAAAATTACTTTATTCACTAATATAATATATTATATATTGTATATTATAGATCATATTTATTATTATATATAGAAAACTTTTATCAATAACTTTGGTATAACAATGTAGTCATTTTACCCAGAGTAAGTAAATGTTAGCTTTTTATACTTGTATACAAAAGATGATAGGAATACTGTTAAAATATCACTTTTCATAGTAATGCTTAAAGCATTTGGCTTTCCTAAATAATTTGTGTAAGTTTTCCTTTGCTGATACCCTTTTGTATAACTATGTATGATGCAAGTTAAGAAGTGCTCCATCAGGAGGGGATGAAAGGCTGGCAAAACTTGAAAAATTATAAACTAAACAGAAGTGATGGTTATAGTCCCTCATTCACATAAAAAATCATAAAGTATTTCCTGTTTTGTCCCATTTCTCAGTTGGAACATACTCTCATAGAGGAAACATGAATAGATTAAAATCTAACTTTTCTCTTCTTTAAGAAAACATAAGCAAAATCACTTTTGATTTCTTTTAAGTAGTTCAATAAACAATGAGTACTATTTTAAAACTACAGGCATTCCATGGGAATCTCTCTGGAAAGAACTAACTTATATTGAATGTCATTGTATGAATTAAGTTTATGAACAACTATAATATTTTTGCAATATAAAGTGCAGTAAAAACTAATTCTTACATGTCCTTTATCATCCAGAGTACACAGGAGACTCAAATTATATCTGTCAAAATGACCTAAGTTGATTCTTTTTTCTGCATGAAACAATGGGATATTAAAATTGCAGGTACTTGTCAGGAGTTTCCTAAATTTACAAATGATCTGCTTGAGGCCGAGTGCACTCGGATGCCTTCATTTTATCCTTAGTCGGCTTTTCAGATCATCTTCCATACAAAGAAGATTTCTACATCATTGACAAAAAGTGTGTGGGGACAAGAAGAGGACAGCAAGCAGGAGGTTACTCAAACCAAGCTCTTCTCTTGAAGAACTGGAGAACTTTTACTGAGATCTTAGGAGGTCCTGCTCAGAGACAAAGGAATAAAATACAAAGGTTGTAAAAACACACCCTAGGCATCACAAAGTTAGGAAGAAGATAATGGGAAATTGTGAAGGGCTAGCCACACATATGCTACCACGTGGTCCAGAGCCAAATGTGCTGAAAATACATTGCTGTATACTGAGAATTGGTAACTTCATTCTGAAAACAAATGGAGCCTGCACATTAGTTTCAGGGTCATGTAGGAGGAGAATCAGGGAGTGTGTGCCATATTCTGGAGATGTGTGGGGAGGAACTCCAGAAGATCTAAATGTATTGGGGAAGTAGAAGAAAAAAATGAGTGATTTTTTGTGATCTTCCAAAAGAAATAAAGGAGAGAAGAGTTAAAGATCCCAAATGAAATAATATTCTTTTATCAGTAATATTTATGAATGTTTATTCTATATCTACCTTTCTAGGAGTCTAGGTAGTATATGAACATAAGCCTGTAATAATTTCATGCTGGAATCATATTTTGCTTTTGTCTTGCACACATTTATATATAAGCTTATTTGATATTCATATCCATCAACCACATTTTATGAGTCACAAAAAGGAGGCTTAGAAATACTAGCTTATAGACCTATTAGTTGGAGAAATAAACTAGAACCAGAGTGTCTAATTCTCTATTTTGCCTTAAATGAAATAAATGTGTTTGCATATAATTTTTTCCTTTGAGTAAAGAAGAATTATTTCCAAAAGCAATGCTAAATCTAAAATATTATAGTCAATGTGTATTACATTATGTATATTTCAGCATAAATAATTACTGTCTGCCTTGGTATGACTGGCTTTTGCTCATCTAATCCAACAACTAAATCCTTAAAAAATAATATTGATTTCATTTTGGTTTTCTTGAAGTAGAGGGTGCAGGTATTTATCCAGTGATCCCTCCTAAAAATGTTTTAAAATCTCCTGTAGATCTTCTCTCTCCCCAATGCCCCAACACAAGACAGAAGTTGACTTGTATGTGTGTGTGTCTCTCTCTCCCCTTCTCTCTGTCTTTCATTCCTGGCCACTCAGTATCATATTACTCTCCCTTTGGTTTCCTACTTCTAGACTCTGGCTCCTCATACCCTACTCCTCCTAAAGCCCCACTTTTCAAATACGTGACCTTCTCTCTCATATCTTCAGAAATTATGCCCTGATCCTCTACTCTAATCTCTCTTAGCTCTGGGAGCAGCTCCCCAGAAGACCAATGGATAAAATTCCCCAGACTTCATATATATTTATCACTGAACTTTATATCATTTTTTCTAATTTTAAAATATCCCTTCTTAGAAGCAGGTGTATAATTCACAATGGTTCTTCTTTTCCAAAAATGTTTTCTTGATTCATGACAGTAAAACAAGGCTCTTTCTCTGGAATATAGATTATTGATTCAAAATAGGTAATTGATTTAAGGGTAGTTAGTTGATCCAAGCTGGTAGCATCAGCTTCTCTTTCCCAGAAACTTTAAACTTAAAATCTAGAGACACAGACAGAGATTCCAGGGCTCATATGAGCAGAGATGAAGTGAGAAGGGTCATAAATAAACTCCTGCTTCTGAACTCCCCAGAGCTTCCCCGCTTCTTTCCCTTCTTTGGTCTTGGTTCACCTCAATCTAGGATTCAATGAGATACCCAGTATTATTTGAGTGAAGCCCCTAACAAGAATTAGTTTTGTTACTGGTTAAAACTATTTTCATGAAGGATCTAGACTAGGAAATTGCTGGTTAATTGAAAAGTCTCTACAAGTGGGAAATCATAAAGGTGATGAACACTTCAAAACCTTTATTTTAACTCAAAATATAAAAATGTATACATACTTTTCTATTATTTTTACATATGCTAATTGAAGTTTCCACTGTTATTCTTTTACAAACCATAGCCAAAATATAATAACCCTGATTTCCAGTTTAACCTTCTTCAAAGTACAGGAGCTTTAAAGCTAATTGTAAAGTAATCTGGGTACAGAATCCTTCCAAGTTTTAAAGATGTTTTCCTTATTTATTGTTGTCTAATCCACACATGATTCCTGACCAATATCGTTTTAATCATCTGCTCTTATCACATTTTCAGGTATTGCATTTAGTTGTTTTTTTTGTTTGAAAGTGCATCCTTTTTTAATTTTTTATTAAGTTTATTGGGGTGGCATTGGTTAACAAGTTTATAGAGATTTCAAGTGTACATTTCTCTGATACATGATCTGTATACTTGCTTTGTGTGCCTACCACCCACAGTCAGATCCTCTTTAGCCACCATGTATTTGTCCCCTTTACCTTTATTCCTCCATACCCCTACCCTCTGGTAACCAACACACTGCTATCCATGTCTATGAGTTCATTTTATATCCCACATATGAGTAAAATCATTGGTTCTTAGCTTTTTCTGACTGACCTATTTTGCTTAGGATAATATTTTCAATGTTCATCCATGTTGTCACAAATGGCAGAATTATATCTTTTTCTTTTTATGGCTGAGTAGCACTCCATAATATATACTTACCACATCTTTTTCATTTGATCCTCTATTGATGGATTCTTTGGTTGTCTCCATGTCTTGACCATCATAAATAATGCTGCAATGAACACAGGGGTGTATATATCTTTGCAGTAGATGTTTTTGAGTTTTTCAGGTAGATGCCCAGAAGAGGAATTGCTGGGTCATATGATAATTCTATTCTTAATTTTTTGAGAAACTGTCATACTGTTTTCCATAGTGGCTGCATCAGTTTACATTTCCACCAGCAGTGAGTGAGGGTTCCTTTTCCCCCACAACTTCTCCAATACTTGTAATTACTTGTTGATAACAGCCATTCTAACAGGTGTGAGATGGTATCTCGTTGTAGTTTTGATTTGCATTTCCCTAGTAGTGAAGTTGAACGTCTTTTTACATATCTGTTGGCCATTTGTATGTCTTATTGGGAGAGGTGTCTGTTCAGGTCCTTTGCTCATTTTATAATTGGATTGTTTATTGGGTGTTAAGTTGTATGAGTTATTTACATATTTTGGATATTAATCACTTGTCAGAGCTGTTGTATGAAAATATCATCTCCCATTCATTTGGTCATCTTTATGTTTTGTTGGCAGTTTCTTTCGCTGTGCAGAAGCTTTCATTTAGTTTTAATATCCATGACTCTCTCTTTCTTACATTAATTTATCAGGAAACAGATATTAACTTAAATTACATAATTATAATACTATAACAGGCATAAACAGGTTTGGAAAGAAAAACAGCTTACTCTTATTAAGTATTCAGCTCACTAATAGGAATGAACATGCACATATATGATAGAGAATAACCATCTAACACTTGCATTTAGCATGCAGTGGGCATTAAGCATTTCACAGGGGAAACAGAGGGCATCTCTCAATCTAGAAAACTGGTTAAGTGGAGGTAAATTAAGTATCCAATGGACTTAAAACACAAAGAGGGAAGAAGGTAGTAGAATAGGTGGAAGATACACTCACCTCCTCCTAGGACCACACTGGAATTATAAGTAATTTGTGGAGCAATCATCCTGAATAACCAACTAAGACTAACTGAAGAGAAGTCTTATAACCAAGGATTTATAGAAGCCACATCAAGACTTGTAGGAAGGGAAGAGATGTGAAAAGGGCTGGTTCTGCTCCTACAGGCAGTGGCTAAGTCTGGACAGATATCTTAGCTGCAGTGGTTGCCTCGAGAAGGATGGGGTCCAAACTCCAAGCTTGGCTCCCCAGCCTGGAGCACAGAACCAGTAAGAGGCACCCACATCACATCTGACTATAAAAAGCAGTGGAGTTTCTGTCAGCCAGGGAGAAGTGGGAGTCTGCTAGAGAGTGAGGCACTCTCTTAAAGGGCCAATGCACAGAATTTTGTTCAAGCCACTTACCCTAGGGAGGGTGCAGCAGACTAAAGTCATGTAAGGAGACTCTAGATTTTATGGCTGTTAGGACAAGCTGAAGGAACAGTCACCAGGATCCCTGTGCTAAGTCATTCTACCATACCATAGATACCATCTTTCTTGGGTGGAGCACTACCCTTTGCGTGGCATCAGTCTGGGGGAAAGCAGTAACCCCACTTTCTGGACTCCCTCCTGCACCACCCAGTGGCACTTAGGCCCTGCTGAGGAATACAGCCAGAGGCTTTTTGAGGACTGAGCCTAGCAGGCAGCTAGCAGGAGGAGGCAAGTGATGGCCAATCTCAGGATGCCTTGGGACTTTTGCTGACCTGCCCACAGATACCCGGCAGGTAACAGCTAACCTTGGTGCACAACTTGGTCCTTCCCATATAAACCCAAGCCCTTCAGAGTCAGCCATATCAGAGCAGGATCCAATAAGCAATACAAGCACCATATCCAAAGGCAGATCTGGGCAAGTACCAAACTGTGCTGAGGCAAATTTTATTTCATGTTATCGGCACCTGCACAGCTGACTGCATGCCATGGTCAGGGTGGAGGCTAACAGTCAGACAGCCTGAGGGTTGATCCCATCCATGAATGGTCCAATAGCAATCAAGACTCAATTACAACAGGAGGTCCACATAACACACACAAGGGAAATTTCTGGAGCACCCAGCTCAGGTAATCAAGGAGACTGCAGTACTGCATCCCACTGGACACCTAGTACATAAGGCTACCCCATGAAAACCAGGAGTCATAGGAGATGACAAACACACAGAAGCAGCCAAAATGGAGAGACAAGGAAACAGGCCCCAAAGAAAGAACAGGAGAAATCTCCAGAGAAAGAGCTAACTGAAATGGAAGCAAGCAATTTAGCAGATATAGAATTCAAAGTAATGGCTGTAAGGAAACTCAGCAGCATGAAAAAGAACAAAGAAATCATAAAAAAGGACCAATCAGAAATGAAGAATACAGTATTTAAAATGAAGAATACACTGGAAAAAATAAACAGTGGGTTGGATGAAGCAGAAGATCAAATCAGCAATTTGGTAGACAAGGTAGAAAAAACACCCAATTAGAACAGAAAAATGAAACTCATATTTTAAAAAATGAGTATACTTTAAGGAACCTTTGGGAAACATAAAGCATAACAATATCCACATAATAGGGGTTCCAGAAAGAGAAGAGACAGAGCAAAGGATCAGTCTTTAAAGAAATACTGATGGAAAACTTACTTAACCTGGTGAAGAAGAAAAAAACACACATGTCCAAAAAGCACAGAAAGTCCCCAAAAAGATGGACCCAAAAGACCCACACCAAGACACATCATAATTAAAATGGCAAAGGTCAAAGACAAAGAAAGAACCTTGAAAAACACAAGAGAAAGACAATTAACTACAAAGGAGTTCTGTTAAGACTGTCAGGGATTTATTCTGAGGATGAAAGATTGGTACAATATCCACAAATCAATAAATGTGATACACTACATAAATAATATGCAGGATAAAAACTACATGATCATATCTGTAGATGCAGAAAAAGCACTTGATGAAATCCATTAACATTTATGATAAAAAATGTCAGCAAAGTGAGAATAGAAGAAACATACCTCAACATAATAAAGGCCACGCATGACAAACCCAAAACAAGTATCACACTAAATGGGCAAAAACTAAGATCAGGAACAATACAGGGGTGTCCACTTTCACCACTCTTGTTCAACATAGTACTTAAAGTCCTAGCTGCAGCAATCAGATAAGAAGAGGAAACAAAAGGCATCCAACGTGGAAAGGAAGAAGTAAAACTGCCATAAACTGCAGATGATATGATACTGTATAGCAGAGGTGTTCAATCCATGGCCTGCGGCCACATGCAGCCCAGGATGGCCATGAATGTGGCCCAAGACAAAATCGTGAATTTACGTAAAACATTACAAGATTTTTTTGTGATTATGTGTAACAATTTATTTAATGTGTGGCATAAACAACTCTTCTTCCAGTGTGGCCCAAAGATGCCAAAAGGTTGGACACCCCTGGTATATAGAGAACTCTGAAGATTCCATAAAGAAAAAATACTAGAACTGATAAATGAATTCATTAAAGTAACAGAATACAAAATACATACCCAGAATTCAGTTGCACTTTTATATAGCAATAATGAACTATCAGAAAGAGGAACTAAGAAAATAGTCCCATTTGCAATTGCTTCAAAAAGAATAAAATATCTAGGAATAAATTTAACTAAGGATGTAAAAGACCTGGACTCAGAAAATAATAACACACTGAAGAAAGAAACTGAAAAAGATACAAATAAGTGGAAGCATATACTGTGTTCATAGACAGTAAAAATTGACATCATTAAAATGTTCATACTACCCAAAGGAATCTACAAATTTAATGCAACTCCTATCAAGATAGCGAGGGCATATTTCACAAAACTGAAACAAATATTCCAAAAATTTATATAGAACAACAAAAGGCTCTAAATAGCAACACTGATCTTGAGAAAGAATAAAAAGGTTGGACGAATCATACTACCTGATATCTAACTGTTCTACAAAGCCATAGTAATCAAAACAGCATAGTTGTGGCATAAAAAGAGACATATTAAAATAGGTCAATGGAACAGAATAGAGAGCCCAGAAATGAACTCATGCCTTTATAGTCAATCAGTATTTGAGAAAGGTGGCAAAAACATGTAATGGAGTAAAGAAGGTCTATTCAGTAAATGGTGTTGGGAAAATTGGACAGATATATGAAAAAAATAAAACTAGACAACCTTCTTACACCATACACATGAATAAACTCAAAATGGATTAAGGACTTAAATATTAGACTCAAAACCATAAAAATCCCAGTAGAAAACATAGGCAGTAAAATCTTGAACATTTTCTTGTAGCATTATTGTTTTTATATATATCTCCTTTAGGCAAGGAAAACAAAAGAAAAAAATAAACAAATGGGACTGTATCAAACTAAAAAGTTCTTACACAGCAAAGGAAACCATCAACAAATTAAAAGACAAGCCATTGAATGGGAGAATATATTCATCAATAATACATCTGATGAGGGGTTAATTACCAAAATTTATAAAGAACTTATAGAACTCAACACCAAAATAAAACAAAAAATTCAATTAAAAAATGGGTAAAGGATCTGAATAGACATTTCTCCATACAGGACATACAGTTGGACAATAGGCATATGAAGAGGCTCCACATGACAAATCTTCAGAGAAATACAAATTAATACCATAATGAGCTATCACTTCACACCAATGAGATTGGCTATCATCAATAAATTGACAAACAAGTGCTGGTGAGGATGTGGAGTAAATGGAACCCTAGTGCACTGTTGGTGGGAATGCAGATTGGTGCAACCACTGTGGACAGCAGTATGGAGATACCTCAAACAATTAAAAATGGAACTGCCTTATGATCCAGAAAACCCACTTCTGGGAATTTATACAGAGAAACCTCAAACACTAATTTGAAAGAATATATGCATCCCTATGTTCATTGCAGTGTTATTTTCGACTGCCAATATTTAAACACAGCACAAGTGTTCAACAGTAGATAAGTGAATAAAAAGTTGTGGTATATTTATACAATGGAAAACTACTTTTTATACATAAAAAAGAAGGAAATCTTACTATTTGTGATAGCATGGTTGGACCTGGAGAACATTATGCTAACTGAAATAAGCCAGTAAGAGAAAGAAAAGTATCATGTGATTCCACTTATATATGCAATCTAATGAATGAAATGAACTAAAAAGCAAAATAATGACAGACTCATAGAGAACAGGCTCACAGCTGCAAGGAGAATGGGGGATCAGGGACTAGGTGGAAGGGTAAAGGGACTGAACAAAAAAGTATAAAGAGGAAAAAAATCATGGGCATGATGGATATGGACAACAGTGTGAGGATTCTCAAGGTGAGGGGATTGAGGGAGGTGGAGGAAAATATAGGAGAGATAAATGATGATGTACAGAACTTGACTTGGGGTGGTGAACACACAATACAGTATACAGATGGTGTGTTATGGAACTGTGTACCTGAAACCTGTATAATTCTGTTAGCTAGCATTACCCCAATAAATTCAACATAAAGAATAAAAACTTTCTAGGTACAAAAAGCCCTCTAGGCTTAGAAAGCTTTACCAGTAAATTCTTTTAAAAATAAATTAACTAATTAATTAATTAAAATTAAAATAAAAGCAAACAGAACAAACACTAATGAGGCCTGGCTAACATAAGTAGGACATTCAAAGAGGCCAAAGGAAAAACTTTAAGTGTATGAAAATCCTGCAAATTTAGCCTTTCTCACAATTTTACATGTGTTAATAGTTTGATACTAAAGATAGCATGACTCATTGAAATAAATCATAGTCTGGCATTTGGGCTTAAACCTTACATTTATCCAAGCTGAACATATCTTAGCAGAAAAACAACTACATTTGTCAGCTCCCAAACCACTTCATATTCTAGCTACTTCATTAATTTCAGATAGACAAAGTCATGTTAAGAATTCTTTTAGATTCTCTGAAAAAAATATGTAGTGATGATCTTTATAATGAATGGCTATACTTTCCAACAATAATTACTATCTGTTTCTTATTGTGGCTAAAATAGCTTTAATCAATATGTGGTCATTAAAAATGAGATTTTTAATTAAAAATATATGTAATTTCAGCCAATATCACAGAACACTTGGCTATTAGTTTTGTCTTTCTGACTTAGTTTTAGTGTGGTCCCCTAAGTCTGATATCAAAGCAACACTAGAAAATGAAGTATGCTTTCAGTTAACTGTGCTACAGGATATGATAGAGAACATGGAAGTGTCACATGAAAATTCATCAGATGACCTTTCATATTATTAGGCTGTAAAGTTCCAAAAATCTATGGTCATCAATATGAACTGATTAGTCTCTATAAAAAGAAGAGTCAATTACTAAATATGGATTATTTGTGAATTCTATACAATGTTGTTCACTATACATCCAAAGGAGTTACATGAGGTCTGTCCAGAAAATATCCAGCTGTGTAATATAAAAAAAATAGAAACATTTATTGAAGAAGATACAAGATAAAAGAAAAATTTTACGTAGGATAATGATGTCTCAGTTTCCTTCAAAGTAGGCACCTTAGGACCTCACACAGTTCTCCCAATTGCCATCAGCTGCCCTGTCATATTTTCCTGAATCTCATCAATGGTGTGAAATCTCTTCCTTTTCAAAGTTAATTTTAGCTTTAGGAAAATCCAGAAGTCACAGGACACCAAATCTGGGCTGTAAGGAGGGCTGAGTCACCTGGGTGATTTGATGCTTCATCAAAAAATTCTGGAAAGACAAGATGCATGAGTGGGCACATTGTCCTGATGAAGCTTCCAATCACCAGTTGCCCATAGCTGTGGCCTTCTGAATCATCAGAATAGTTTCTGCAGAGGTATGTTCAAGCTTAATGCAAAATTTGATGCAGATTCATTGCTGTACTCACTCAGTCATTTTGAATGCAATGGCCACACAGTACACAAGCTCACTCAATGGTGTCTACCACCCCCCCCCACTAGTAAAGCTGTCATTGTTCATGCATGCATATTCCAGTCCATGCTCCTTGGTGGCCAGGTTACATTGATGTTGCACAAACTGTTCTTGTTATATTAACAGTGGTCAGACTTTTTCCAGACCAACCTCGTATATGATCTACCTGCATAAGAGGAGTAACATATATTCAGAATACCTATAGGCAATTCAGAGCTAATGAGATCCTTTTAAAAGATGAATTGATACACAAGGTACCAAACTCCTAGCTCAGCAAATGGAATTACCTCAAATTTTATTGAACTTGCCCTGCAGAGAATGGCACTTTCAAGTTACACCCCAATTTAGGATCTCAGTAACAACTGTGTGTAACTTCAAATGAAAGAGCTATCAGTACTGAGTTCCTACTCTACAAGTCAACTGTCATCAAAGCCAAGTCCACTTGGCTTTGAGCTAAGGCTTTGAGGACTGTTGAGCTAAGACTGTGAGGAAGACCAACAGAGACAGATACTAAAGACACAGTGGAAAGGGGAGATAAAACTATTGATCTAAGTGATGTGGATGCTGTGAGGCACCACCAGAGGTAACGTGGAAAAGTTGTCATTTTCTGGGTAACAACAAGAGTACATGCTGGCATATAGCAATCAAAATGGGGTGGCTCACACTGGAGAAATAATGTCACACTGCTCAAGAGTGAACACACAGTGGGACTCCTAACAGCGAAAGGATTTGCCACCAGCAGCTCCTCAGCTAGGAAACGACTAAGTCATTCATACCGTGTCTGTGGAACACTCTGCAGGGCTCCATTGATCCTGTGGTCTACACTCATGCATGTGGCTTGAAATACCTTCAGGTCTGACATCTGTAAATACAAGCAATGATTGCTCATTCTCCCTGTAATTAGGATGATGACAATGACTGTACAGCCTCTGCAGGTAGGTGTAAGTTAAGGCAGTAATTTAGCATTGTCTTTTACATATCCCTCCTTTAACCTATGAGAAACATTTTTGGAAGTGGGATGTGAAATCTTCATTTTAAAATTTATTGGGATGAAGGTGGAAGATGCTATTTTAATCTGATCAAGTCTTTATACATGCAACCAATATTTAGTGGATATCCCAAATGGTACATTCATTAGTTCCCAGTGTAATATATAAGATGCCCATCTCTGAATCCCAGTGTTTTGTGGGTACTTCTCTCATAATGCTTATATTACTCTACTTTAAAATAAAAATAATTTGATCACTTAACTAATTCATCCATGCAGCAAATATTTTGAATACATATCATGCGTTAATCACTGTGCTGGCCATTGTCTTGTTAATGAAAAAAAAACAGAAAAGGTTGCCATCTTCATGGAGTCACAGCTCAGGATGATAGACATTTAAAAAATTAAACAAATAATTGTAAAAATTACAATTTAGATAAGCCATAAGTATGAAGAAAGGCCAATTGCCTAGACCGTAGTCCCCTTGTCTAGACTGACTTAATGAGTCTATGTACAATAGAAAATAAGTAGATGTTTAAGAAAGAGTTTATTATATTGAGCTGACTGTAAGAAAAATGTCTTATAAGATTGTAAAACAATTTGAACTATAAAATTGTAGAAGTGATGTCTTTTCCCTACCATCATTACATTTGCTTTTCATTCCTTAAATAGTATTGAATGTTTTCCAAAATATATATTTCTAAGAGATAGACTATTTTTAATGTGCTCAATTATTAGATATGAGCTATATTTTTCAGAAATCTAGGGCAAACATTTGCTGCAGTTCACTGTAACATTTGAACCCAACTCAGGTTCCATTATTTTTGATACATAGGCTAAAGTCCTAATGTGCTTCTCATATTTTAGGCTAAGTGCTTATCAAACCTGCCTCAGTTATTTAAAACTCTCAAGTGTACTTTTGAACAGAGTATAAGAGGGCTAAGAGAAAAATGATGAAGCTGCCTGTTGTAAAGCCCTGGCATCCATAGATTCAACTGTCTTGAAAGAGTGAGTGATGCATACAAGACTCAGTTACTCTTAGGAAATAGTCAGACTACCAAATGTAAGCTGAGTTGTATCTCTGTGCCTTCTTGAGGTTTGCTTCTGCTCCTTGGAACTTCTACAGCTGATAATGAGTTCTTACAGCCAAAGAGTTAAGCATAGCAGGTGACCCCAAACCCTGCTCCAGCCCTAAAGATCGTATGGATCAGTCCCCATGCAGTAGATTGCAAAATATTGGGAGTATCACCCACTGGGATACTCCCAATATTGGGAAAATATTGGGAGTATCACCCATTGGGATACTCCCAATATTGGGACAAATCTGAAAGTACTCATATCTATAAACCCAATCCTAAAACTTTGAGGAATACTACATGTCTTTATTATAGTTTCCCTTAACAAGTAACACAAGCTTGCATGTGTGTCATTATCTAAAAATTCTCTTCCAGTCCTGAGCTTTACATTTTCTTGTTGCTTATGACCATCAGATAGATGATCTCCAGCAGAACTGAGGGCCAGAAAAAGGCTTGCTAGTAAACATTTAAATCTGTAATTGCCATCATTTATTCTTCATAAAGGGCTATGATTCAATCCACCAAGGTTTACTCTCTTCTAGAATACCAGAAAACAAAAAAATATATTACTCTTAAACATTCAAGGAGTTTACATTTCAATGAGAAGAAACAACTATTAAGCAAATAAGGCAGAAGCTAAATACAAAAGCAAAAGTATAAATGCACGGTCATAAGGACACAAAGGATAAAAGAGGGGAAGGGTGGCAATTTGGAGGTTTAGAGACAAGTCCAATATCAGGGAAGAGTAGTGCCCAGTGAATACACTCTGCAGGCCATGATAATGCAATGAAGCGATGAGGGCTAAAAGCACAGAGAAGGCATAACCAGGAAGATGAAGTGCTCCATTGAATACAGGTGGGGGCAGTGATGAGATGGAGCCAACGATGGCATGGATTTCAGCAGAGGCAAAGTTTACCCACTAGATGTATCTAACCTTTGTAAAGCTGTATCTGCAGGGATTATTTATTTCATTTAGGTTTGGGACATTATCCTTATGAGAATCCAGATGCTTTGGTACATTTTATCTTCAGAAGTTAACAGAAGAGTCTATCCTTGCCTAGGGTGGTATTTGTTGCTATAAATCATGACATGCTGAGTTTAGCTGCAGCTGTAAGCTGAAATATGCCTCCTTTTAACTTCTACTCAGTTGTCCCAGTTCTGCCCTCAGGAAATAACACAGATTAAGTTGAATCCCTCTTCAGTGCTGCAGCCATTGAACTGTCATTGAGGACCCCTTCTCTTCAGTTCCTCAGGTCCTCAGCCCCTTGAGCTATCCATGTGGACATGGACTCTGCTCTCTAAGCCATTCTGGTCATTTTCCTTTGGGCATACTCTAATTTGTCACATCTCTCCTAAGAAAGAAACCTGACCAGGACACAAATTTCTGGAGTACTGTGACTGGTAAGAGTGGTCAGGAACTGCAGCTTTCTCATCCTGCGCACTTTGTTTATGAAGACACCCTGAAATTGCTAGCGGTCCTTTGAAGCAGTCTCTCATCCTATTGGTGCCTCCTGAGTTTACAGTGTACCCACACTTGGAGACAGTTATCACATAGAATTTGTAAAGCCATCTGTTCCTGTGCAACTCCTCATTTAACTTCAGAGTCATACTACTGGTATATTACTGATTAGAACAGCAGCAAAGATGTCTATCACATTTCATGGGGAAAAAAAGCATTTATTATTGGCATTATAAAAATTGCCAGCATCTACTGAGCTCTCGTATATGCCAGATAATGTTCATCTTTTTCATGAATTACATTTTTAAAAAATTAAACTATGAATTTTATTATAAAAGTAATATGAACTAATAATAAGACATCACATAATATAAAAGGATATAATGTGAAAAGTAAATCTTACCCTTATCTTAACACCCCAGATTTCCATGTTTTGTATATCCCACTAAATTTTTTCTATGCATATATATTAAATATCATGTTTTTACATAATATGTATAATACTCTGATCTTAGATATTTTTAATCTAGTTCTTGGAAATCATTTTGTAACATCACGTACAGAGTCATTTGAATCTTTCTAATAGCTACATGTATTTTACTGGGTGAATATGCCCCCATTTTGCATCTCCTTTAATTCTAATGACAATCATATGCATTGGGTCTTATTATCTTTATTAAACATACAGAAGAGCAAGCTTTAAAGAAATCATTACCACACTGGCAAGTGTGGCTCAGGTGGTTGGATCAGCATCCCATAACCAAAGGGTTGCAGTTCAATTCCTAGTCAGGAGACATACCTATGTTGTGAGTTCAATCCCTGGTCCACGTACGCACGGGAGGCTACAAATCAACACTTCTCTCGCATCAATGTTTCTCTATCTCCTCCTTTCTCTTTAAAAGCAATGAAAAAAATGCCTCAAGTGAGGATAAAAAATAAATCATTACCTTGCTCAGTGCCATACATTTGAAATGTATCTCAGGAAGTGTTCAAGTGCCTATCTTCCAAACTCTAGATTTTATCCATGTATGTTATTACTAAACCCTCTAGAAAAATAATTTTCAGGGGTAGATTTCATAATACTTCAAAAACAATTTTTTAAAGTGCATAATGGATTTTCCTCCTTTATATTTTGCAGTTGGTACAATAAGATTTTAACAGTAGCCTCCAGCTTTTTATTATTAGCAAAAATGTTAAAATAGCTCAGATTGCCATGACCTAGTTCACCCTCAGGAGTCCATGGACATCAACAATAATTTCCAAGACTAATCACAGGATGAAATAATATAATCCATGTTCATAAGCACTATTAATTTCTATACAACTTCAAAATTTTGTTGTGCAGGTGCTTTTTGTTCTTATTTTTAATATATTTTATTGATTATGCTATTACAGTTATGCTCATATTTCCCTATTTGCCCTCCTCCACCCAGTACCCCCTATTTTCTCTCACAGTCCTCCCCTTAGTTCATGTCCATGGGTCATGCATATAAGTTCTTTTGCTTCTCCATTTCCTATAATGGATCTACCAATTTCTACTTCCTAATCCCTGTCTTTTCCCTCATTCTTCCTCTTCCCCCTTGCAACTGATAATCCCCCAAATTATCTCCATATCTATGATTGTACTTCTGTTCTGCTTGTTTGCTTCGTTTGTTTTTTAGATTCAATTGTTGATAGTTGTGAATGTATTGCTGTTTTAATTGTTCATAGTTTTGATCTTCTTCTTTTTCTTAAATAAGTGCCTTTAACATTTCATGTAATAATGGCTTGATGATGATGAACCCCTTTACCTTTACCTTTACCTTGCCTGGGAAGCACTTTATGGGTCCTTACATTCTAAATGATAGTTTTGCTGGATAGAGTAATCTTGGATGTAGGTCCCTGCTTTTCATCACTTTGAATACTTCTTACCAGACCCTTCTTGCCTGCAAAGTTTCTTTTGAGAAATCAGCTGACAGTCTTATGAGAACTCCTTTATGGGTAACTATCTGCTTTTTTTCTTGCTGCTTTTAAGATTCTCTCTTTAACCTTTGGCATTTTAATTATGATATTTCTTGTTCTGGTCCTCTTTTTGTCCATCTTGTTTGGGACTCTCTGTGTTTCCTGGGTTTGTATGTCTATTTTCTTCACCAATATAGGGAAGTTTTCTTTCATTATTTTTTTAAATAAGTTTTCAATTTCTTGCTCTTTCTCTTCTCCCTCCAGTACCATTGAGATTTGAATGTTGTCTCCTTAGACTATTCTTGTTTTTTTGAATTTTTTTTCTTCTTGATGTTCTGATCAAATGTTTTGTTTCTTCCTTATGTTCCAAATCATTGATTTGATTCTTGGCTTCATTCACTCCACTGTTGGTTCCCTGTAAATTTTTCTTTATTTCACTTAGTGTAACCTTCATTTCTTCCTGGGTTTTTTATGCTGCTGAAGTACCCAATGAATTCCTTGAGCATCCTAATAACCAGTATTTTGATTCTGCATCTAATAGATTGGTTATCTCCATTTTGTTTAGTTCTTTTTTGGAGGGTTTGTTCTGTTCTTTCATTTGGGCCATATTTCTTTGTCTCCTCATTTTGGCATCCTCCCTGTATTATTCCTATGTATTAGGTAGAGCTGCTGTGACTACCTAACTTAGCAGTGCAGCCTATTGCAGAAAAACACACCTGTAACTTTGATGTGGCAGAAGCTTAGATAATCTCCAAGGAAGGGCAACCCATGAAACCAGATTGATGGAATCTCAGATATGGAATACCTCTCTGTGGCTCTGTAGTGGGGAGTGCTCAGAAAATGGAGAGTGGCTGCTCCCTATCCTCTGGAGTTTTGTCCTGAAGGAAGCTGTCCCCAGGTACTCTCACTATTGCCAGACACTTCAGTTTCTCCCTGTGTGTCACTGGTGCCCTTCCAGCTGCTGCTCTGGTGCTAGAACCCAGAGGGAGTAAGTCTATGTAATTCCTAAGTTCATTGCTGGCCCTTTAGGAGGAAATGCCTTGAGAATCCTTCAGTTTCTTCTGTATCCCCATCTCACCCTGGTTTCTACAGCAAGAATTTATGGGGATTTTTCATCCTGACTCTGGAACCCTGGGCTGGGTGGTCTGGTGTGGTGCTGGAATCCCTCACTCCTGAGGTAGCCCTTCCAATTTTTATCTACCACACATGGGTGTGGGACCACTCATTCCATATCTCTGTGTCTCTGCATCTCCTCCCCTCCTACCCATCTGAATGAATATGACTTCTTTAATTCCTTTGTTGTCAGACTTCCATACAGCTCAATTTTCTGATGATTCTGGGTGATTGTTGTTTTATAGTTTAGTTGTAATATTTTCTGTGGTTGTACAAGGACACAAGCCCTGTTTACCTATGCCTCCATCTCGACCAGAAGTCTTCTTGTTTTCATTTATTTTTAACAGAAATTGTTACAACAACCAGAAATATCTCAAATTATGTATTAAAAATCTGTTTTATTAATAAAGTTTAATATTTTTATGTACCCTGTTTAAGAAATCCATAGTTGGTTCTATCCCTTGAACTCAAATGCCATCATTGTCTCTTGAGTAAAGCTGCTAATTGCATGTAGAAAATATTAAAACACAATTATGATGCTGCTAAAAGAATAAACATGTCAAGTGTCAAAAATATTGTATGTCTGCTGTGTTTTAAATTAAGTCAAAATAGATTGCCTAAATTTGTTCTTTTCAGTGACTGTTTGAGAAAATAAAAAAAGAAACACCTGTTTTATTAACACATTCACTATGCATCAGTGCTGTTCATCTTTACAACAAATAAATTAAGATTTTGGGTCCTCTTGCAATTCTCCATTCAGTCTGACTGACTCTGACACCTCTCTAATCAAATATATCCACATGATATTGTAAGCCCCATTATAGTACATTAATAGCTTGTAAAGTGAAATTGATGCAGCATGATAGACTGTATTCCTGAAGCAGTGACAAATATCAATGATAGATGCACTAATGGATATGTTGAATTGCAATAAATATAAATGCAGAATAGCAATTGCAGAGCATTAAAAATGTCATCTTGTGAGTTTAGGTATTTATGAGACTGAGCCAGCTGGAAACAAGAATGGTGAGTTCCTATGAACTACTGCAACTCTGAGGTTCCAAAGAAAGCAGATGCTTTTTCATCAAATAGGTCAGACCGCCGGCAAATTGTTGTCACAGCTGTGCCATTGTCAATCAGGCCTCCAATGACTCAGCCCTTTGTTTTTTCCTGCTTGCACATCTTACCCCACCTATTCCCTGGGCTTGGGTACTTCACTCTTGCAAACTTTCCAACACATTTTCCCTTGGTGACTCTTCTCACATGTTTTGATTCATCTCCCAGGCATTGATCTAAAACTCAGAGAAGTAACATTAGGGAAGCATCTCAGCTACTTCAAAAGACATTGCTATTCCTTCTGGGCTATTTTGGCATGTCAAACCAACAGACCAAGCAGAAATGCTCCCTGCTATTACCCATTTGCCTCTGTTGTGTTCAGTGCACCTTTCTGGGCTTCCTAAACCCTAAAGACTTAGTTTAATATCAGCAAAATCCAGCAGAACAGCTCGGTCCAGGATACTGAAAGACAGAGAGAACTCATATGGATTCGTGTCATGCTCAAGCAAAAGCCATAGCATCAGGGCCAAGTCACAGACAGGCTCTAGCAGAAAAGAGGTGGACCTAGAACTATATTAGCAACATTTTTTTAGTATGTGCCAATCTCAAGCTCAGGTTTGATAATGAGGGTGTTATAGTTACCCAGACATGCTCCTTGCATTTCTTGGACTTTCATCTGCACCCAATGTTTTCATAAATTGATGCAGATTTATAGTCACATGTTAAAGTAAATTACTCAATATTGTTTGGAATCAGATGTTAAAATGTGCTCTTGACGCTAATAGAAAATAGTCATTAATGTTTTGTCAGAAGATTACTAGATTTGCCAAAATATAAATAAATAGTTGGTCATTATAATTCAGCTTATAATTACAAATTCAGTTTATAATCCACTTTGTTGGAAAAGTAAGTTAGTTTATCATTCATTGTGCTTATCACAAAATCATAACTAAACTCTGTATTAAATATTAGTGGCATTCGTCTGTCATTGCTATTCTATACAGGTAAACAACAGAAATAGCAAACTGAAGAAAAAAGCAGGACAATTTGCAACACAACAAAATTAAAAAGACAACATGACATTTTTAGTCTAAACATGATATCCCTCATCTAAAAGCCTAGACATATCACATCAAAAGTAGAGGAATCATAAAAACCTGACCCTCCAATATATATATATGTCTTGTTGGTTGCTTAATCAATTTTGAAAAATATAGAAACCATTCAGCCTTAAAATGAAATTTTAATATAATGCTAAAACTCACCAAAACTTGTGTGAATCAGTTTGATTTTTTAACAGCTAAGATAAAAAACAATCAAGGCTATTTTATAGCAAATTAGTAAATAGAATGAAAATTTTTTAAAAAGTTGAGAATCAGAAAGGGAAAACTTTAAAGTGATTATTGATAGATATATATTTATTGTCATTTCACTTTTTAACTATTTTCCTCCTTTTTCTTTTTCTTTTTCTTCTTAAAGCAAGCATTTGTTGCAATACTGATTTGGTATTAACAAACTCCTTTAGCCTTTTCTTGTCTGAGAAAAAAGTACAATAAAAAAAAAACTGTAAGGTTAAATAAATAAGTGCCCTAAAAAGGGGGGGATAATTTTTTTGGAATTCCTCCATTATCATTAGTCCTCAAATTTAAACAATGTTTTATAAAACATCAATTATAATCCAACCAACTTTTTAAACTCTGGTGGTTAGAAAATTATTCACTGAGTAAATATTATTTGATTATCTTCTGTTATTAACCAAGGAATATAAAGAAAACAAGCAAGATCCTGTACTCATAAGGTCTTATATTATGCCAAGGTAAGGGGGAAGATAGAACATACATTTTTTAAAAAAATTTTAAAGATTTTATTTATTTGCCCTGGCTGGTGTGGCTCAGTGAATTAAGTGCCAAAGGATTGTGAACCAAAAGGGTTGCTGGTTTGATTCCTAGTCAGGGCACATACCTGGGTTGTGGGCCAGGTCCCCAGTAGGGCACACATGAGAGGCAACCACACATTGATGTTTCTCTCCTTCCTTTTCTCTCTCCCTTCCCCTCTCTCTAAAAATAAATAAAAGCTTTTTATTTATTTACTTTAAAATCACTTATTTAAAAAATGTTTTTTAAAGATTTGTTTTATTTTATTTATTTTTAGATGGCAGGGAAGGGAGGGAGAAAAGGACAGAGAGAAATGTCAATGTGTGGTTTCCTCTGGTGCACCCCCTACTGGGGACCTGGCCCACAACCCAGGCATGTGCCCTGACTGGGAATCAAACCAGCGACTCTTTGGTTCACAGGCCAGCATTCATTCCACTGAGCCACACCAGCCAGGGCAGAACACACATTTTTAAAAGTAAACAATAAAAATATTACATACTGATGAATATAATGCAATACAAAGCATTAAAATAGAATGATGTCAGGTGAGTAATAAGATTTCTTTTTCAGGATGTTCAGAAAAAGCCTCTCTGAAGAAGTTGATATTTAATTGTAAAATTACAAATGATGGCAAAGCAGTCATATGAAATTAGAGGAAGGACACTTCAAGTAGCAGAATCATTGGTGCAAAGGTCTTGAGGCAAAGACAAATTTGGCAAGTTTGAGGGAAAAAGAAGGGCACTCTGACAGAACTATATGGGGAGAGAAAGAGTGATTGAAATGCTCTTACAAACTTTTTAATTCAGAAGAGAGAGTTTGGATCTGATGATGAAAAGCCACCAGAGGGTTTCAGCAGGGTTATGACATAACTTGAATTATTTTTAAAAACTCATTCTGTAACAGACTTAAGGAGGCAGGAGGAAAATCATTTAGGAGACTATTGCCCAAATCCACGTGGGTTGGGCTATTGTCACAGTAGCAGAGATACAGAGAAGTGGGAGGTTTCAGTATAGTTTCAAATATTTTGAAAGAAGGCTTGCTAGCACTTGTCCTTGAAACTGATGAAGAGGGTAAGAAGACATTAAGAATTATTCTCAGATTTGCTTGTTTCTTTGTTTATTTGATGCACTGGTTTGATAGTAATACCATTGATCTAAATGGGAAAGCCTCAAGTAAGAGAAGGTTTTGGAGAAAATAAAGTATTCTGATCTAGCTATGTTAAATTTAAGATGCTGTGTGGCAAAGGATTACTCAAAAGCTTAGAGAGCTCAAATTCTGCACAACCCATAGAAAGGACTGAACCTTGACCAGTTTCTGGGAGACCACCTGTAAGCTCTTGGAATATCCTGTCTATTAAAAGTGTCTTTATATACCTGTAGCCTTGGGCAATGCTAGTTTATGCTAACAATTTGATGTACAATATACCGGTTTGACCTCTGGTGGGGCTGTGGACTGAGCAGCTAAATTTTGTTGTACAGGCACTCCATATCTATGGGACTAACCCCCAAGCAAAACCCTGGACACCAAGGCTCAGATAGTTTCCCTGGTTGGCAGTACTTCACGTGTTCTGTTGCACATAGTTGCTGGGAGAATTGAGTGTTGTCCTTAGAACTCTATTAGCATAGAACAAATGGAGGCTAGTGCCTGATTTCTCCTGTACTTCAGCCTACCTGCCTTTTAAACTTGCTGAATTTAATGTATCCTTTCACTCTATTAACGTGACACCATGAGTATAAGAGCTTTCTGCGTTGTGACAGTCCCCCTGGCAAATCACTGAAGCTGAGAGTAGTCTTGGGGACTCTGATTCAATGTATATTGACTGAGTATCAAAGAGGAGATGTCCTATAGGCTATTGGCTAAGGAAGTTCAGAATTATAGGAGGAATCAAAACTGGCAATAATGATTTGAGCCACAAGCATACGGATGCTCCTAAGTTGTGGGAGCATCACCTAGGAAGTGGTGCCGGGAATATCACCTAGAAAGAGTCAGCTGATTTAAAAAAAAACTGAATTGGATTAAGTCCCTGCTTTTAGAAGCTCCCATTATTGTCAGGAGGCCAAGAGGACACAGATGGGGATGGACACAGAAGCCACTACTTATAAACAGAGAAGAGAAAGCAGCAGTCAGTTGCAGCAGAGGAAGGCATCCCATTGTAGGGGGTCACTGGCCCAGGATCCTGAAGGATAAGTAATACTTTCCTGATCATTTGGTAAGGGACCCCCATGCAAAGAGGAAAATTACTCATAATTTATTTAGTTTGAGGAAACTAATATATTTAGTAATTTAGCATTTGAGGAAAGGGCTTAAAATGCTCTGATAGAATAATATATCCCCAATCATTCATATCCTAATCCCAAGAATCTGTAAATATGTAAAGAGAACTTTGCAGATATGAATAAGATTGTGGACCTTAGAATGAGATTATCCTGGATTATACAGGTAGACCTAATGTAATTATATAAGTTTTTAAAAGCAGGGGTTTTTTTCTCCTGGTTGTGGTCAGAGAGAGATGTGATGATGGAAGAAAGGTCGAAGAGATACTACTGAAAACTGCTGGCTTTGAACATGGAGTAAGGTATATACAAGTAGTATAGGCAATCTCTAAAAGCTGAAGAAAACAAGAAAATGAATTATTTTTCTGAGCCTCCAGAAGGAGAGTAGCCCTGAAAAAAACTTAAAATTAAGCCAGTGACATCCACGTCAGATTTCTGATCTATAGAACTACACAATAATAAACACTTGTTGTTTTAAATTGCAATAAAAATAGAAAACCAATACAAATACAAAAAAAATGATGATATTCAGGTCTTTCTCTTTTTGTCTGTGCAGTTTAAATCTTCTTTTTAAAAAATATAAGAAAATGATGATGGAATCTTCAAAAATTCAAGATACTTGACAGGAATAATCTCTTTATAATCCTTGAACTCTTGCTATAGCATAAGATGCTTATTTTTTAAATGAGATACTTTATAAAGATAAATCCTTGTTTCCTGGTGCTTTATTGAACAAAATAAACAATATTCAGGTTGTTGCAGCACCAGGAGCTCATGCTTAAGGATGGCTTAATGTAATTTTCTTCTAATTTCTGCCATGCAAATCATAGTCAACTGTACAAATTGGGAGACCAAAGAGAAAAGACTTCATAACTCTACCCAAAATAACCAAACCAGCCTGCCCTTTATCTATATTATATATTGGGTGCCGATGAGAGATTGTTCTTAAACAAAATGTTGCTGTTTTAAATAGCTGGAAAACTAGTAACCTGAGTCATCTCAGTTCTGAAAAACTCAGACCTTTGGTGGTCTATTCCAAATAAAAATGGTGGTCAATGATGCCATCATACTACTTACCCAGTCATAAAAATTATCAAATTAGGACTCCCTTTCATGATACTTAACTTGAGCTCCACGCAAGATGAAAAAATGTCTGGTTACCCACAGTGCCTAACACAGTGTTAAATGATGAAAGTCACTACTTCCTAAGTATTTTGAACAGAATACTGATATCATGGAAAGATCCAGACCAAAAAATGTTCCAGTAGTCAGATAAATTTAGGAAAACTTATACATCCCTTAGAAATTTACAATGCTATTGAGAGCTCCGTGGTACAGATGTCTATTTCCCTTTGTTCAACCCAATATTTCCCAAAGTTACATGATCACCAAATTCTTAGAATGGGGCTTGGGGGAAGGTGGGAGGCCATTCCATGGAGCTGGTGTTCCCACAGAACACAACACATAGTTTAAAATGCTTACTTAAACTGTTTTCAGAGAAAGAAAATATTTTCAAACACTGGTCTTCTTTGAACCAAGATAGTTTTACTCTAATTATGCTATTTTTCTTTAAAGAACTTATTTACTATAGATAAAGAAGTCACAACCATAATAAGTCTCTGTGTCTCCACAAATTGTGTATGTTTGTTGTTTTCCTTCAGTGCCTGTCTCTCAAGGTCTTAGTTACTGTTTTGTACTTGTTTCTGCTTTTTCTCTTCAATTGCCTTGAGTCTTGAGCCACTGCAGGAGCTGACTCTACTCTAAAGGCCAGTGCTCAGCCTTAAGGATACCTAGAAGGATAAATAGCCTTAAGGACATCTAGATAGGTTAACTTGGGAATATGGAAACATGGTTCAGAATACACAGGCCAGGATGCTCTGAGCATATAGGCTCTCTAAAGAGGAAGAAATCCTTAATTCTGTCTTTCTCTTGGTCAACTTCCATACCCTGAGGTAGCTGAGACAGAAAGCAGCCTTCTTTCAGCTGCATACTTGAATACATCACCGGAATTTTCATCAAGGACATGATGGGAGATATGGCCCTCATGTTCTTTGAATACAGGACAGTTCTGTTCCTTGAAAAGAATTTGTAGCCTGATGAATTCCTTGTTTGAAATACTGATAAGTAAATCTCTGTTAACTGAGTGATAATATTGCTGCCTTTTATATATCCCTAGATTTTAATGAAGTCATTAAATTCATTTTTGAAAGAAGATAAAGCCAGATATCAACCCTGACCTTGAGTGTCTCATTGACAACCACTTTTCATATAACAGAAAACATAACTTTGAATGACAATTTGGGTTAATTTTTCCCTAAAAAAAAAGTTAACTTCTATATAACTCAGTTCCCTCATCTGTGAAATGAAGGAATTTGTTTAGAGTGCTGCTAAGGTCCCTTGCTTTGCTAAATTTGTGACTAATATAGTATAAACTGTTACATAAATGTAAACATCTATTGTTTCCATTGTTAATAATAATAATAATAAAGCAATTCCATGAATACATGCACCAAAAATTATATTGTGTCTAAATTTGTGTAACTCAGATAGTGGTAAGGTGTTTATCTCAGCAATTTTGTGAAAAGGGACAGCAAGAAAACTGCTACAAAAATGAAAACGAAAATAGAAATTTCATTATATACATAGATGAAATTTGTCAAATGGACTAGTTTCCCACTTTAATTAATTGTTATTCTCTTAATATTACTTCTCAGCTTCATAACACAGTTACAAAATTAGTGTTTGTTTTATTATATATTGAGATATTTTCCCTAGGCATTGCTGACTTGCATTCTGTGGACCCAAATGGAATTTTGTGTTCCTCTCCTACACTCATGTTCCTGTGTAACCTTAGAAGCAGACTTTAAAACATGACAGTTTGGGAAGTCCCAGAATGGGACGTAAAGGTTTTTTCCAGTGACTGTCCTGTGAAAACAACTCAGAGAATCCCCATTGTTTAAGGCTGGTCTGTCAGTTATTTTCTAATGCTAGTTCATATCTCTTCCTAAAAATAGTAGGATCTACACAGTTTCTCCCAGTTGCCTCCACACACCAGGTAATTCAACTCTGTTTAGTACATTCAAGTATTCACAACAACTAAGTATTTACTCTGGGCCAAGGACTATGACAGGACCTGCGACCACAGAGAAGCAATTAGACAATTCAACATGTAGAATTATATACCAATGAATCTAATTGGAATTTAAAATATTGGTATATAGATCATTAGTCAATATTGTTGAAAGAAAAAAATATAAAAGAGTCCTTGGCACCTGTGTGAGTAGATAATAAAGAATAAACCAGACTTCCAGCCAAGATGGAGGCATAGGTAGATACACTATGCCTCCTCACACAACCAAAAGGACAACAACAAATTTAAAAACAAAAACAGCAAGAATTGACAGAAAATCGAACTGTATGGAAGTCTGACCACCAAGGAATTAAAGAAGAAACATTTATCCAGACTGGTAGGAGGGGCAGAGACCAGCAGCCCAGTGTAAAGGACTCATGGCAAGGCAGTGGCTGGAAGACCAGGGCAGATGAGGCCAAGGCTGGTGGGCAGGATGAGGCAGCAGCTGGCAGAGTGAGTATTTCCACATTTCTGTGCGGATAAACTTGGAGGAACAACTGGGGAGCAAAACAGACTGTGCAACCCAGGGCTGCATTGCAGGGAAATAAAGCCTCAGAACCTCTGACTAAAAAAACTTGTGGGGGTTGAGGCAGTGGGAGAAACTCCCAGCCTCACAGAAAAGGTCACTGGAGAGACTCATAGGGTTCTAGAACATACACAAACTCACCTACGTGAGAATCAGCACCAGAAAGGCCCAATTTGCTTGTGGGTAGTGGGGGAAGTGACTAAAAGCTGGGGGAGAGCTAAGAGAGCAGCATTGCTCCCTTTGGACTCCTCCCCCACATACTGCCCCATAAGGCAGTGATGTGGGTTGCTCCACCCTGGTGAATACCTAAGTCTCCACCCCTTAGTATGCAACAGGTCTGCTGAGATGAAAAAAAAAAGGCCCAAATGAAAGAACAGATAAAAGCTCCATAAAAAATACAAGTAAGCAATGTAGAGATAGCCAACCTATCAAATGCAGAATTCAGAACACTGGTAATCAGGATGCTCACAGAATTGAAAAAGTGAAGGCTATTAAAAGTAGAATAAAGAAAAATGTGCAGGGAACCAACAGTGAAGGGAAGGAAACTGGGACTCAAAACAATGGTTTGGACCAGAAGGAAGAAATAAACATTCAACCAGAATAAAATGAAGAAAAAAGAATTCAAAAAAGTGAGGAAAGGCTTAGGAATTTCCAGAACATCTTTAAATGTTCCAACATCTGAGTCATAGGGGTGTCAGAAGGAGAAGAGGAAGAGCAAAATATCGAAAACTTATTCAAAAAATAATGGAGGAGAATTTCCCTAATCTGGCAAAGGAAATACACTTTGAGGAAGTCCAGAAAGCCCAGAGAGTCCCAAAGAAATTGGGCCCAAAGAAGCATACACCAAGGCACATCATAATTACATTACCCAAGATTAAGGATAAGGAGAGACTCTTAAAAGTAGCAAGAGAAAAGGAGACAGTTACCTACAAAGGAGTGTCCACAAGACTATCAGCTGATTTCTCAAAAGAAATCTTATAGGCAAGAAGAGTCTGGAAGGTAGTATTCAAAGTCATGAAAGGCAAAGACCTACCAGTACATCCAAGATTATTCTATCCAGCAAAGCTCTTATTTAGAATGAAAAAGCAGATAAAGTACTTCACAGATAAGGTCAAGTTAAAGGAGTACATCATCACCAAGTTCTTATTATATGAAATGTTAAAGTGACTTATCTAAGAAAAAGATCAAAAGTATGAAGAGTAAAATGATAATAAACTCACAACTATCAACAACTGAATCTAAAAACAAGAACAAACTAAGCAAACAACTAGAACAGGAACAGAATCACAGAAATGGAGATCACCTAGAGGGTATCAGCAGGGAAGGGGAGGGGAGATGGGTGAAAAGGTACAAGGAATAAGTAGCATAAATGGTAGGTACAAAATAGACAGGGGAGGTTAAGAATAGTATGGGGAATATAGAAGCCAAAGAACTTATATGTAAGACCAATGGACATGAATTAAGGGGGTGGGTGAGGGAATGCAGGTGGGAGGGGGTGTGCAGGGTGGAGGGGAATAAAGTGGGGAAAATAGGACACTGTAATAGCATAATCAATAAAATATATTAAAAATGCATATATATCAAAAAAGAATAAAAATAGAAGGAAAACTAAATACCTATATATCAGAAGGTAGTGTTACTTTATTCTAATTCATTATTACTCTGGTATAACTTTGGCACAGCACTTAAGTTTTAGGTTGTGATATTTTCATCCCAAACCAGCTTGTATCACAATCGTTTTTTATATTAAGTAAACAAAAATACCAAAAAAAAAAAAACATGGAGATAGCACAACTGGAGAAGAATAGTGCTAAAACAAGACCTATGCAACTAACTAGTGCTGAGTCTTGGTTCACTGCACTTCGCTGAGGATAGAGAACCACAAAAGTGAGGCCCCAAGCAGTATCCTGTCCATATGGCTGCCAAGTGAAAGGAAGGGCCAATGGGCTGAAGCTAGCAGCAGGAAGCATTGTAGCAGTGAGCATATGCCTGTACTGAGATGTTTTCCCTCCTGTGTTGTTCTAGTTAAAACAGCAAAAGCAGAACCCCCTAAGTGCTAGAACAATAGGCAGGAAACAACCTAGGGACATAGTCTCTTGCTATAATTTGAAAACGGTGCTTTGAAAGTGGAGAGAATTTAAGATTGAAGCTTCTAGAAGAAGCTCTCTCTTGGTGGGAAAGAGACAGGGATCATGTAGTATTCTACATTTGCTTACTCAAAATATGTGCTTCATTATTTTAAAAAGATATGATGATAGTATGCCATTACATATACATTTAATTTGAGGTGACAGTTTCCAGACCCCCTCATCCAAGCAAGAACTTCATTATTTCTGGCAAAGATCCCAGAGAGGATCTCCATAACTCAAAAACTGACATATTACTTTTGTTCAGTACCAACCATTGTAATACTGCCAAAACTGCTAGAATTGCACATAGTCCCAAATCAATCTTAGCAACAACAATGGTTGTAGCAGGTAAGTATCTAATATCCAATTTGAGATACACAATGTTCAGAGATGTATCAATATATTCAGAAACCAGACTTTGAACACAAATGAGATGCAGTATTGTTAAATCTTCAGTTGAATTTGTCTACTTTTTATTGTGCAGGACTTCTTTGTCCTTTTCTACATATAAAATTCATCTGTTGCATCCTTTTTAAAGAACCATATTTAATGAAAAACCAAAAGCAGAGCAAATAATGCTCATTTTGGTCCTTGCTAACTTAAAATACTAAATTACTAATAAAATCAATGTACTGAAAATCTTGAATTATATTATTAATACTTTCTATCACTATTGCTTAACCTCTGTTAGCCTTAAATTCATATTGGTGAAATAATATTCAAGTTTGGTTTTTCAAATTATTTTAAAGCTGAAGGAGGAAGTCATGTGCCATATAATGAACTGCAAGCTTTTTGAGAGCAGGGCCACGTCCATTCATTATCTCATGCCTAGCCCAACAATGCCTTCCACTTGGACATTGCTCACTAAATGTTGGTTGAATGAACAAGTGAATTGAAGAATGAATGACATAATAAAATAACAAGAATTTAAACAATACCCTGATAATTCATGCACAACTATCTTTTTATATGAGAGGAAGGAAGATTCAAAAGACTGGGTTATTAAAATTAATTGTCCACTATAATTGAATTCATCAGATAACTTGACTTAAATTCACTAGATAATTTCTCTCCAATTACAGACACAATAATCTGATATGGGCACAGCGCCAGCATGAACACTGGATCATAGTGATCACTCAGAATTAGACTTGTTTTATTCATCTTTGTATTCTTTCCAAGAGGATAAGATTATTTCTTACCTTTGTTTAGAGAAATATTTATGCCTGCCTACCTCCACTTCTCTAAGTAACCAATGTGTTAAACAAAATGTCTCTATTTTGATTAGGACAAAGTAAAACTGAATTAAACTATGTTTAGTCCTGATTTCTGATTAACAATTTCTTGTCAGCATTATAGGTTTTTTAAAAATTGCTAAATTAGGATGAGATATAACTTCTTACATATCTATTTTCTTGACTTTAAAGAGACAACTCTCTCTGATTTAAAAAATATGAAAACACTGCATAATGTTTATCTTATACTATAAATAATAAATCTGATATTTTATTCTAACTTTATAATCAACATTTTGTATCTTAAAAGAGAAAAATAAAATCAGTTACAAAGGAAATGGGGAATAAATACTGGTTAAAAACACAAAGTAGTACTATATAGGAACATAAGTCAGAAAATGAACTAAGATCTATTTAAACTCTTAAAAATTAAAGTACAATTTCCTGACATAATTCTAGAAACTTCATGAAATATTTGTCCTTATTATAAACTCTTGTAATTTTCATGGTCGTATGGTTTTTAATTATTTCACAGCATGGCATGAACTTAATTCTCTAGAGGCAAATACTCATGAGTCCATCTTGATTACTTTTTACCCTGCATTTATTCAGAAGAAATCAGTGAAAATAGCATATTAGTATAACATTTCATGTAAATAGATGTCTTGGGTATTTTCTAAAGCTCCAAAGCTTCAAGATTTCAAAAAAATCCCAAATATTTTGCTCAAGTATTTTTTATCACCTTCTGTAATTTGACTCAGAAACTTAACATCCATTTTTGCATTATTACCCTTACTCTGCTGAAAACTTTAAGAATTAAACACAACAAAGTTTCACTTACCTTAAAGGAGATTTGTTTTCATAAAGTCTTCTTACTATGACCTTGGTTCTCTGGTCAAAAGCAACACAGAGACTTTCCCCTCTTCTCTTCCTCTTCTCTGAGAGCCAGTGGGTTGATGGTTTTCTCTCTGTCTGTGATAAATACAGCAGAAGACACTCAGAGTTTGTCCTCACTCCTGATGCCACACACCTTTTCTTGGCATTTCATTTGGTCCCAAGGGAAAATTCCTGCAGAAATTTCCTTCTCCATAATCTCTTGACAGATGGCTCTGCTGGCAAAAGCCCTAATTCTTAGAAGTGCTTTAATAGGCTTTTATTCTTCCACATCGCCTCCTCACAGGTTTTATTTTTTAATTGCACACTGGTTGATGCCTCCGTGTCCTAACAGGCCAGAGGGTCATTGCCCTCTTGTATTTCTCCCAGCTAATCTGCTTTTCTGTTTTTGATTTCAATAAATTTACAAAGCTAGTTTCCTTTTCATTTTTTTTCTGCTCCTATACCCACAGGCAGTTGGAAAAAAGGCCCAATTATTTACTTTAAAGCACAAACTAAATAAATATTGAACTGCTCAAGTACAAATAAAGTAAATTTGTGTAGGCATTGATAAATTTGTAAACCAGAAAAAAACTAAATACCGGTTTCATGTAATATATGATAATACGTGTGTTCCTCTGATAAGTGCCTTTGTTATGTCGTGTCTGTCTGTCTGTCTCTCTCTGTATCTTATCTGTCATCTTTTTTAGAGAATTAAGAAAACATACCCTGAAATTACAGGCTCTATTGTCATCTAGACAATATTGCTTAAGATAGTAATGAGAATACTCAGTTCTTAATTCTTTCATTCTCATCCCTAAATATGATAAAAAGCTGGTTGATTCAAAAATAATAGTAAACTAATGACTATAAACTTAGGCAAGGAATTTGAACCAAGCATAAGGTAAGGTAGGGAGTGATGGGAACCGTGGCAAACTGGGACACACGTGCCCATTGGTAAAGGACAGTAGCTGCTCGTCTTCGGGCTGTCACTGTCTGGTGCAACCTCAAAGTCTAAGCAGTCTAAGAACCCTGTTTTTCAAGAGAATCCTCATATCTGGATTTTTACGTGGGAAAAAACTCTCATGCTTTATAAATGATAGAGGATACTATGGGAGCTAAGCCTAACACCTGTGGCCCAGTCTCAGCTTGAATATTACCATACAATGACCGCTGTTCTAGAATATACTGAAATGAAACTGGTACCAATGCCCAAGCGCTGTCTTTTATTAATTACGAGCTCCTTTTTCATGTGTAAAAATGATTTTAAAAATGTGTTTAAAAAACTATAAAATCTTACTAAAGACCTTAGGGAAGGCATTAGCCAAAAAAAATGTGCTCACATGTTTGAATAAACAGTATTTCTGGGTGTGTCTGTAAAGGTGTATCCAGAAGTGACTAGCATTTGAATCAATAGACTGAGTAAAGCAGATGGCTCTCCCCAACATGGGTGGCTATCTGCCAATTCATTAAGACCTGAATACAATAAAAATGCAAAAAAAAGAAAGAATTTTTTCTCTCTGCATGTCTGTTGAGCAGGAGCATCAGTCTTCTTCCCTAGGACTGGGACTCACACCATTACTACTCTAGTCCTCAGGTCTGCAGGCCAGGACTGAAACTACACCTCTGGTTTTCCTAAGTCTCCAGCTTGCAGATAGCAGATTGTGAAACTTCTTGGCCTCCTTTATCCCATGAGTCAATTCCTCAGAATAAATAAATCTGTTTTTTTTCTTTGTCTCTCTTTTACTTTCTCAGTCTCTTGATGGATAGATGATAGATAGGTATCCTATATATCTGATTAATACAGTATGATTAAGATGGGAAAGTGGGGGGAATATGTCAGCAGGCAAACAGTTGGTAAACTCTTCAATAAACAGACCTTAAAAATCCATGACAGATTGTAAAATACTGGGAAGAAAAGTGTAATGCTTAGACTAGTACCCATTGTGGACTGTTCAGAAGTACAAGTAATATATATTCTGGATAAATACTGTAGATATTCTGGATAGAAGTCTCCTTTTATAAGGCATGATTTTGGAAAGACATAGTTGGCTCAGTGGTTGCCATACACAGGGCCCTGTGTAACTCTTTTTAGGAGCTAATCAATATCTGAGAGAACTAAATTTCCTGTCTGTGAGAAGTGACTCCTCTCCAAGGTCCAGAGTTACTGAGTGACATTAAACAAGTGACTTCTTATAATTCAGTTTCCAATCTGTAGGATGACAATGGTAGTTGTAGTACTTACCTCCTACTTGTTAATCATAAAGATTAAATATAAATTGCTTAGATGATTGCTTGGTATAGATAAAACCTACATAATTTTTGTTACTGTTATCACCACTGTACTTTGTAATATTCTTCTCTAGTTTCACAAACCAAAATATATTACAATAATTTATATCTTTGATGTATCCACTAAAGATGAATTCCTTGGGATGTAGAACTCTTTTGCTTCATTTTTATGTCACAAAAGTTAAAAATTGACTAAGATTTTACTCATATGAGTAATCTAGTGAACAAACTGAACTAACAAGGAAAATGCAGACAGACTCATACATTGAGAGCAGAATGATAGGTTGTAGGGGGCATGTTAGGGGGTGGAGGGACTGGGCAAAAAGGAAAAAGGACTCATGGACATGGAGAGCAGTATGGTGATTGCTGGGGGGTGGGGAGATAAAGGGGGCTACATGGTAATGGGAACAAAATTAAATTAAATGTAAATTTAAATTAAAGGGCCAGAGGAAAAAAATGTAAAAAGATAACAATTGCTTAGAAAATATTAGGCCCTGAATAAATATTTCCTTAATGGTGGACAGGTAAGTAGTTGGAAAAATGAATGCATTTTTTGCCAAATCATCAGATTTGAATCTTCCCTGATGTTACTTTTACTGGCTTGTAGTTCTAGTTCTAAGTTTCACTCCTTAATTAGTTGTGCAGTCTTTAGTAAATATATATACTCCAGTTTAATTGAAACCAACAAGGTTAATACCTAAAGTCAGTAACGATGGATTGTACCTAACCATAAACAAGGTACTCATTGTCATAGGGCTGTTTCCCTCATTGACGAGATGTTTGTCGCAGAGGACCTAAAATGTGATAACTGATACTATAATTAGAGTGGGCACAAGATTGGTCTTCGTTTTAAGGGGAGCATATTTACTGTCATGTGAAAGATCATGATTTAGCTTGTAAATAAGAGCATTACCAAAATATGATCATTAAGGTCTAAAGCTGCTATCTATAAAACAGGTTATCAGTGTGAAGGTAGAGAAACACATGACCTAAACAAGTTAGCTGTTTTGTTTCAGAGACTCATGAAAATGTCAAAGACAGAGAACTCGGGCATGTGATCAAGATTAACTGTGGAACAGTTTTTAAGGTTAAAAAGAAATTAATGCTTCTAGCTTCCTCCTCTTAACCAAGGTAAGGACTGCTTATTCCAGACACTAATAGTTCTAACTTACTATATATGTGTTGTTAGTGTGAAGAATAGCTCATTCTGCATGGTCTGGAAAGTCAAAAATGCTAACTCAGTGATGAACTTTTACAAAGTTCAACCCATTTACAATTGAAATAAACACTAAAATTATGTCTTCCATATAACGCAGGAGAAGAATTCAGTGTGACTGCACCCTCACTGCAGAAAGGCTATAGTGATGTTTCAGACTGTAACTGAATGTTAAATATATAGAAAAGGCAATTTATTAATACTTTATGTAGTCATTGTTTGCTTTTTTATTCAAATCAAAGGAAAATATTTTAATCAGATAATCTTTAAACTGAGTGTTGGAACCCTGTGGAAAGAAATGTATAGGTAATTATCAGGAGTGGTTTATATGCCCAGAAGTTGGTCACACTGTGTCTTTTCCTATGTGTCCTAAAAGATGAGTTGATTTTGTTAACTGTCAGGCAACAGAAGTGTGCATGTTGATATTTAAATACAATTAAAGAATATTAGATAAGAGAGGGAACTTAGAGCTCACTTAATTCAATTTCTTCCTTTTTACCCATAAAGGATAGTGGAAATTAAAGTTACTGAGTGATTTTCTCAAAATTACAATTAATAACTGATACAAATAAAACTTAATCTGAAACTCAGTGTCTTTTGAAATATGAGAAAAATTTTCTTCTCTAGACAAAAGTAGACTTTGATTCCCAAAAAATCGAGAGCCTCTATGTAAAAAGATCTAAACTTGTCCTGTACACATTTCACTAGGTAGTATCATAGGAAATCATATGCCATTCCAATACTCTCTGTGGGTAACACTGTATAAATTGGAAAAGAATGACTACATCTGAATAAAACAAATTAGCTGTGAGCACACTCTCACCTAGGACTACCATGAATCCACTTATTAAAGTAATGAAATAATTTCATACTAACTCAAGTTCCCCACATACACATTCTGGTGTCCTCCCCCTAACCCCCAGAACCCTAGGTTCCCAGTAATTCAGCAACCTAGGTGTTAAGTACTAAGGAGTCTCTGAGACCCAACTCCAAGGCTGGCTTCCATTATGAGCACTGGTGTTCATGGTTGTTAATATCTTCACATGATTCCTGGGTCCACCTCCTTTGTTCCTCTTCTATAAATGCTAAATAGTAGCATTTGCTTCAGGTACCCTGATACATCCCTAGTTGTCTAAGGATAAACTAAGCATATTGAATAAGAGTTATTCAATGAGTTAATAAGAACCAAATGTCTAAATATATAATAGTCCCATTGAAAAGTCAGCTGAATTACCCTGAAAATGTCTAGGATAGCAGTTGAAAGGTTAAACGACTCTTTCGTTTAGAAATAACACTCAAATTGGATAGTCTAAGGTTTCCACCACCAATCTGTGTACAACTTCTTACCCTGAAGTAGTGATATCAATATAAATCATCCTTGCTTTAATCCAAAAGCACAGCAGACAAGTAACAATTTTCAAAGACTGAGTAAGAGTCGAACTGCTCCTCCAAATCCTGTGAAAATCTGGCCTATCAGCTAGATGGAAATTTAGTTTAAAAAACAGTCAAACTTGTAATAGACAGCAGTCAATGAACCCCTCTTCCCCTGAGAAAAAAAAGATAACAGTGAACCCAAGTCGGTGGTTGAGATTAGATAGAAAGAGGAAATTACAACTATAACAATATATTACATAAAAGGAAAACGAGCACAGAACAAATAAAATAATGTATAACAGGAAGGGATCCAAACCAATGCAAACAACTGCAAAGGGTCTTATTGGCAGACTTTCAGACACTGAATTTGAGGAGGACAGAAACATTTGATTTTTGAGTAATACTTCTTAAATGATGTTTTACCTCAAGAAAATCACATCAGTGAAGAATGTGAAAATGGCTGGGCAGCTGTGGCCATCCCTTCTAACAAAGCCCAGCTGCAGGAAGGGAAGCCAGAAACAGATAGGAGACAAAGAATAATCAATGAGTGGATGAAATCTAGAGAGAAATAGAGAAATTAAAATAAGACAGAAATCAGGCTGCAACTCAGAAAGATAGGCCAGGAAAAAAGCTTTTAACAAACTGTAGTAAATGTGATTTAGAATGTTTTTAAACTCAACTATTGAAAACAAGTCTTTCTGAAACTAATTTATAAGACCAACCGATCCTTGATGTTCTTGCCTCAGTGGTGGAATGACTAGAAGACAGTACTACGTACTCACCATGCGGGCCCATGGTTGCCAAGAGCTATTTTTATATAGTGGGCATTACTGAGAAAATGGGTGAATAATCAGCTATTTCTCTCTGCTATCTGACTGAAACAAAGTACAAAACCTCCATAGTTCTCTGATACAGCAAAAAGGAAAATATATGATTTGTATCTTAGCAAAGTATATGAGAAACTTTATATTAGAATTATGATAGTGGTCCAGGGCCTTAACATTTTACAGTGAAGAAATGTAGACTACGAGAGGCAGCTCAGCTCATTGGATAGGCTCAGCTACCAGACTACCTATATTTGAAACCTATTCTGCCACTTCCTAGTTTTGTGTTCTTTATGCTTTTCATAACTAAAATGAGAATAATAATGGTACCTAACTCACAGGATCATTGTGAAGATTAAATTAGCTAATCAATATAAAACCCTTAGTAGAGCATTTACCATATGTTCAATAAATCTCATTATTCTGTGTATCATGCACAGAATAGTACCTGTTGTTAACACACATAATATGTTTAGAAAGTAAGTAATTATTAGTAACATGTATGAGGCACTTTTTCTGGACTAGCATTGCAATGGAAATTTGAATGGAAAAGACATGGAACCTGCCCACCAGGTGTTTGTTCAGTGAAACAATCTGTGGCCAAATCCAGAGAGTATATCTCATCTTAAAGTGGATAGTAAAGAGATCTAAGTTCAACAGATGTTGAAATGCAGGGTAAGCCAGTGATAACTGGAGTAGTTGGAGAAGGCTTTGGAGGAGGTGGAAAATAAAGTAAGCCTTAGAAGATGTGTACAATCAAGACAGACATAGAGAAAAAATGTGCTTCCTACTAAAGGAAATGATGTTAGCAGGATTATGGATGGACATGGAGTATATTTGAGACTAGCATGACTAAAATGAATGAAGCTTTTTGGAGAAAAAATGGGAAATGAGATTGTTTTTATAGAGTTGGAATAGATTAGAGAAGGCTTTAAGAGCCCGGGAAATTTTTACTTGAAATATTATAAGATAAGGATTGTGTGTTATAAATTAGTGACATGATAAAAACAGTGTTTCATAAAGATTTGCCTAGTTGAGGTATGTGGGCAGATCAAAATCAGGAGAGAGTAGTATAAGGTTTGGAGGATATGCAGTAGATGTGACATGATGATGTACTTACTGACTGGGTTGAAGAAAGAGAAATGGAGGTTTTAGTGTGAGTGAAAATGGCAGTCACAGGAGGGTTCTGGACTAAGAGTGATATTATCTAATTAATTTTTAATAGGTCACTCTGCTCAGTTGAGAATACATTGAGGTCAAGAGGGAAAAAAGGAAGAACTGGCAGAACCATATTTAAGTAGTTCCAGGAAAATTTAGGGTAGCTTGGGTCGCATGTGACTGAAAAATAGGTGAGAAGTAGTTAGAATCAATATATTGTAAGCCAGCTTCTTAGTCAGGTGTCTTAGGCAGTTACACAGGACTCTGCCCTTGGTTTAAGGTTCTGCTGCTATATTTTGAGATTCTTAATAATTTTTAAATAAATGGTCCGACATTTTCATTTTGCACTGGGCCTCACAGATTATATAGGCAGTCTTGACTGTGAATATAAAAATAACAGAATTAATTGATATGTTACAGTTTGTGGTCTGAGAGAAAAATAAAGAAAAGGAGTCAGTGATTACTCTGAGGTGCTGGGCCAGAATGTTTGGACGAATGAACTTCGTGAGATGGAAAAGACTGTGGAAGACATAGAATTATGGAGAAGGGATCAGAAGCTCAATTTTTGGACACACAAAGTTTGGGATATTTATTAAGCATTCAAGTAGAGATATCTGAAGTTCAAAGCAGTGTTCCAGGACGGGTATTTTAAACTACTAACTTGAAAGAGAACAACTGCATAAGGAGTATACGTATATAGAGAAACCTAAGCACTGAGCCAAAAGACAGTCCAACCTGTAGACTGCAGGTGATGAGGCACCAGAAAAGTTGGCTGAGCAGGATCATCCAGAAAGACATCAGGATATTTGGAAGACTGTATTTTACTAGAAACCAAACAAAGAAGATGTATCACATAAATGCTGATGATAGTTCAAGTAAATCAAGAGTTTAGATATGAGCACTGAATTTAACAACTTAGAGGTAATTAGTGATAAGAGCTGTTTCCATGGAGAGGTTGGGATAAAAGCCTTATTAGATTGGATTCAATAGAAAATGAGAGGAGAACTTAGAAACTACAAACATAAACAACTCTTAGAAGAATTTAGCTATAAGAAATGGAAGAGAAAGGAGCTGGAAAAGAAACTAGAGGTTGGTACCATAGAGAGATGCAGGAAGGCTAGATGATTAATCCAAAATGTGATTTTAGATTAACAGCTGGATGTTTGGTACATAAAGTTTGAGATTGTGATGAGTCAAATGGAAATGTCCAGCAGGCACCTAGAATGATAGGAATAGATAGTCTGAGAAGACAGAATTGAGATTATTTATAGTTTAGACTTTATTCACACAGAGGTACAATTTGGGGCTGTAAAAATAAATTAGTTTGTAATAAAAGTGTACAGAGAACAATAGAAGAAACCAATATTCTGAGCAAAGTAATAAAACAAAATCGAAAGCACTGGGCTACTTTCCCAACTTTAACTCCATTTAGGTGTAGCTGCATTTCCACTGGCAAATTAAAATAATTATCTGAATAATTAAATATCCATACAAAAATTTTGGTTCAAATCAGCTGGAAACTTTGTACAAAATGAGATTCTGTTATAAATGAAGAAGTCTATTATTAGATCTTTTTTTTTCTTTTCTCAGTCTACACAGACAGGTTACAGGTGATTTACTCTCTTTAATTTAAAGAAGGGTTTTAGAAATAAAACAAGTTAGAAATCACTACCAATTAAGTGGCATAGAGGACTTCATCTTTTCCTTGGATTTCCATATTCCTAAAATTGGGATTTTTAGAATAAGATGAAGGTGTAAACAAAACAACATAATTTGGACTAAAGCATACTATTTGTCAAAATGTATGTAAGTAATATCAGTTAAGGAAACTAAGCAGCAATGATTGCTTTTTACCAAGGGTTCACCAAATCCTTACAGCTCTGCCTAATGTGACTTGTAACCTTTAAAACAAAATCAAAGGGATATTAGCTTTCTGAGCAAGAACGTGACAAACACACACGTGCCAAGAAAACACAAGCCAGTCAAACAGCCCTAAAAGTGGAATAAAAATGTGGGTCTTGTTCATAACCGAAGGAAAGTCAATCACGTTACTCACTGAAATGACACTGATGGCAGGCGGCTCACACCTCAGCAGGCGCACAGTGCTTACAGCAAATGGAACAGTTCAGATTTGGGGCATTGGATGCTCATGTTTTCCTTTGTTTTCCAAGAAGATCCCGCTGACAATGATTATTGTCTAAGGATTGTAATCTAAGAAGCACTATATAGAAACATAAAAAATGTCACATCGGAACTGACAAACGAGTTTTGTTATGACTCCAACAGTGGCACCAAGGGACATTTTGTGGCGGAGCATGAATGTTACTCTAGCAACCAAAAGAATATTACTCCTTTTCACCCCTGAAAGTTCTCCCCCCACTTTTTGAGGCACTTCAATAAAGATCTCAAAAAGAGAACATGGGACGCCAGCCAGAACAATATACTCGGCATATCCCTGCTTCCTCTGGGCCCCAGAAGGTAGCAATGATAACAGCTTCACTTCAGCACCTGAGGGGAGTGCCTTGGGAAATGAATCTTCACCAGAGAAACCAGCCTACAATTATTCTTCCAGGCATGCAAACAATAGCCTCTGTAATGTCATCAGCCAAGCCTAGAGATGGTAGCAGAAGTTTTCAGGGTATCCATGATTTTCCAAACCCTTATTTCTGCTTACCTCTCTGATCTTGACCTGGGGATTCACAACTTTTGTCTTCAAAATTTCTCAATCAAAGTTCTTCATCAGAGCCACAAAACTCTGAATATAACTCAAGCTACAAAATTAGCACCTTTCTAGCAGCAAAAGAGACAGGCTTATTCATTACCTACCATGGATGCTCTAGGGTTTAGTGCTCCTCCTACAAAAAGCTGGCTGGGTTATAACTGGGAGTTCGAGGGTAGATCCCAGAAGATTCAATAACAGTTGTGGGAGACGGCAGCTTTCTTTCCATTGTGTTGGGTTGGAATGAGGAAGCCTAGAACCATTAGCGTGTTCCTTAGTCTGCACAGGAGAGAATGAGACAAGTTTACAAAGAGTGGAGCAGAACCAGCCTGAGTAAGAGCCAGAGCGAGAGGGTGAAAGACCTGACATCATCTGAGTCACCAGATCTATGTGAAAGCCAAATCCTAATGCACCCATGAGTTAATGTGTTATATGAGCCAGTGTTTATAATTTTCCTATAATTACTTTGCAATGGTTCCCTTTGCATACCAGTAAAGAGTTCTGAATGATAGAATAGTATAATTATAGTAAACCAACATATAGGAAAAAATATTTAGCTTTGAAGTACTTAAAGCATCAGGTAAAAAAACAAAGACATACCTTTTACCTTCCTAATTTCCTTTTTCTTAATAATAATAATTATAATTTTTTATTTACTAAGTACATACAGGCACACTGATAGGAGTTTTAAAATAATTAGCCTGTAGCAATCCCATGAAATTATATCCATTGTAGCAAACTAAGGTTCAGAGAGATTATATAATTTGTATAAAATTAAAATTTTAGCAGATACTAAGCAGAAGTGATATTTAGCTCTAATTTTACTTGAAACCTAAATTACTCTACCAGGCCACTAAATTATACCAACAGGCCAATAGATACTAAATATACACAGGGTCTGGCAGAAGTAACGCCTGCTTGATTATGGTTAGTAGGGTAATAATATTTGTGTAATAATTTATAGTTTTAATTGGAACACTTCACCCAAAATATCATATGCGCTGAGTATGATATTGTTAGGTTACAGAATTACATGCTTATGATTTGTTATAAAAGGTTTTGTAATTAAAAAAAAGGGGTGTTATTTGTGTTGGACCTGTGTGTGTGTGTGTGTGTGTGTGTGCATGTCATGGTAACTATTGGCCTTCTATCTGCTCAGCGAATTTTTTATTTCCTATTTAGTAACAGAAGAGAAAACAGTAACACCCAATTTATTAAAGATGAAGGTTAAATTTAGAAAATATAATATCTTAAATTATTGTCAATGCTATAAATGCTCACAAATTTTTAGAAGATCATATCAGGAGCTATAAAAAGTTCAGCTCAAACACTGTGACTGTGTTATTCTACCTATTTTAGTGAAAGAAAATGAAAATATAAAATAAACCAGAGTCATAGAAATGTTTATTACCTAATTTTTCTATAATTAAAAAGTTATAATAAATCAAATGTATACAATAAAGGATTAAGCAATTAACATAAATTATAACCATACTTATAATCATGGTATGTGCCTATGATATCACATGACTTGTACTGTTCTGAAAGTGCTTTTGATATAACAAGTAAAAATAATATATAAAAATTTTATATAAAATATAAAATTTAAAAATATCCATAAAAAAGGATTAAATGAATGTCCATATTTTAGAGTGTTATTTTTAGGGTGTTAGGATTATGGGGGTTTATAGTAGAGCAGAGTTGGAAAAATATCTAACAGCATCATTGTTATTTTAGGAGACTCCAATTTATGTTAATTTTATTTTCCTTATTTGCATTAAAAACATTTTTACTATTTCACAAAATGCTTCTAAAAATAATTAATAATGACTTATACTTGTGACATTGGCTCTAAAATTCCATTAGTATCCACACCAGATAGGGAGCCCCTTAAAGGGCCAAACACATTATAGGGATGCAGTAAATACTTTGATAATGAAATGAAACATTCAATCCTCCCAAAAAATTATTATAGAATTCAATGAAAATACAGGACTAAGATAGTTACAGGAGGTACAATCAGGGGAAAAATTAAATTAAGCTGTTTTATTTGGAAACTTCACCCAATTAAATGCACAATTGACTGAAGAGGGGAGATTGAAAGTAGGATGTACATGATATAGCTCTACTTTTCATAGTAGTCTTTAATATTTCATTCATCAAACATTTACTTATCAGAGGATTATATTATTGTCCCAACTGAGACTCCTATGAAAATTAGAGGAGGTGCCATTAATAATAAATGCTGAGACCACAGGAGTAAACTAGGACATATAGCCAGTCTATTTATTTAGCACTTTTTTGTGCAGAAACTGAGGTAGGTGCTGTGAAAGTAATTAAGACTTTAGTCCTTACATACAGAGAGATCCTATTATTATTATATTAGTCTATATTTTCTTTATGATTAAACTACTTTCACAAATCATGTAATATACTTTATCTATTTAATCAACAAATATGTATTATGTAATTACACTGTGCCTGTGAGCCTATAAAAACTGAGATAAAACAAAGAATAAAAAGAGAACATCCCTTTTCTTTTTTTACATTTTAAAAATAATGTAACTGATAACAAAGGAACAAACAAAAGGCAAGTAGAGTCTAAATAGTGATAACTAGCCAAGAAAAAGCAAAAGGCATACAAGAATATAACAAATAAATGGTGGAGTGAGAGGTACAGTTTTAGATAAAGTAAGCAAGGAAGAGTTTCTGTAGAAGAGGATATTTGATAAGAGCCTTGAAGAAAGTGAAGATTAAGTCATGAATACACAAGAGTGAAAAAAGCATTCCAGGGAAAAGGAAGACCAAGTGCAGAAAACCCAAGGCAGCTGTGTGTCAGAAACACTATAAAAAGCAGTATGAGTAAAGTGATCAATGGGGACAGTGAAGTCAGAGGGATAACCCCCTACTAGACCATGTAGATCTTTCTGTCACACTCATATTTATTAAGTTCAAAGTCACCTTATCTATAGATATGTGATTTTTGTATATTTCCATTATACCTCAATTCAGCATTCATCTTCCTGGATTCATGTTCTAATGCTGTTAAATTTTCCTGACACCTTTGATGATTTTGATTGCCTATATCAGAAATTTTATTCCATCTGTTCTGGATTTCCACAACCTAAAAACAATACAATGTACTAGCCTTCTTGGGGCATGTGCAGCATGATTTTATACAGGGATAGCAACCACAGCAATTGCTTTGAGCTTAGACAAACAAAAGATGTTTATCAGGACGAATATTTTCATAGGCATTCTTCTGAATTGTCAATTCAGATAGACTTTTAATTAGTTTTGTTTTCATTTTTAATACAAACACCTCTTTTATTTTCTTCACCCAGGGTGGACTGCTGCTATAGTTCATCTGTAGACAACTTTTAAACGCTTTACATGTATAAAGCTTAGCTTACATATTTAACTGACTATTTAAGACAATTCTGCTGGGTCCATTCACATGGACTTCAACTTCTACAGATCCAAAGTCATACTCATTTTATCTCATTCCTTTCTCTCACTAAATCCATCCCAAAACTCCTCTTATTCTGAATCTTCAGGGGAAAGCAAGCTATTTTCTCAGTTGTGTGAGTCAGAAATCCAAAAGTCAGCCTCATTCCTCAGTTGTGACTAACCTCTACCTTTAATCAACCCCCAAATCTACTGATTTCACTTCACAAAATATTCACATCTACTCTGTCTTTGACAGCTATCAGCATCCAACTAAACTATTCACTAGTTTCCTTTCTTGATCTCCCTAAATCTAATTACCCCACCCAATTCCAACCTTCACCTTTAATTTATCTTTCACTCTACTGTCAAGGTGATCTTCCCAGTACCCAAATCTGATCTGCCACAAATGCGTCAGTGGCTTCCAATAACAACAGGCTCCATGACATATACCAACAATACCAAGAGTGGGCCCTCTTCAACTATCCAAATGATTATTTCTAATGATTAATTTCTAATCATTTCCCCTTCATGCTTTAAGTTTCAACCATACTAATAAACTCATTTCAGATGATACTCCTGAAGAGCTCCCCCTGCCATGGCTCCCTACCCCAGGGCTCCCTTCTGTTTGCAATCAGGTCTTGTCTGTTCAGTAAACTGTCAGTTCTTTGTACGCAGGGAATGAACCTCTTCATCATGTTTTCCCAGAACCTGTCCCAGTACCCAACACTTTTATATTATGGGAATATGATTTTGAAACATTATAG
This sequence comes from Trachops cirrhosus, assembly GCA_028533065.1. Classification (NCBI taxonomy): domain Eukaryota; kingdom Metazoa; phylum Chordata; class Mammalia; order Chiroptera; family Phyllostomidae; genus Trachops; species Trachops cirrhosus. The sequence continues at coordinate 137,736,182 of CM052540.1, read as the reverse complement.
CAGTGTACTTTCTGCTACTGCTACTAAGTTATGCCTATTGACGCCAAAAAGAGAAAGATTTCAAAGTCTAGGGACTGGATATAATAGAGACAATTTCCCACTTGAGAGAAGACAAAGGAGATTATTACTTTGGTTCTGGGGAGAAAAGAAAGACCATGACATGAGGACTAAAAGGTAGGCTCCCCACTCAGGGTCAAACTCAGGGGCTTATAGAAATATCTAGATAAAGTGAGTCGGAGAGTAACCATGAGAGGACACTGGAAACCTCAGATAGTCTGAAGTGACATCCACGAAAAGCAGGATAAGGCTTGTTCTCTCCTCAGTCTCCACAGGAGTGGGGAGCAGGGCACAAGAACAGCACTGGTGGAAGGAAAGGTCTCAGTATATGACTCTTAAAAGGCACATTAAATATTTATACTGAAATATATCATCTTTTTAAAATGATTGTAAGAGACCAAGATTCCTTTAGCATCAAAAATATAAGATAACTGGGGGGACAAACTTTAGGGGTAAGTATTTTTTCTGATAAAATACATTAAATCAAGAGAACATGGAGGTGAAAACATAGAGAATTTTCCTGACATGTAGAAAAATTTGTAGTAAAAAACTCCAGTCACCACTTTTGGTCATGATACATGTTTTAAATCTAGGGTTCAAGCTGAAATTTTAGACAGGTTTGTGTTGTAATGGCTACAAGAAATCCCATGTGTTTACACTTATAATTTATATTTATTATTTATATTTTTATAATTTTTATTTATTTATATAATTTATATTTATAATTTATATTTATACTCAGACTTATTTATGTATATAATTCATCCTTTCTCACCAAAGTACCAATATAACTACAAAGAATTGGGAAACATCAGTTATAGTATGGTATAAAATATGTATGACTTATTTTTGGATCTCTCTGTCTTTTGAAAATGTCAGCTGATCTAAATAAATATTCTCAACCCCCACTTGCTGATGGTATATTTGATGTCAATTTAAAGCCAAACCAGAAAGTTTTCTCTAAATTTTCTAAAATAATATCTATGTAATTACAACATTTTCTGCTAATATACAGGGCTTATAATGTGGTATTTTGCTGGTTATTTGAAAATGTGTTATCAACTAGAAATAGAAGTTTAATTAGGGAGACTTGGAAGAACATACAGAAACTGTATTTTTTCCCATCTCTACCTAACATTTTATTGAAGAAGTTCTTTTATTTAAACTAAAGTAAGGCTCAAGTAATATTTTACTTGGATAATGTTGTCTGAATTTTGTAATCAAACTTAATCACCTGTCTATGCCTGAAAGCCATACTGACATCAGTAGTTTTATGAAAACTTCTTGTACTTCCAAAAACAACAGGTAACTTAGAGACCATTGGAGTGTTAATGGCCATTTGCTACAGTTTTACATATTGTTTTTTAAAAAATGCTGTGCTATCCATAAAACAAAATAATAAAGTCTATTTGTAATACTCTTATTTCCAGTGTTCATTCTTTTAAGATGGCCAGAGGTGAACATTTGCAATGTCATTTAAAATATTTCTTTTAATTTTTTTATCTTTGATTTTTCCCTTATTTTAGTGCTTTTTAGTTTTTAAAATTTATTTATATTATATTTTTTCCATTATCATTTGTCCCCCTTATACCAATCTGTACCCAACAACACACTGATGTCCATGTCAATCAGTCTTTTTTCCTTTTCACTTGATCTCTCCACAACCTAACCTCCCACCCTCACTAGCTGTCATCCTGCTCTCTATCTATGAGTCAGTCTCTATTTTGTTTGTTAGTTCAGTTTGTTCATGAGATTCCACATGTAAGTGAAATCATATAGCATTTGTCTTTCTCTGACTGGCTTATTTCATTTAGCATAATGTTCTCCAGGTCCATCCATGCTGTGGCAAAGAGTAAAATTTTCTTCTTTTTTTTTGACCAAGTAGCATTCCATTGTATAAATGTTCTATAGTTGTTTTAGCTAATTATCTACTGATGGACACTTGGGCTGCTTCCAAATCTTGGCTACTGTAAATAATGCTGCAATGAATATAGGGGAGCTTATGTTCTTTCAAATTAGTGTTTCAGATTTCTTCAGATAAATTTCCAGAAGTGGAATCACTGGGTCATATGGCAGTTGCATTTTAAATATTTTGATGTACCTCCATACTGCTGCCCATAGTAGGTGCACAAGTCCACATTCCCATCAACAGTGCAAAAGTTTTCACCATTCTCCAGTTCCTTACCAACAGTTGTTTGTTGATTTATTGACCATAGCCATTCTGACTGGTGTGAGGTAATATTTCACTGTGGTTTCAAACTGCATTTCTCTGATGATTAGTGATGTTGAGCACCTTTCCATATGTCTACTGCCATCCGTATGTTATCTTTGGAGAAGTGTCTATTCAGGTCCATTGCCCATTTTTTTATTTGGATTGTTTGGTTTTTGGTGTTGACTTTTATAAGTTCTTTATAAATATTGGATATTAACCCCTTAGCATATGTATCAGCAAACATGTTCCCCCATTCAGTGGGTTGTCTTTTTATTTTATTGGTGGTTTCCTGTGCTTTGCAAAAAATTTTTAACTCCCCTTAAGTTCAGGAACAAGACAGAGATGTCTGCTTTCACTTCTCTTATTCACATAGGACTGGAAGTCTGAGCCATAGCAATCAGACAAGAAGAAGAAATAAAAGGCATCCAAATTGGAATCAAAGAAGTAAAACTGTCTTTATTTGCATATGGCATGATATTGTACCTAGAGAATCCTAAAGATTCTACCAAGAAACTACTAATAGTGATATATGAATTCAGTAAAGTAGCAGGATACAAAATTAATATCCAGAAATCAGTTGCATTTTAATATGCCAATAATGAGCTACCAGAAAGGGAAATGAAAAAAATAATCCTATTCACAATTGCTTTAAAAAGAATAAAATACCTAGGGAAAAAATCTAACCAAGAATGTAAAAGACCTGTACTGGGAAAATTATATGGCACTGAAGAAAGAAATTAAAGATACAAAAAAGTGGAAGCACATACTCTGTTCATGGATAGGAGGAATTAACATCATTAAAATGTCCATACTATCCAAAGCAATCTATACATTAAATGCAATTTCCTGTCAAGATACCAATGACACCAATGACATATTTCACAGAACTAAAAGTATTTCAAAAATTTATATGAAACCATAATAGGCCCCAAATAACAATAGCAATCTTGAGAAAGAAAAACAAATTTGGAGGAATCATTCTCCCTAATATCAAACTATACTACCAGGCTATAATAATGAAAACAGCATGGTACTGGCATAAAAGCAGACATATAGGTCAATGGAACAGAATAGAGAGCCCAGAAATAAACCTACATCTTTATAGTCAATTAATATTTGACAGAGGAAGGAAGCACATACAATGGGTTAAAGATATTGTTGGAAAAATTGGACATATATGTGTAGAAAAATGCAATTAGACTGCCTTCTTACACCACACACAAAAATAAATTCAGAATGGATTAAATACTTAAATGTTAGACCTGAAACAATAAAAATTCTAGAAGGAAAAACAGGCAATAAAATCTCAGAAATTGTTTGTAGCAATATTCTATCTGATATATCTCCTCAGGCAAAGGAAACAAAAAAGTAACAAATGGGACTACATCTTTTAATTTTTTATTGTATTTTTCTATTACCATTTATCCTCCTTATATTATTTATAGCATTTTTTCCTCAGATATTTGAGAACATGATAAAAAGGCTTTTTTTAATGAAACTTTACTTGGCTAAATAGTATTTGCTCTTGGCACAATTTGCTACCCACTTAAAAAAAAACACTATCATGTAGTATGATGAGCTGGTTGTTCCTTAACTTTTCAATCCTATTTCCTAGTAAACTCAATTAGGAGTCTGTATTTGGCCAACAAATATGGTTAAAGTGGTTGTTGGTACAAATATATTCATCAGCTATTTTTGAGACTACATTTTATTGGTAAAAATACTGCATGCTGGTGGTTAGGGGCTGGAAAGCTGTGCCCTCAGATCTGATGCTAAATTAAACATTTGTTTTAGAAATGTAAATAAATAATAGAAAACAAGACATTAAAATTTTATTTAAATCATTTTATACCTAACAGTGTTCAAATTTTTAATGTAGCCCATCATGTGTTTATATTATTTACATCTTTATTTTACAGTGTTGAGTAGTGTAGTGAGGTGGTTACACATGGTGTTTAGGAAATTATTCCAATAGAAAAGATAGAGAAGAAAGATCTCAGTTTAATTCACATGTGTTATAGTTACTGAATATTTGTAATGTTCTCTAAACTAGTTAATATTCTAGTATTTCTGAATTTAAAAAGGGGGAAGATTTAGAGGAGTTAAACGATTTATTCATGGCCTCACAAATAGTAGGTAGCAAAGGAAAAACCTGAAGCTGGTTGTGTCTAAATCCATAGTCCTTGCTTTTAACCTTATACCATGTGCTTCTACATAGAACTGGCCTTTCTGCTGTACTTTGACCTTCCCTTTTCCTAGTCATTCTTCCCAATTCAATCTTTTCCATTTCATTTTTGGTTTGTTTCTTTGTATTTTTCTTTGGCTCATATCAAGATACACTATATCATTTAGAATTAGCATGCAAAAGTCAACATAAACTGCAATTGTGAAAAGAAATCCTTACAAATAGCCTTGTTATACATATTAACGTGCCCATGCCATAAGCAAAACAATTTTTACAATCTGCTACTTAAAGTTTTTATTGGTGGTAGGAAATAAAAATTTACACCATCAAAAAATACCAATCACACACCATTCATGAAGGGCTTATTTAATACCTGGTACTAAATTCAGCTATTTAAATAAAGTATCTAATTTAATCTTCACCACAACCTATGACACAGACATTATTACTGGTAATTTACTGTGGAGAAATTTGAGGCCTGGAGACATTACGCATTTACACATTTTACCCAAAGTCATACAATTTAACAGGTTAAGCAGAAATTTGGACTCACATTTGATTGATTGCAGAGATTGTGCTACATTAACAATTTGGTTGAGCTATATCTAAGCCACTTGTGTGTGCTCCTTCTTGAAATAATATTTTTGAGTAGAGAGGGAGATTGATAGTTATGTGTCTCAAGATCACTTTCTCAGCACAAGTATATCAAATTACTACTCTTTGATACTTTCCTAAAAAGTATCAAAGAACCATTTTTGAGAGTGAAAGAGAGAGAGAGGAGAGAGAGAGAGAAGGAAGGAAGAAAGGAAGGAAGGGAGGGAGGGAGGGAGGAAGGAAAGAGAAAAGGAAATACTCCCTCATTTCCTTAGTTGATGGTCAGATTCAAAGTCCTGAGTCAAATGAACAGGTAAATTGTGAACTCAAAGCAGAATTTTCCTTTTTACTACAGTGAAAGAAGTTGTTATATTGAATATTTTCATGTTTCCTTATTTTTTCCTTATTTCTATCAGTTTAGTCACTGACCCAGTGCTTGAAATAGAAGCTGAAGTGAGGGGAGATGCCAAAGGCAAGGCCCCTTTTCAGGGACAAAGAGATTCAAGTGGTAACTCCCCTTCTCTAGTAGATCCCAGCTGGGCTCCATGCCAGAAAAGCACTCCTAGGTCCTCTAGATGGCAACTGAGTGTGAATGGGATGTTGAGAGAGTTCTGACTTGCATGTTTCTACTCTGAGTATGGATGAAGGGAAAGAATAATAAGTACAGCCAACTGTCAGAAACTTTCTGTTACTTCAGTGCATATCTATTTTTCAGCTGGATAACTTTTATTTTTCCATTTTAATTGCTTTGTTTGTATTGCCCCCTTTTTTATGGCAGCTTCTAAATGCCACTTTGGAGAGTCTTTTGTGTTCAGAACAGTGACAGTACCACAGATCTCAAAGTAAGCATAAAAGCCTAGATCTAATACCTTCTTGTTGCTCTCCTCGTATCTAATAGGTCTGATTGCATTTCTTGCTGCTATGATATCAGGACATAGAGGGATGCCTACTGAGAAAGAAACTAGGGGTGGCAGAAAAGCAGACAGGAAGAAATCCTTCCCAGAACTCTGATTTGATGACTGATCAAACTACATACACATTATGCAACCAGACAGCCCAAGATGGTGATGAGTGCAGTCAAGAAAGTGAAAGGTGGAGATAACCAGCTCTTAAACCTGCTTTAGACAGTTGTGTAATGCTCTCCAGCAGGAAAAAGTAGGTAACCATAATCACTCACTTTATATTCACAGAGATCTAAGAATGAATTTGATCAGGTCTGTGGGATGTTTTGAGGCCTTTGAAAGATATCCTACAAATATATATTTCTATGTATGGTTCTGTGTGTATGTACATGCATGTATAATTTCTCTTGAGTAATAGGACAGAAAGGGAGAGTTCCCTACATGACTCGACAAGTACATGTAATAAATAGTTTCTGTATGTTGTGTGCTCACATACCTAAACATTTTTACAGGTAAGTTGATTTCAGTTTTACAAAAAATGTCTTTTCATCATATTTGTGTCTTAAATATCCATGATGCAAACTGGCAGCTTAGTGTTTTTTGTTCAGCATCCAGCAGATGAGCAAATCTCAGGACTGAGCTATTGATCCAACTGAACTCACAAGCAGAAAGTCCTTACTCTTCTAGTTCAGAAGGCATGGATGTAGTATACGAAATAATTTGCTGCATTCTTCAAAGTGATTTTCCCTTAGGGTAGAAAAAACACAGTTGGAGCAATCCAAAAATATTTCAATGCATTCAACAATAAAAGGAACATTTTAAATAAGTCTACTGTTACAAACCTACTTGTTTTGTTTATGTTTGATGTTGTTTTTGTTTTATATTATTGGATTTCCATGAAAAAGGCCAAAAGAGTATAACATTAATTAAAATCCCTTTACAACAATTTTAACCTGCTCATTACAAGCTCTTACTCTTACTCTTTTTAAATCACTTAGGCTTTGGGGAAAATGCTTAATTTTCAAATGAGCTTTTATTTGTGATAATGTTCATTATCACACTATTATTTGTATTGTGACTTGTTTTTTTTAATTTATGTATCATATCATTCTCAAGATGTGAAATAATATTTTTCTGTTTCATATGAAAGACAATGAAGAAGAAAGAAGATAAACAGTTGGTGGTCACCATGAAAAGAAGGAGCATGTCAAGATCCTTATTTATTAGGCTACTGTCTTTTAAAGACACAGGGTTCAAGTGTTCAAGAAGATGACTTGGATGTTTAGTCCAGTGAAACCATTCAGCCTTTGAATTCTAATCAGACTCCAACCAAGACTTACAGACTAAGTTAAGTGATCAGGACTGGTCTTCCTAAAATTTCTTAATTTTAGAAATTTCTTCTATTTCTAAACCTATAAAATGATACCACATCTTAAAGTCAATGTGAGATTCAGGCTGGAAAAGAAATGTGCTGAAGGCATTTAGCATAATTCTGGAACACAGTAAGCACTTAATAAGTACTTAATGTTATGAAAAATAACATATCAGTAGCAGTAATGGTAGAGTCATGGGGACACAAGACTATAGATTAAACTCAAGCAACTCAATCATTTAAGAAAAATGTTTACTACCTGGAATTTAGGCACTGTCTTAGACATTGTACTAGGTACTGAAGGTCTCAATTAAGAAAAATAAAGTATGGTGTCTGCCCCAAAGAACTACCTAGTTTATGATGCAAGGGAAATATATTTAACATAAAACAATTGAGTGCCAAATGAATAATAAAGATAATAAAATAGGGGGTTTAGAGGAGACAGAGTTCATAGAATGGAATAGTAATAGCACTCATTATCAGATAAAAATGCAGAACTAGGATATATATATGTATGAAGTCTGTTTGGAAAAAGTCCAACCATTGTTAATATAATGAGAATGGTTTGCGTGACATCCATGTAACCTGGCAGCCAAGGAGAGTGAACTAGAATGTGCATGCATGAACAATGATTACTTCACAGTACTAATTGGTGGGGGTGGTAGATGCCATTGAGTGAACATGTGTACTGTGTGGCAGTAGCATTTTATTTGACTGAGCAAGGAAAGCAACTAATCTGCATCAAATTTTGCATTAAGCTTGAACATCCCTCCACAGGAACTATTCAGATAATTCAGAAGGCTGCAGCTATGGGCAACTGGTGAATTGCAGCTTCATCACAATATACATCATGTGTCCTGCAGAGGTTTTTGGTGAAACATCAAATCACCCAGATGACTCAGCCCCACTGCAGCCCAGATTTGGTGCACTGCAACTTCTGGCTTTTCCCAAAACTAAAATCACCTTTAAAGGGGAAGAGATTTCAGACCATCAGTGAGATTCTGGAAAATATGACAGGGCAGCTGATGGAAATTGGGAGAACTGTGTGAGCTCCCAAGATGCCTACTTTTAAGGGGACTGAGGCATCATTGTCCTGTGTACAATGTTTCTTGTATCTTGTATTTTCTTTAATAAATATCTCTATTTTTCATATTGCATGGCTGGATACTTCTGAACATACCTCATATATATACATACAGACATATATGCATACATAATATGTATTATTCATATTACATATACCTGTATGTAATATACATATACAATTATATACATTGTAATTATATACAATTAAGACAAATCATAAACTGGCAAAAACAAAAAACATTTAACCATTATCTGAATATTAACAAATGCTAGGAAAACAATTTCTATTTTAATGGATTAAAAAAACTAATCACAAAAGAAAATTATTAGTACAAGCAAGAATTTGAGTAGCTTCAGAAGTCCAAAGTCAACTATTATATTTCAGTTTGCTTCTAAGAAATTAATCGAGCTAACATAGCTTATATCAATAAGAAATGAGGGAAGTGATCCCTTTTTAATAAAAGTAACAATGGGTCTGTAATCGTATAATCAATAGCCTCTTTTAGCAGGTGTATGGACAAGTGCCCAGAGCATTGAACTGAAGATTTTATGCATGTGATATATGATGAATGAGTCATTAGCTAATAATCATTTTTGTGATTATACCAAGTAGGCTTTAATGAACTGGTAAGGTAATATTAATTATTATTTTTTATTATTATAGGTAATTGGGTTGAGTTTCAAGATACCAAGATAAATTCAACCTCAGAATGTTCATGCTTATTGTTCAGTCTCCTATTTTGCTGTTAGTATCTCATGTTGGTGAAGTTTGAAAGTAAAAACTATTTAAAAAGAGATATATAGAGATAATTAAACTTTATTACTTAAGAGTGATTTATACATTTATTAATTCAATAAATGTTGTCAGACCTGAGGACACCACTGTGTGCCTATAAGTAGAAATAAATCAATGCATGTAACAAATTTTAAATTACATATTATATAAGAATTGTGATAAAAGTGGTTTTAGAAACAATGAAGGGAACACTATATGAATAGCGATTCTTTTTGAAACTCTCTAAGGAGATCAAATCTGAGCAGAGACAAGTGACATTATAGGGTGAGCCATGCACGTGATATCTGGGTAAGAGGCTGAAGGAGATTCAGGTCATTTTAAGAACAGCAAGAAGACCAGTATGTCTAGAGGCACAGAGAGGTCTAGTAATTTGCCTGAAACTCTTCTTTCAGTTTTGAAACTGAGAATTTTCATTTTTATGGCTACATTTGATTAACATAGGTTTGTGTAGCCCAAAACTGCCCCTAACTGTGCTATGTTAGAATACAGAAGAAAGAAGGTCAAAATTAATTTAAAGCAGTCCCATCATAGTAACCCCAGGAAACTGGCTCTGTTAAAAGCAAAAGTAAACAATAGTCAACAGACATAGCAAACTGCAGAAGTAAACCTGCAATGTCTCAAGCTACTTAGAATGATTGCATATAGAATATATACATTCCACAAAAGTCTCCAGGGGCAGAATGATTTCACAGAGTTCTTTAAACTTACAGAAAAAAAGGCAATTCCCATACTAGCAAAACTGTTTTAAAACACATTTTTAAATGCTACTTAATTATAAGTCCAATTAAAATGTCACACAAAAATTAAAACAATATAAACAGGAATATTAAAAGGTTGTTTCAGTTTGCATAAAAAAGTACACTACTTGACAATTGCAATCTGGTTAATGTGCAGAAAAGGATTCCAAAACTTCATCTTGGTTTAGTCTGCTATGCTAGTTTAAAATCTATGAGTAGCAAAATTTTCATCAAATATAATAAAGAGTTAATATCCTTACTATATTGAGACCTCTTTCAAACCAATAACTGAAACTCTAATACCTTCATGAGGAAAAAAAAGGGGAAATGATATATAACATCTAAAGAAGCTAGAATATAATGGCCAATTAGAATGAGAAATATTTAACTTCTTCAGTAATAAAGTAAATTAAATCAACCATAAAATCCTGTATCATCCTAACAGGTAAAGAAACAGGTAAAAAAAAATATCACACATCATCAGTGATAGTGAATCGTTAGTGAAATAGCCATGATTGGGTAGCATATAAAGTATTTCCTTGGCGATTTTCAGATCTCTCATAAGTGTATGAATCAGGAAGTCAGGGTTCCCTGCATAATAAAGAAAAATGCTCCACAACTTTATCATTATACAGAGCAAAGTTAATTTAATGTGACCTCTTTCAGTGTTTTAGTCTATATAGGCTAAAAATTTAATTATTATCTGGGGTATTTTCTAACACTTCAAATAACTGATGCTACTTTTTACAAACTAACTTGAAAAGAGAAATTTAAAAGAAATCTCTCTTTAACACACTTCCTAACATAGAGATTTCTCCAGATGAGGCCCAGTGATGACCTGGAACCTGTCAGGACATACTCATACCTGAGAATCTCAATTTCTGACAGACTCCCAGAAGTGGCTGATGCACACAAGTTTGAGACTCATTGGCACAGAGGAAAGTATCAGAAAAATTAAGCCATACTGGCACACAGGAGGAGTCACAGACGTGTCTCAGAAACGTACACCTGCAAAGCAGCAAGCACACAAATTGAGTCACTTGGAAAGTCAGTCTGTGAGTCCAGAGAATGACTTCTAATCGTGGACCCCAGGATCAACCTTGGCAACTGACTTCCCGTGCAGTCCTGTGCGCTGAGGCTGACAAGGGATGCAATAGGGCAACTCCAGGGCTAGAACTAGTCACCAGCCACACTTGGTAAAGACAGCAGGAGACCAGCTGTGCCTCTCCCCTGTGAGCATTTCCGTTATGGCTACCCATTAAGTCCGCACACAGACACTTTGGCTTCAGACTTTTGCCTTATTCTCTTGAAAGTTACAACGGATCCAATTTCCTGAACTTCCACTTGTTGCCATATCTTCCTGTCATCCTGTGACCATGAATTGCATGTCAATAAAAGATGGGTATGTACTCAAACTCTACAGTACAGAATAAAAAACAAATTCAGACTTCTCTTTAAAAAGCTACATATCAGAATTCTTCTTCTTGCAAACAGACAGGTGAATGGGAAATACAATATGTAACATGATGGTGGGACTCCGGCAGGAATAAAGTGTAACTGTCAGCCTGCTTGTGGCTTGTTGTTCACACTTTAGGCCAGTTTCATGAGCGGGAAAAGTAGAACTGTGTTTTTTCATTTGTAAAGCTATAAAAAAGAAATGACATTTTTATTTGTTATATGAAGAGTTTTCAATTGTTTCTAAGTTTCTTTGAAACCACTTTTTTAAAATATTTTTGAGAATGTTAATAAATGTTCTTAAGTAAAAAAAATTTGTGTTTTTACCTACAGTTTCAGTTTTTCAGTATACAAAGAGGACTTTGCAAAATCATTTCAGTATTTCTGTTAAACGCCCAAATATAAACAAAGAGCAAATACAAATGCCAGGAGTCTGTTAAAATTCGACAAATGTGTCCTTACCCACTATGCTTTGCTTGAATTGGATCCTTTGTGTCTCCATTTCCCCCAGCCTTAGCCAAGTGCATTTAGTCTCTCACTGGTGCCCTGAGGATGATGATACAATGGTGTGCATTCACTGCTGTGGCATGTGCAGAGCTATGGTTCAAGGTCCTGTCATTGTTCCCTCGGGTAGCCTTTCCATGAGTGATTCTACTTGTCCTTAAGGATGGGCACTACAGATTTTTTACTCTCTCAATGCCTAAAAATATCTTTTATCCAAAAAACTTTAAGGTAATCATTTTTTTATTTATAGTGTAAAAATAGTGCATGGACATGCAACACACTTTAACAGCACATTGGGAAAAATAAAGGATAATGTTATCTTTTCTTCCACCACCCATCCTTCCAATATGTTCACAGCTTTAGAGAGTTCAGAGGCTGGTATTTACTTTTAATATAATTGCTGTGAAGGAAAAATTGAATTGAGAATCTGTATAAGGTGATAAAGTAATTCCAAATAGCAGTTATATTCATATTCATCACCAATCACTAAATGAGAGTGATTATAAATGTACGGAGACTATCAAAAAGGCACTGTTGATGTACTTTACACAGATCAACAAGCCATATAAAAGATAAAAGCACAATGCTTACTGAAATGTAAGTGATTAAACATTAATGACTGTAAAGCTTAGTCAAACACTGAAAGACTTAAAGTCTTCCACAGTACATCATGTTGAGTGTCAACGGATAAAACAGAATGCCAATATTAGTTGGAATGTTCTTGAAAAGAGTTAAGCTTTGTCAATAGCTATAAATGTACATGTGCCAATATCTAAAAATCTATCAATCTCTATACACTGTTTGTAGAGGCTTGATTAGTTTGACTGTACCAGAAATATTCTGGTACTGGCTGGCACTGAAAATAAACACAAATGGCCCTGTCTGGTGTGGCTCAGTGGGTTGAGTGCTGACCTGTGAACCAAAGGGTCACTGGTTCAATTCCCAATCAGGGCACATGCCTGGATTGCAGGCCAGCCAGGTCTCCAGTAGGGGGCGCATGAAAGGCAACTGCACATTGATGTGTCTCTCCTCTTTCTCCCTCTCTTCCCCTCTCTCTAAAAATAAATAAATAAAATCCTTTTTAAAAAAGAAAAGAAAACTGAAAATAATTTTATATTCACTTATTTGGAGAGTTTTTTGTGCCATGTGTATGGATTTTTGGTGTTGATATAGTCAAGTATTTATTATCTACACTACAAGAAGTTAGAAAGAGAATGTGTAAATCAAATCTTTGTTTTTCTTTCTTCAGAGCCTCTCTACCAAGTGAATGCTGCAGTGACAGCAAGCTTAAACACATGTCTGTCAAATATGAACTAAGTATTAGAAAAGAAGCCCTCAAACAGTCTTGCATCTGATTTTTGTAATCTCAAAGAAGTCTCCAAACTCCATACTTAGTCACTTTGGATAATCACCTTGCAGGGTGGAAAAAATGTAAGAATTCAGCATGGTAATCCCAAAGTCTGTTTTGTCTTGTGCCTCACTCCTATACCAGGTGAATTTGTGGCCTTATCTGACATAAAAAAAATGTTGATTGACCTTGTTATTAAAACATCATTCCATTAGCCTTAATTAACCCTTTTACACAAGAACTCAGGAGCAGAATATTCCCCACCAATGTGGTTAATGCTTACTAGTAGAAGACCAGCAAGTCAGAGCATCTCCAAAAAGTTATTAAGAGACAGTGTAGATGTTGCAAAGTACAGTTTAGGTATATTTGGGAATTGAAAATGGATCAGGTGTGAGATAATACTCAATAATAGTTTTTAGTTTTGTTAAGTATAAAATGTTGACAATATAAGAAGATACTTTTGTCTTTTAGAGAGGGAAGTTATATTCTTTGTGTAATATTTGCTTTTGCCTTTCCCCCACTACCACTCCACCTCATTTCATAGAAGAGTCATCAAATCATTGCTTCCAATTCCACATCTGTTTAACTGTAAATGTATTTTGGTGATTGTATTTATAGTAAATATTTATCCAGCTATTAATTTTGGCTTGGTGTAAGAGGAAGTACTACACTTGACATCCAAAGACCTGGGTTCCAATCTTCTCTGCTGTTGAGCCACACCACCTCATTTTTAAAAAGTCACTTAACCTGTTTAAATCAGTCATTGTTGCTTTAATCTCTCTTGTCAACTACCTAGTTATTCTGAAAGATCTAATGAAGCAGTAAATTTAAAAATTCTACATGAACCACAACACATCCTCGTGAGGTATTATTGAGATGCTCCAATAACCCTGAGAATGTCTCAGATAAGAAATGTAAATAAGGAATAAAGTTTATGGGCAGGGGAGCATGAAGTATAGAAACTTTAACCACTGACACCATAATACTTTTGAAGAATAATGCTGTATTTTTCTGGGAAAATACAAAAGATTCAAGGTAAAGGTCAATATTTACAAAATAAAATAATGGCATAAAGCCACCTTTCAGTAATCTTCAGTTTTTATACAAAATCTTTTCAAGTCACCAAAATCCTCATATATGTGTGGAAACCAGTGAAAACACTAAATTTCAGGTACAGTTTGGCTCAAAGTGAATGATGCTACATAGAGATATCAGAGAAGGCAGTATTTCTTATCTTATGGTAGAAGAGTGGAAGAAAACACTCAGAAATCTATCAAAATTAGATTTACATGAGCAATCATAAGCTCTGAAATGTACCAGGGTTTCTGATAGACCAGGAGGCTTCAGCTGGCCCAGCTACATGCACAATTAAATATAACACATGGTAAGAAACAAAAATACTGTCAGAGAGATTTAAAATATCATATGATATTAAAGGAGAGGATATCACTTCTGGTTGAATTTATCAGGTTATCACATAAGAGAGGAATTTCAGCTTTTGGGTGTTGATTTATCTCATTTTGTTTTTTATATTAATGTGTGAATGGAGTTTAAAGAAGATGAAGACATCCCAGAGAAATCATTATCCTTCTAATGAATATGCAACTTTCACTGAAGAAATGTAAAATTCAACCAAACCCTTCATTCCTACCTTACTTTATTCAAAAGATCTTCATTTCTTTACTCACTCATTAAGTCAAAAGAGTTTTGCTTTGTTTCTACTGTGTGGTCAATACAGTGCTAGACACTGAGCTCACAAAAAAAATGAGTGAAATTATGTCCTTCCCCTCAGAACACTTCTGCTTCAATGAGAGGGCTTGTTGCCTTGCTTTGTAATGTATGTTGAGCTCATAAGCATCACTTCCTAAAAATCATTGATGTCTAAAACATCATGTTAAAAGTTTATATTAAAAGTTTATGGTAGATTAAAATATAAAAAAATAAAATAAAAAGTTTATGGTAGATAACAAAAGATTTTTATTTAATTACATTCTCATCATTACCAACAAATATTTCTGGGTGTTAAAAAAGGATCACCTTTCAAAGATAATTTGAATTTTATATTATTTTTTTAACTTGGTAGTAAAATACAGTTTGAGATAAACCTGCAAAACATCAGAATTCTCATCTAAGTCATTAAGAAAAGACTTAAAAATGAGATTGTTGAGGACATAAAAGTTTACAGAGAGGATGATTATAATTAGACTTTTTTGGTTGATATACCTATGGTACAAGAATGCAGTAAAATATGAACTCAAGAAACTAATCTTCCTTATAATCATATTTCTCATGGTAAATAAGTAAATTGGCATTCTAATTTTTGCAAAAGATCCTCGCCTTTAAGAAATGTAGAATCTAATTCAGTGTTTCTTATTCTCTTTTGGATTATAGAATGCTGAGACACAGAAAAAGACTATTGGTCTTTTTACAGAATAGCGCACATATGGACCTACACACACAAATTTTTTTATAGATTGGGATTTTTTTAACTCCTGTTCTAGTTAGTAGAGGAAACAATCAAGTCTCAAATGATTATAATAAATGCTATTACTTGCAAGACCATGATATTTACAGGACTTGGAGAAAACTGAATATCTTATGATCTTGGACCACTTTGTGATGACTGTAGAGAACTAATTTTTATTGAATTTATTGGGGTTACATTGGCTAATAAAATTATATCGGTGTAGAGATACAATTTAAAAATGTGACTTTTAAAAAAGACATTCTAGAAGGAAGGAAATATACTGAGATACTGAAAGGCAAAGAAAGTCTTCTTTATGTTATATCCCTGGAGCCAAAAGCAATCTCTGGCATATATATGGTAAATTCACAATAACCTTTGTTGAAAAAAGCAAAGGTCATGGATAAGCCAACAACAAAATATTCATTCTTACAGTTCTTTGCCTGATACCAAATTGTTCTTATTATACTTCTAAGACAAAGACTCCCCATTAGATTCACTCCTTTGCATCCCCAAACGCCTCTAGCAGGGTCTGAGTAGACTTTGCATTTCTGCTGTGGTTACAGATCAACCTTGTAGCCATTAGACCACAATCTCTTTGGTTTTACGACAAAAATGTTAGTTTAAGTATTGCTGTAAAATGAAACAATAACTTTTGTGCTGCATTTAAAATAACAACCTGCTTAAAGGCAAAATTTTCTTCCCCTCATCACAGTGTAAATTTCTGTTTCACATTCTGTACTTGTTTAGCGAGCAGTCCCATCCCCAGACACTGTGAGAGACAACTGTGAGAGGGTAATGAATGCAGGTGCTGGGAGAGACAGGCAGTGCAGGAACAGGCTGCATGTTGTGGTTTAAAGAAAATGTGGCCCAGAGCACAGTCATTAAACATACCCTGTGTTGATAACACAGGTAGGAAAGGTGGACTGAATTTTGATTAATTTGCTATTTTGATATTTTAAAGATAATCCTCTCATTATCTAAATATTTCTAGTTCCAGAAAGGCATTCTTACAAAGAGGAAAGTTTTGCCTTTTCAAACATACTCTTCTGGGTATGTCAGAGATTAGAGAAATTATATTTTACTAATACATGTGAAGTAAGTATTGGAAAAATACCATTGAGATTTTGAAATCTTATGTTATTTAGAATTAAAAGACTCTGGCTTTAAATGTGTGTCAAAGAAAAATGCCCAAAGTATAATACATACACTCTTACATCTTGTAGTAGTCTACCTTAAAGTTATTTGGAGAAATATTTATATAATGTCATACATTTTGCAGTAACATGGAAAAGCTAATGCTGGTGGAAAGGTGTCCAGACCTGACCCCCACAACAATTCAAAACTTTCAATAAAAAATTATCATGTACAGTAGGATATATGATAGTAGTTCTTAGGCTATTGGGAATAATACTGGAAATTATGTTTTTCAAGTCCACCATTCAGAATACATATATTTATTATACACAGCCTTATATATCAGTCTTTTATGAATCATAACACAATGTAAAATTAAAAAAGAAAGAAATCTTGAGCTTAGAATGATCATCTGTATAACGTGTCTGATAATGTTTTCTCAGATGTTTTGCTACATTAAACAAGGTCGTAGATGCTTAGGTTAGAGATTAATAAACTAGGGTCAGTGATTCAAATCCAGTCTGTGGCCTTGTTTTGTCCTTTAAGCTAAGGGTGGTTTTAAATTTTAAATGGTTGTAAAACAAAACAAAACAAAGAGAAATATATGACAGAGACCATATATAGCTCCCAAAGCCTAAAACATTTATTATCTGGCCATTTATAGAAATATTTTACCAGAAATACTTCAGATTCTAATGTACTAGTGGTCAGCCTTAATGTGCAGTTTTGGATTCAGTTGTAAATACAACATTATTATACAAAGATGCTTCTCTTCTGCAGCAGTTAATTTGTGCCATTTTAAATCTTGAGAGATGGAAAATTTTCCTAGCAACAAATCAAATGTTCAAATTTCTTGTTAATTTTAATCACACTAACTAGATTTGGCTTTCTTATCATAAACATAATGCTCAGGAATAAAGTTGTTCTATGATCATTTTTAAATTGAGCAATTTTTTACATATTTTGAAAAAAACATGGATCTGAGATCCAAAACAGACTTTTTGAAAGCATTGAAAAATTCTTATACCCAACTATACTATTCTTTCCTATGAATTCTTCTTCAGAATAAGCCACATATCTCCTCATGTTTTTGAATATGTACCTTTACATAAAGATACTTAGGTATTCTAATCTAAGAAGTTTTCAAGTGTATTTATTCAATAACATAAAACCCTTTTAATATGCTTATCTAGCCTATAGATTAACTATATAGTTCAGAATTCAAACTCAATTAATATAATTTTATCATTAAAATTATTACTATAGCTGATATTCTTTTTAAATTAGGTGCAAGACAAAATAACAAATAAATAAATAGATAAATAAATAAATGGAAGTTAACTATTATGGTATGGCACTAAAAAATAAAATGGGTCTGGTCATGAGTAGTTTAGTTAATGACTCTAGTATTATAAGCTAATAATGTATTAGAGAATGGTCTTTTGCATCAAATAAGAATTAATAAAATAAACTTAACAAAGTTATTTTTCTATTTTAAACAAGTCATAATACAATGTCAGAGATACCTTATTTCTTGAAATGTGAAATTATTACTTGTGTTTATATCTCTAATTATGAAAGGTGGAATAGAGAAATATAAGTACTATGACAGAGAATTTAATTAGAATGTGTTTTCACACACATAAAAAAACATTTTTTCTTAAAGTACATATGAAAACTATTAAAAAATTTTAAAAAACAAATTTTTTGATAAGTTCATGCCATATAAGAAATTCTTATTTAAGCCTTTTTTAATTTTATTTATTTATATTTAGAAGTGAAGGGAAGGAGAGAAGGAGAGAAATATCAATGTGTGCTTGCTTCTCATGCATCCCCTCCTGGGAACTGGCCTGCAACCCAGGCATGTTCCCTGACTGGGAATCGAACCTCAATCCTTTGGTTTGCAGGTCCATGCTCAATCCACTGAGCTACACCAGCCAGGGCTAAGCCTTTTTTATTAAGTAAACTATTTGCCATAATTTTCAATTGAGTTTTGCACTCCGATGTCTGGGATGCCCTGAGATACAGTGACAGTATCTAGATCAAACACCCAGATAATTCCAAGTTTTACAGTAATAAATCACTGCTGTTCAACTTAGGAAAAAAAGGGTTCATTGGTAGTCTACTTGAAATCTTTGACAAACTCTACATCAAACAAAGTCGAGCCAAAAATAATGCCCAAGATCAACTTAAGATCAAGTAAAGATCAATGAGTTATCATATGAATTTGAAAGATTGTAAGTCATTATAAAAGCTGCAAGATTTGTTATTTTAAAGCAAATGCACATCTTCTGTGGGTAAAACAGCCCAAAGCAGTCTCTTTTAAACCATCTATTCCAAAAGATAAAATACCTCTGAAACAACAAGCCTTTGACATCTGTGACACGGGAGACATGCAGAAGTCATTAAGGGTATCCCGAGGGGGTTCCAACAGTTGCTTCACTTAGGGTGGGTGTGAGAAGGTTTGAAATTAAATTACTTTAAAATAAAGTTAGAACACTAAGCAATTTCCTGCTTTTTACTCAGTAGGGTTTCCCATGAGAAAAGAAAGTAGGCAAAAAGCTCAGACAGACAGACAAACATATTTACCCCTAGGTGGAAGGTACAAATTAAATTAGCCTGTTACAAAAGGGAGATGTTTTCTCCTTCTGTTCAGATGTCATGGTAGTGAGGAAACATCGTCTGGGGCCAAGAAAAATGGCACAAATGCATTCATCTGAGCTACCATTCATCCTGATCCAAGGTCTAAACAGAACACATAAAAGAACAGCACTGTTGAAGGACTTCCTCTCCCTAGTTACCAAGTTGAAACTTGCAAAGGAACATGGGAGGAGGGGATGGGGTGCTTTCCAGAATGTCTCAATGTTGATGGAAGTGTCAGAGGTTGTTATGGAGTTAATGGCTGAATCTGAAATCACATCAGTATAATTTAATTTCATATTTCATAGAAAGATGGTATTTTATGGTACACAGCATGGTGTGTTTAAAGGTACATTGTGAACTTTCTTTCCCTCTGTAGCTGGAAACCAATATACACACTTCCAAAGAGTCAAGTATCTATTATAATGCCTCATTAATATGCATGTTTTTGGCACTCAGTTTGGTTCAGCTGGTATGCTTTCCAGTATCTCATTCTTTATTTATATGAGACTAGGAGGTGTGACCTATGAAGCCAGTTGGCTGTCATGAATTGGAATATTCATTAAGCCTCATGAATTATGCATTAGGCTGCTTATAATACTGAGATCCACATTTGATCTAGCCAGAACTCTCAACTGCTTCCCGTTCAATGGAATGATCCACATTTTGGTCAAACTATATATGTGTTCCATACACTGTAGAAGGAGTACTTGTGTATTTGCTATCCAGAAATGCTTGGAGATTTTGCAACTCATGTCTAAATGGGTTTCATATTTTTTTTATGTTTGAAGAACACAGCAGACATGGTACTCCTCTGGCAAACTATGTGTGAGTAGTATTCTCCAGCCTGATTACTATTTCCATCTATTACTGCCCTTGACTGTAAAAGTCACCAATGACCAGTGAGCAGCTTGGATTACAAAGGATATGTAGCTATCTCATGGTGATCCACACATAAAAGCAAAGCCAAATATAAAGGACAAAGAGAATGCTTTTAAAAATGTAGCTTTTCTTATCTAAAATAAGGAAATTGTTTTACTGATAATCTTATCATTTTTGTTGCTTTTTTCATGGATAGGTATATCCAGGCCTACAATGTAATTTGTAGGTTTTGCTGGTGTTGAAAGCTTTTACAAAAATTCAAAAACAATATTTATTAGTTAGGCATTGTTTTAATTTTTTATATCTATGCATCAATATTAAATTCATGCTACCTTTAAATCCATACCTTTTGAAACAACAACAAAAAAGCAGCTGAAAAAATCAACTGGTGATAATTAATACAATCTCTTAAACATACTGAGTGAGGTAAAGGTAGGTTTACAGTTGTGAGTACATAAAAAACAGTTTATTCTTGCATTATTTATTAATTATTATATTATTTTCCATATGAACAACTATAAACTTATTTTTTCCCACCCCATATATGAGCAAGCTCAAGCATTAAAGCCGTTTCACTTTTTAGATGCTTAGTATAAGCTACTTGAGTTAAAATTTCCCTCACAAAAATCTATTCTTAGGTAAAAATAAGGTTTTATATAGCATTCATCTCAAATCTTTGACCATTCACCCTAAAAAGTTTCCACTCTTTATTTTTTGTAATGTAGACCTGCCTTGGAAGGAGGGCTTATTCAGGGAATTATTATCAGCTAAAGTCTAGGACATAATTTGAATTAGCCCATTCTGTTTGCCATATTCTGGAAGATTAGACTAAAGAATCTATAGCCAGTTCTACAAAAGGTCATGGGTGAGTCCTGAGTAAAATAGCATTGTTTACAGATTTTTTAGTGAAGAGATTAGCTGTCATTTATTTTCACATACCTAACTGAGGAGCTTTAGTGGTTCCCAGTAAGAGTGTGTTCTCTTCTCTTTCTTAGCCTGTCACATCCTTGTCAGTTTCAATAAAATTACTTACCTGAATTATGCAAATGAGGTTTTGTTATGTCCAGCTCCCATCATTGTTCATCTCCACTATAGCTGAAAATTCTAGCAGACCCCTTGCTTACACTGTCTGATTCCAGGACTCCTTAGGTCAAGACCTTTCAACCTCAGAGCTTGACTTATGCCACAACCATTTGACAAATCGCCCAGACCTTCACAAAAGCCGGTTGAGCTCCAGAGTGGCTGCTCTCTCTATACACCACTGTTTCTCTGTTTTGACATTTCCTTCTCACTTTTCCTCTCAGTAATTAGACAAAGAGAGAAAAAGACGTTTGTGTTTAAAGAATGCTTTCATTTAGGACTGTGATAAATGGCTCCCCTTTCCAAGAAGCTACAATCCCACTGCAGGACAGAAGGTTCCTTCAAAAAGGGGCCTGGACAGTGGAGGCCGCCCACCAAAGCCTTCCCAGACGTCAGCATTGCCTCTTAAAGCCCGTAGAGACTGTCCACTGATCTCATCCGTGTTTTCAGTAAAAGGGAAAAATGTACCATGAACTTCCCATATTAAATCTATCGTGGTTGTAAATCTAAGGACAGTGAGTTTATAATTTGTGTTTCTAGCAATATTTGAGGTTGACAACAAATTTGGAACAAAAAGGCATTGTGAACTTTTAAAAGCCATCTTAGTACCCTTAAAAAGTCTCAGTTCAATTGCTAAATTCCAGATTATATTATGCCCCCTCTCCAGTGTTTCATATATCATCTTGCAAATGAATGAATAACAGAACTATCAGAGATCTGACATTTTAGTGGTCCATGAAAAATTTGAAATATTTGTGGGGAAGTTTGATCATGTTCTTTTAAAAATAAAATACAACTTTATCATGTTGCAAAAGGGAAAACTGACATACAATTTTAAATTTTTAATACAGAGTAATTTCTGTCAACCATGTTTTCATAAGCTTCTTTCAAAATAGTGAGTTGATGTTTATTACTCCATTGGGAAAGAAAGATTGCCAAACAGGCGAACTAATGGAAACTGCGTATGACTCAACAGTTGAGAGTTTTGGTGGAGAATTAGAGTGTTCCTGTGCATGCTATGGTTAATCTGTTGCCTTTGTTCGTGGTAATGCATTAATCAGAACATCACCACATGACATTCCCAAATGAGGCAAGTCACCTCTGTGACCGGATATCACACTTGAATTAATAAACCGACAAATCTACCTTTAAAGTTTAAGGTATGATATACAACTTTATTCACAAATTAAGGGGGGGAATAAGAAAATGCAAGATTTAAAAAAAATACTTATTAGAATTTGACATATGGTATTTATCTGATTTATGGAGCACTTCATTTAGATTCACTTAAGTTAGCCCTGTTACGGCACATTAAATGTTTACGAAAGAGTATTTTTATTTTGTTTAATTTTTAGTAATTAATATATCTTACAAATAGCTCCTACTAATGGATTTATAATAACATTTATTTTAATAAAAATGAAATGTGCCACACAATTTTTAAAAGCCAGTGTCAATTTGTGTAAACAAACTATTTGTGGTCCTTTCCTCTTCCTTGTATTTAGCTGTGGGAGCTAAAACAATGTAAGTGAATAAACATGCCAGAGCTTCTATCTCCAAATCAAAACAAAGCTAAAGGAGGAATCAATTTCATTTGGATTTTTATTGAAATCTTTGTTAGGGAACAGGGTCTTTAAATGTTTCCCATGTAAAAGGCACTAGACCAGGCAGCCTGATATGCTTGAAATAATGTACCCTCAAGCCTAAAGACTGGGATGCATTCCGCTTCAGAGATCTTTTCCAGTGTGCAGGAATGCATTTAGTGAGAAAAGAAAACCATGGGAACTCATTTGGTAAACCTTTAACTGATACAGTATATCCTTAGTTTATGGTTTCCATTCAGTCTGTGAATTGAACAGAGCAGAGGTGAACCTGCTGATGCATAATTGAAAATGAATATCAGTAAAACTTTATAGAGTCGATGTGTCAAGGGGAGTATAGCTTAATGTGAAAGGGAGTTCATTACCTTTGACAAATATCAAGTAATATTTGCACAAAATTCTCGTTATTGTACAAAAAACTAGAACTTAAAGGGTAAGTATATCCCTAACTAAAACTGGATATGTGTAAGTATACGATTCTGAAGATTTCTGGGACTTCTCTTTTGACTAGATTTTGTGTGCTTCAATATCAAGATACTCAAGATTTTAAAAAATTTGTTCCATTTATTTTAGTGACCTATTATATGCTTCTATTTGAATTTTGTCAACAAAATGTCTTTATTTTAAAGCAAAATGTCTGCTTTCTCTGATGAATCATAATCATATGATGATTTCTTTTCATAATTTCAAAGAATGAGAAGCTGGTTTAATCTTCACTTAGTGTGATCTCTTTCAAAAGAGGGTCCTAATTATTAAGAAAAAAATCATAGTCTAAATTTATTTACCCACTAACATGCCATTTTGTTAAAGGCAGTGATAATATTATAATATTATTATCAATAACAATTATCTACTATTATCAATAATAATTTTATGTATATCAAATACTCAGTAACTGTTTATTGAAAGATAATTTTTATTGAGCAACTATTATGTGTTACTTCTGCTCCTAAGAAGCTCATAGTTGAAAACTAAAACTGACATATGAAATAGCCATAACACATAAAAGAAACCACAAATGCTATGGGTGCATAAGACTTGAAAGGAGCTGAGAGATTACTTACAATGCTGGTTTTCAGAGTAGCTGTTGGGTACAAAATGTTCCTATATTGACTATGAACAAATGTACTTATATTCTATTCATCAGTCAGATAAAGTTTTCTGGTCTGTATAGATTAGATGCTTTTCTAGAATTTTAGTTAAATTTTTATGATTCTCAAAACTACATGCACAGTTACATGTATAACAGAATTTTTGCAGAACTAATAAATTTTCTTATCTAATTTCAAAAGATTATCCCTCATTAATCAGTCAGAAGTAAAGAAAGAAAGTGTTTAATCTGTAG
Source organism: Trachops cirrhosus (assembly GCA_028533065.1). Taxonomy (NCBI): domain Eukaryota; kingdom Metazoa; phylum Chordata; class Mammalia; order Chiroptera; family Phyllostomidae; genus Trachops; species Trachops cirrhosus. The sequence continues at coordinate 137,711,785 of CM052540.1, read as the reverse complement.
CTATGTTCCATCACCTATTTTCTTCTTTTAACCAGGTCTTTCCACCTCGCAATCAGTTGCATAGGAGAGCCCCAATGGAGTTCTAGCTGGAGTTACCATAGCTGAATAGGGCAGGACCTCTTTATGCAGTTATATGGTCTGAAATAAGAGACTGCACATAATTATGAAACTTAGATATGAGAATGGTTTTTAATTTCAATTAGAGGGTAAAAAAAGTATACAAAACAATTTACCAAAAAATGGTAGCAATTTTTCTTATACCTCTTCTTCTGAGTAGGTTTTAGAACACTTAAAGAAGAAATAATTATACTTTTGAAATATATAATATACAGAAAAATCACTATTGCCCCCCTCAACAAACATAGCCTCCTTCTCCTTCTCACAATTTTTCCATCTTAGTGCACTAGCACTATTATATCCCCCATTATCAAAATCATAGAAGCCATGATCTCCCTTAACTCCTAAATCCTCTCACCAATACAACAAGCATAAACAATAAGTATACCCTACTATTTCACGTTTCTTCCTTATATCACCCCTACTTTCACTACCTTAATCCAGATCCTCCTAATTCCTCGCCTCCAAGAATAACTTAGACCCTCTACCTGCCTGTTTTCTGTCTCAAATGCTTCATGCTATCTTCCCCTCCAACGGCAAGAGAGTCTTCAATATAAAATGCAAATCCAAACACACTGCAAGTCAGATCCTCAGAAACTCCCACATAGTTTTCAGGATAAAATGAAATGCCTTAGTAGGCCCCCACTCCTCCACAGAGAGAACACTTCTTCACATTTTACACAGAGATCTGCATGTTGCTTCATAGGCCATTCATGTTTTCACATGGTGTTCCCATACCTGGAATGTTCTTCTTTCCTTCCTCCTCAATCTTCATTCCCTCTACCTGGGCACTGCTCCTGATGCCCTCAGCTTCTCCCAGAACATTTTCCCTGCCTGCTGCTTTGTTAACATTCTGCCCTTTTATTTACTATAGTGCTTGTTTCTTTATGCCACTAAACCTGAAGCTCTTCCAGCATAGCACATTTATTCCTGTATGCTTTTGTTCTTTTCTTTTTGGTGAGGAGAAGGGTATTTTTATTTATTTTTATTTTTTAGCTTTTTCCATTAACATTTATCCCCCCTATACACTCTTCCACCTCTATCTACCCACCTCCCCCCAACAATCACCACACTGTTGTCTGTGTCCATGAATTCTTTCTCTTTTCTTTTTTGCTCCATCCCTTACCAATTTGTTTTTTTCAAATGTCTAGAATTTATTTAACTTTTGATTAATATCTATCAAGTGAACAGACTTCCAAAGCAGAGGAATTAAGCCTTATAGAATTCCTGATTGAATATTTTGTTTCCAGTAAGAACAAGAAAAAAGTGAGAAAAAAATTACAACAGTAGAACTAATAAAGATGGTACCCATATGGCAAGTATCACTGAGGCTATGAATTACCCATAGAAAAAATTAAAAGTAATAGATGCAGACTTCTGGTTTCAACTCCAATATATAAAGAACTTAGAAATCATGACTCCATTCATACTACAATAAAAAACTGGCCAATCTGAAGATCCATGACTTTTCTTAGGCTTTTCAGAGAACTGAGGTTGTAGGAAGAATTGCTACCCTGAAATCTGGAGCACAGGAGGATCCTAAGATGCACCAACCAAAATGTGCTCACATGGAAGAGAAGCTACTGGAGCCATAAACTGTAGGCACACTTAAAGATCAGATTTTACAAATTGAATCTAGATTGCATAAGAAGAAGATACTCCTGGGGACCATCATCTCAGGAAAGGCCTCACACTTTCAAGGGCTTTACTTCCAGGAACCGCACCAGGTTCTCACAGCAAAGGTCTATAAAAGATACTCTCAGGGATCTTGAAGGCATACAGAAAGAGGAATCATTGTGAAATAGTCCCAGAGCCTCCTCCACAACAAAGGCATAGACTCTAGGGAGAAAGTCATCACCAAAGCCTTATCCCAAATGGGGGCAGGGCAAGCATTCTACCCCAGTTCCCTATAGCTTCTCTGTTTTCCCTAGGGAGGAAAAAACATATTCAACAGGAGTCAGGGCTTCCTGGAAATAGATTGGGAACTCTGACATCAGGAAAGAGAATAGAGAAAAGGCAGGGGAGTTAGACAACTTGAAGGTCACAGTCACAAGACATTGGGCAACTCAAACATTGAGACCTAATTGGAAAACAATAGAATGCTCCCCATCCCCACATTTTACCACCACACCAAAAGGGATCCAGCACAATTATAGTGGATCACAGCTGAATGAGGTACAGACTTTCTCTGTGGAAGACTATTAGAAAAGCCCAATGTCAAGGAAGGAAAATCTATATGATTTACAGAGAAATTCAACAGCTCTGATACCTATAGCTACAGAACACATTAAACACAGTGAAATTCCTAGATGTTTATAAATGTCAGGAGGCAGGCCCACTTACCTCAGTTGCTATTATCCGATGCAATGTCTGGCTTTCAAAAAAATTACAAGGCATGACAAAAGATGAGGAAAAACACAATCTAAAGAGAGGAAGCAATCATCAGAACTAGACTCAGAAATGACACACATGTTAGAATTATCAGATAATTTTAAATGATCCTGGTTAATATGTTGAAAGCTTTGATGGGAAAAGTAAACAGCATGCAAGAAAAGATGGTTTATGTAAGTAGAGATGGAAATTCTAAAAAAAAAAAAACTCAAAACAAATGCTAGAATTAGAAACATAGTAACAGAAATAAAGCCTGCCATCAATGGACTTGTAAGTAGACCAGAGGTACCAAGTAAAGAATCAGTGAAATTGAATATACATCAACAGCAACTTCTAAAATTAAAATGCAAAGAGAAAAATGAATGGAAACAAACAAAAATCCAAGAATGTGAGACAATTTTATAAGGTATAACAAGCACCTAATTGGAATATCACTAAAGGAAATAAAAGAACAAAGCAGGAGAAACAAATAAAGTAAAATTGCTAAAATTAATGATAGACCTTAAACCATAGATTAAAACAAAGCAAAAATACTAGCTAGATATATGATATTCAAACTGCAATAAATGGAAGACAAAGAGAAATTATTGAAAGAAGTCAGAAGAAAAAGACACCTTACCTAGAGAGGAATAGGATAAGAATTACAGTAGATTTTCCATCAGAATTCATGGAAGCAAGAAGACAGTGGAGTAAAATATTTAAAGATCACATGATATTTGTCTTTCATTACCTGGCTTATTTCATTTAGCATAATGCTCTCCAGTCCCATCCATGCTGTTGCAAAGGGTAGGAGTTCCTTCTTTCTTTCTCCTGCATACCATTTCATTGTGTAAATGCCATATGATCTCACCTATAAGTGGACCCTAATCAATAAAATAAATAAGCGAGAAAATAGAACCAGAGATATGGAAACCAAAAGCAAACTGACAATAACCAGAGGGGAGGGGAGAGGGGGATATCAGGGGAAAGAAGGGGAAGGGTCAAGTCAATGAATTTGTATAAAGGACCCATGGACAAAAACAATGGTGGGGAGGAGGATTGAATGTGGGAGGTGGTGGTGGATAGGGCAGGGGGAGAGCAATGGAAGGAAATGGGGATAACTGTAATTGAACAACAGTAAAAAATAAAGTAATTTGTCCATTTATGGTAATTCAAAAAATATATATTTAAAGGTCAATGGAATATAATAGAGAGCCCAGAAATAGCTCTCTACACAAATATGGTCAACAGATCTTGGACAAAAGTAAAATTCAATGCAGAAAAGATAGTCTTTTCAACAAATAGTACAGGAACAAGGAGCATCTGTACAAACATATGAACTTAAAATTCATGGCTATAAAACTTCTAGATAAAAATACGGGACAAAAATCTAGCTGACCTCGGATTTGGCAATGAGTTTCTGACTACAGCACCAAAATCACAATCCATGAAAGAAAAGATTGATGGGTTGTATTTCATTAAAATTGAAAACTGCTCTTTGAAGGGAGGGAGCATTAGGGAACAGGCCATATGGGTTACAAAATACATATATGAAGGGATGATTATACCAGAACAGAACTTTTAGGGCTCAACAACAGGAGAAAAATTGAAGAATGAGTAAAAGGTCTAAACAGACCACTCACTGAGGAGAACATATAGATGGCAGATAAGGATATGAAAGGATCATCCATATAATTTGTCATTATGAATATTATATTCCTGGATGGGTTCCTAGAACAGAATAAAGAATAAAAGGTAGAAACTAAGGGAATCTGAATAAAGTATGTACTTTATTTAATAATGTATCAACATTGGTTCATTAGTTGTGACAAATATACCATATTAATGTAAGATGTTAATTGTAAGGGAAACTGTTTTGGGATATATGGAAAAAACTGTATATATTGGCTTCGCAATTTTTCTGTAAATCTAAAACTATTCTATAATAAAATTTGTATTAAAAATATGTATGAAAATGTGTACATCTCTTTCTAAGGTCACATGTGTACATGGATAAAAGGAAGTTCAAAGTCACTTTCAACTCTGTATGTGCCTTAGTTTTAAACAATCATTTTTAACATACACTATCATTCATGATTCAGTTAGCAAATGCTTCAGAGCTTTTCAACAATTCCTAGCATACAGCTTGACCTTTAAAATTTTCATACATTTTGCCATAAGAAAAAAATGTTTCCTTGTAACAAGCTTGATCTTCAACAGTACTGCTTATGACTGTGACTAACAAGGGCTAACAAGGAAGTGTTCCCTGGCATGACTCCCTCCTCCCCAGCCCCAGTCTGCCTCACAGAGGTTCCCTAACCCACTCCCACCCTAGTGAGGCTCCAAGGTGAAGTGGTACAAGCAAGCCCCTCACTGAGTATGGTTGAGGCAGCCTGGGGTTGGACAGCAAATAACCATTGTCCTAGATGACTGGCATCTGTCACCTGCTCCTGAGACAACAAATCTACAGTTGTCAGCATGAACAATATGGACCGGGTTTCAGCACAAGAACTCTAGAAAGAAGTGAAGTGAAATCAGATATCCCTTAATGTATGTATTCCTCAGTTACCCCACTGTTAAATGATAAGACTTGAAATGGCCCCTCACTTCATCTCCTAATGAGAACAAACCCGAAGGTAAGACCCAAGTAAGATGTCCATCACAGACTCTGCTTGGCGAGGTCAGTGTGATCTGGGTGCTAAATGGCTCCCATGAGATGCAGGAGCGGAACTACTCCCGGAGTCACAGGCTCCTACAATGAAATGTTCTCAGCCATATTCATACTCTCTGTTCCCCCTCTCAGCGGGGACAAAGGGAGGTCAGAATAGGCCCCTGGAGGGCAAGAGTGGGAAAGAGATGTGTTCAGTCTTTCCCTGGCAGACAAATATTCATTTTTATGAGTTGGAAGCCTCCGGCTCCCTCCCTTGAATCAGGGCCTGCTGCAGCTCAGGCTGCTGCAGGATGTATTCGTCTTTCCGTGCACATTATTATTTTATTGTTATTACTCTCATTCCTTCCTAACTGTGAGCCAATGAGCAAAATTATTTTTATTTACTCTGATTTTTTGGATGCTTGAATGTATTACTTCAATATACTTTATAATCCCTATAATAGCACATAATAGTTATACTTTAGACATTTAAAAGCAATTGGGCATATTCAATATGCTCTTGAAATATAACTTTATAATGCCCTATCTCTTTCTGTATTAAATGTTTCATGTTAATAAATTCTAGCCTATTTTGTATGTTTCATATTTGAGTATATGAACTCATAAAAATAATAATAACTGGCATGAATTTTTCTGGTGAATTTATAGTGTGAAAATGTAATGGAAAACAGTTGATATCAGAGGTAAAGCTCTATAATTAAGGAAATCAAGTAAAACATAAAGATATCCTAAAATTCAAATTCAGTGGGATTCTGACCAAATCCAAAAAATAACATCTTGGAGATACATTTGAATAAAACTGTTCCTACTGTCAAGAAAGCAGTATACTCTACATTATGGCTAAGGGTGGTCTATGTGCAAATGAATCATCCTCTGTCCGACCCAGATGCCTGACAAAGAGCAATTTTTATTATAAACTATTTTTTATAATGCCACACCTTCCATGTCCTCTGTGTCACTAACAATGTCCTTACAAAATGCAGGCTCTGCCTTTGAGAAGCTCTGCACCTCTTCCTTTGCCAAGTCTACAGAGAAGGATCAGTAACAAAGCATGATGGAGCATGATGACATGACATTATCCTCAGAGGTGACCCAAGACCCAGGGCCAAACCAGAGCTCACATCCCTGGCACACATCACTGCTGTCTGTGGCAGCTGTTCCTATTGTCCCATCATACATGTGCAGGGTGATGGAGAGAATGCATGCTGGTAGGTGGAGGAAGGGGCTAACCAGCCAGGGAAGTCATTTTAAATAGGGTAGACCTCTCTTTATTCGTCCAGAAGAAATATATGTCTCAGTGCAAACATGTAAGGAAAGTAGAGTATGAAACTAAGGGAGAAGGCACTTAAGTAAATAGTTCAGTGGGGTTTCAGTGAGCCTGATACAGTAGAGTTAGTTTTAATCCCTTGTGCCTGCACAAGCTAATCTTTTATTTTGGTGCTGAAAGATACTTCACAGCTTTTCTCTCTGGTCCTTCATTACCTATATTCATCCCATAACAACATCCCTTTGTCTAAAGCCAGGCTGACTCGTAAGAAAAAACTATTTTTTCTCAGGTCCCTCTGTAGGTCATAGCCAGCTTTGGTCTCATATGGTAACTATATTTCTGATCCAGACTTTTATTTTCTCTCCTGAGATAATTTCACTCATTTTTTTGTTGTTTTTACCTCCATGTAAGTTATACAGCACCATGCTCAAGGAATATACTGTTAGATATTATAGCAAATACCTCAAAAAACAGTGGTTAACTTTCAGCAGATGTTTAAAAATGGTTGTTCTGTTAGATAACAAAAATTTAGTTGTTAATGATTTGATCTGACTTAACTGGTCTTTCTTAAACTACTGTAGCTAAAATTTTCCTGGATTACATCCAAACCACAGTCACACCAATAGTGGATTTTAATAACAATTCTCTAGTGTAATATCGAATGATTTTAATGAAATCTTAAAGATTCTTTTTACTATATCTTTTTATATTGAAAAAAGAGACTAACTTACATTGCTACTACAGTATATGGGGTCAAAGAATAAATGTAAGAAGGAAAAGCTGCTAAAATCAGAGAATCATTTCTAGATTTCATTTTCTTAACTTTTAACTTGTTGCTTTGGAAGCAATAAATCATTTGATCAAGAAAATCATATTTTACCCTTTGGAATTATGTTGCAAAAAAGATATAATTTGAAACATATCTTTGACTCAGGAGAACTGAAGTGATAGAAATAAGGTACTTTCATATATAAATAAAACAGGTTTTTAATTTTTTGAATAACAGCCATTTCCTCCTTACTTTAATAGAGACAGCAATACTGTCTTAACTAATATAGTTTGACAAAGCATATATATATATTTTTTAAATTTATTGTAGGTAATATTTTTAAAGTACATTAACAGATACATGTGTTGATAATCCTCTATAAAGCATAAATGAAGATGTTTAAAAACCACTAAAGTATGAGTCAGCAATAACAGTAATATCCTATACATGCCAAAAATAAGAAAACAAATGTAATAAATGTTTTCAAAGTGCTGATCTGAAAATTGAATTTGTAGGTACCACAAAATACCACTGAATTCCACAATGGAAGAACTTCAGACTTAACTAAAAATCTAAGTTTAGCCCTAACTCTATCAGGCTCACTATGTGATCTGAGCAAGTAATTTAATTTCTCTAGACCTCCAGATCAGTTCTTGAAGAACTGACAACATTCCTGTATTTGCATCTGTCCTTCCATATTTTTGGAAATTATACATTCATTTCTGTTATTATAATGGCCATCTCTGAATCAGCTAGTATTTAACTCTTGGACATTGAAAAAGCTTTCCCAAATGTTCACAGAGGCCGTCCATTCTCAGTGAGCTGTTGTCCAGACCATCTTAGTTGTTATAGCTTTAATTACTGCCTTAAATATTTAACAGGCACTTTTTCAAGATACAAATATTTTTCTGTGAAATTCCCCAAATCTCAGTGTCAGAAACCAATTTTTAAAAGGCTTCTGGTGATCATGAAAGCTTGCCTGCAGGCCACATTTGAAATCACATATTTGGGAATCAGATATCTTGATTGAGATTTTAGCTTGTAGAAAGCAATTTACTTAATTTCTCTAAGCTTTAGTTCTCATATCTGTAAAATGATAACCATGAACTGTTATGATAATTTAATGAGAAAAAGCAGGTAGTGAATCTTACACAGTACTTAATATATAGCAGTTATTTAATGAAGTTCTAAAGTATAATATTCTTGCAGATTATATTAAACTTTATCACCAGTACCCAATCCAAAGCAACATTTATTAGGTACCTATTAATAACTCAACAACTGTTAGTAGAATGAATGATTAATGTTAGCTGAATAAATTTTAGTTTACAAAGCTGATCATGGTACAATAGAATTACCGTAGTTGATATTTTCCATAAAGTTTATGATATTCAACCATGAGTAGCCATAAATCATTTCATTCAACTTGCTAATATATTCCTGAAAAAAGTTAAATAAAATTATACATTACAGAAAGTATGTCATATTTCAGTAGTATAATTACTAATGCCCTTTACATACAAGCCTGTGTTAAGTAGCTAATATGTAGAAAGATCCCAGGATCTAGATTCTTCAAAAGAAGGGTACAGAGAAACAAAACTGACATTGTAGACCATTTCACTGGTGCTAAGGAGCTCATAGTTTGATAAGAGAGAAAATAATACACCCCACTCAAAAAAGTATATTTAAGGGCAAGAAGAGGGTTGGTTAAAGCACAAATTGTCAGGAGACACCTCTAAGTTTCCAAGTAATGCACTAGGTCTCTGAAAAGTGCCCTTTTAAATCCTTTTCCATATGTACAGTTGTTGGCAACATGCACTAACCAGATCTTAAGGCTGAAGAACAGGCTGTTAGGTGAGTCTTTTAAATACTATCTTAGCTATATCTCTAAAGGTCATGATTCTAAATTCATTTAGGTTTGAAATTTAAGAATATTTGGAGACTCATTCTTAATCTTAGTTTGGCTCTATTTTGAACTGATTTTCATTTGTGTTATAGTAAAAAGAAGCACATTCTAGGTTTAGTTACGGGCTTAGTAAATTTTTGAAGTTTAATGTCAAGTTCTATTATTTCCTCATGTGGTTTATGTCTACATTTGAGTGAACTGAGCAATATAACAATTTTGGGATTATCTAGGACTTGCCCTCGATGGTCTGATTCTCTGAGAATGAAGCCACTCTCTTATACTTGCCTGGGATGTACAGTAGCTTTGCTGAGTTCTCTGGGAGGAATTTGGTCACTATCAGCATGCCTTCTCTCATGCCAAGAAGTCCAATTAATTAATTTTATTTTGTGAAGTTCCTAGAATATTTTCTTAATTTATGAAAATTAGTTTGAATATTGTCATTCCTCATTCAAAACTTTGGCCCAAAATTTATATAATGGCCAAAATTTATATTATAAAGGCTGATAAATGAAAATAAAAAATAAATATATTTTCTCTACACCATAGCTATTATCCTAGGTGTTGAACTTCTATCTGTGTACCTTTTCTTTTTGTTTATATGAAGCTTTACATTTTGCCAATTATATGCTATGTTGTGCTGTGTTTACTTATAAGCTGAGACATAAAGATAATGAATTATAGACATTCACCAACATTTTAATTGACTGACTACTAAAACCTGATTTAAAAAGGTAACCAGGATATGATAAATTTAATGAGACTGCATTAAGAGTATTTTCTAAGGACAAAATCCTACATGAAAAAGATTGGTAATGTCTACAGGTTAAAGGCCAAAATGGCGGTGTCTCTGTATCAGTGAGAAGTAATCACACTTGTTGGATAAGGAGTCCCACTTCCAGGGAAGATGCATTAGCAATGTTGGTTTCCATGCTCCTCTTCATGGAAAATACCTCCAACTGGTGACACTCTAAGGATCTGAACTAGCTGAAGAGGTGCCTGTATCTTTAATGCAGGCCTAAGAGGAGGGAATGATCAGTTAGTAATATATAAAGAATGCAGCTTTATATGTGTGAGTACACTCATGTTTTAGAGGTTTATATGAGGTAACTAGTCCCATATATAAATAATATATACATAGTATAGTAGTTAACCAACATAGCTTCTTGGCAGATGTATTAGCAGCCATACTTAAAGATACATCATCATCATCTTCTGTCTCATCATCATGAATTTGTTCGCAGGTAATGACAATAGTTTTGGGTCTAAGAATGGGCCATTTTAAGGTCAGATTAAAAAGAGTTTAACTCTACTGTAGCCAAGGGGTGGTGTTATCCACGTAGTGTCCTAGCCTCAACCAAACAGTGACACCACTGGAATGCACTGGGCAGTGAAGCAAGACTTCCCAGAGCAGATGATAGTATCACCAAAACTAAGTTTTTCACCTTTTCTACTACAAGGAATCCTTTTTTTAAATTTTTCCATTGTTATCCATATTTTTGAATGCTAAATATACACTTATTAAGTAAAAGTCAGTTTTTGAATTCAGGCCCCTTCTGTTAATAATCATATAGTGAGAAAGACACTTTCTGATTCTGATCACTGCATTGCACTGAGATCTTACAACTTCAGTCAATGTCATTTTTGTACTCTCAAGCCATTTTAAATCTTTCCAATTTTATTTGACTTTAAATATATATGTATATGTGTGTGATATGTTTGCAAAACATAGGTTCACAAACCATCTTTTGTAGACCCTCTAAGGGATACTGATTCCAAGTTGCCTTAGAACAAACTCAGATTCACAGGAGCCTAACTTATCACATGTACAAAGGGAACTTCTCTTAAGGGGGAATAAACTGCAGAGAGAATGGCACTTTTGGTAATATTTATGTATATGTGCTGAAAGTGCACATATACAATGTCAAAAACAACCAAAAATCTGCGTAATCTACAAACAATAGCAAGTGAGACAAAAATTTTCTGTGATATTAAAACATTTTACAACAATCAAACATAAATGTCTAGAAAGGGTTAGGCCTCACAATAATCAGCTAACACAATTCTATACTTGTAACCGCTGCTCACAAAAAGGCTTGGATATTATTTTTCACCAAAAAAATAAACACTTGTCTTTGGACTGACTCCCATGTGGCAGAACCAGGGCAGCATACTTATTGCTATTTTGCAGCTCTTTGAAAAATCAATCCAAAAGAGAAGCTATGTAGACGACCCATCTCCTTCTTGTTTCTCTGGTACACTACACTCTAAAAATGAGCTAAAGTGAAAAAAAAAAAGAAAATGAAAGAGACACACAGAGAAGAAAAGACAAATGCTACAGAAAGCAAAACCAATGCTTCCAAACATCAAATCAGTGTTGTTCTTGTCTCGGAATTCCCCTAGAGTTACTTAGGACAAGAATCTGGTCCACTGAGATCAAAGCCAAGAAGAACAAAGAAAGCCAGAGTGATAAACAGCCTACTAGGAAGAAAACTCAAACAAACACTGACAGTTTATGGAATGACTGGGATAAAAATCAGCTGTTTAAACTAATCTCTCATTTCTTCCATCAAAGTAAAGACGAAGTTTTCTGTGTCCCTGGTGAGAGCTTGCACCCTTGGCTTCAGTATTTTCTTAAAGTGGAAGAACTATAATTTTTTAGCTCATTTATACTAACTGTCAAGTCAGGTCCTTCTTGCTCTCCTCCCATGGAATTATTTTGAAAGGAGAAGCCATGTCTGTTTTCACTGTAGACCCCTTGAAACTATGAATGAACTAGAATTTTTAATATAGTAGTTCCTCCTTATCTGCAGTCAACTGCAGTCCAAAAATATTAAATAGAAAATTCCAGAAATAAACTATTCATAAGTTATAAATTGTGTACAGTGCTGAAGAGTGTGATGAAATCTCCCACTGTTTTGCTCCATCCCACCTAGAACATAAATCCTCCCTTTGTCCAGTGTGAGAGTTCTGTATTTTCTCCTGCCTGTTAGTCACTAGTAGCTGCCTTGGTTATCATACCACTGTCACAGTATTGCAGTGTTTATGTTCAAGTGACCCTTTATTTTACTTACTAATAGCCTCGAAGCATAAAAGTAGTGACACTGGAAATGTATGTCAAAGAGACACTGTAAATGCATCCTCTAAGTGAAAAGGCCAAAGTTCTGTACTTAGTAAAGAAAGAAAATAAAAATCATATGCTGAGGTTGGTAAGACCTAGGATAAGAACAAATCTTCTATCTGTGAAATTGCCTAATTTATAAATTAAACCTAATTTATAAAATAAATTTATGAATTATAAATCATGATAGGTATGTATATAGAGAAAAAAACAGTGGATATAAGGTTCTGTATTTTTTGTGATTTTAGGCATCCATGGGAGGTTTTAGAACATGTCCCTCTCATGAATAAGGGTGGGGGGTGGGAAGACTCTTGCAGTATCAACCCCATTAATTGCTCCATGATCCCAAAATGTTTCTATGGTATGCAAAACTTGTCAGGCATAATACTAAAAAAATCTCCTTGATTTGTGCCATTTCCTAATTATCTGGAAAAAGCTAAAATACAATTTATAACAGGGTCTCAAATACTCTTACATATCTATGTGGAAATAAAATGTCTTTTTGTTAAATAACTGACCCAATCTCCTTAAAATTTCTTCATCCTTCTGAGTAATGGAAAGTGGGTTAGAAGTGACTATAATTCAGTCTAACTGGTTAACCTTAGTCCAGCTTAATAATTAAAACAACTTTTACAGATAACTATGTTTCTCACTGAATCCCACAAGAAAACTTTCAGTCTTGTGAAGTTGTACCCTGTGCCCCCCTCCTCCCTGAGAAGACATCTTGGTATATAGGGCAAGTAGCTTTGTGTTGGGTAAGAAATGAGAAGGGGTTTTCAATATGCATGGTTCCTTCAGGATCCTGCTGCTCCCTGGACTGGTGACACCTCAGAAGCTACTGACACTGGCCGGCTCTCTCATTGTGATGTACTAGCTCTGTGTTCTAGGATTCTCCATACCAGATGACCTCTTTATTCTAAATCAATATCTGATGCCCACCAGCCATATCACCAGCCATTTTCCCTCTTTGGGACAAATAGGGGTTCCTGCCTGCTATCTATAAACCATGGGGAGGAAGCAACACTGCCAAGCTAATCGAGCTTGCCCTCCCCTTCCCCCTTAATGCCATATTGGAAGTGGCCTAGTTTGAGGCTTCTACTGAAAGTCAGCAGCATTTCTGTAAAAGTACAACACTAGTTCCTGTGTCCTAAGAAGCCCCTCCCACAGAAACCCCTCCCTCTCTTGAAACCCAATAATGGTTGACATAAAGATAGAAAGTACTTGAGAATGAGGACCCTGATTTATCAGTATTTTTTTGTTGTGTGTGTGTGTGTTTTCCCCTATATGTCTCTACTTTCTCTTGCCCACAAGCCCAGGCTACCCTAAGGGGCAGATTTCAGTTCTGTCATGGATTCTTTTTACTCCCTGGTTGTCAACCTGATGGTGGAGAGTCCTAGTCAGAAAGAGTATCATTGCTACATTATAGAAAATACTTTACACTCTAGATTCCACAGGCTTGATTTGAAGAAATTTTTGAAATTATATCTCTAGTCAAAAAATTGGTTTTCTTGATGTGTTCTCAAATGAAAATCTAAGTGGACAATAAATTCTCAATAAAGATTTTCTTGTTCTGGGGGTTATGCACTGTTCCCCTGCAGCCCCAAAACTAAAAGCATCATTGGGTAGGAAGTCTCAGAGAAAATGGACTGATACAATACAGCAATACATCTGAAAACATGTTTTAAAATATTATCCACATTACACTTTGGACTAAGAATTTTAGATGCATAAAAGTATGTAAGGTTTGATGTCATGGCTTTACCTTCTTCACCACACCTTCCAGGTTGAAGAAAGTCATGACACTCATGGTAACTCAGACACTTGATCCACCATCTTCCATATCGGAGAGCAGGTCTGGGAAGTCCTTTGAGAAGCTGCATCTCCCAGAAATGGGTAGTGAAATCTAATGAGTGACACAGACCAATCTAAAGCTCAGAAAACAGTTGGACTGCCCAAAAGAATAAAACATAGCTATCTGTACTTTTTAAATTAAATTTTATTGAAGTAACATTGGTTAATAAAATTACATAGGTTTCTGGTGTACAACTCTATAAAGCATCATTTGTGTATTATACTGTGCATCTGCCACCCCAAGTCAGGTCTCCTTCCATCACCATTTATCCCTTCTATACCCTCTTCTATCTCGACTATTCCTTTTCCCTCTGACAATCACCACACTGTTGTCTGTGTCTGAGGTTTGTTGTATTTTTTGGGTGGGGGTTATTCTTGATCCCTTCACCTTTTTCACCCAGCCCCTTAACTTCCTCCCCTCTGATAGCTTTCAGTCTGCTCTCTGGATCTATGAGTCTGTTTCTACTTTGTTCGTTCATTTTGTTCATTAGATTCCACATATAAGTAAAATCGTATGGTACTTGTCTTTCTCTAGCTTATTTCACTTAGCATAATGCTCTCCAGGTCCAACCACACTGTCTCAAAGGGTAAGACTTCCTTCTTCTTTATGGTTGAGTAGTATTCCATTGTGTAGATATACCACAGCCTTCTTATCCACTCATCTACTGATGGACACTTGGGCTGCTTCCACATCTTGACTATTTTAAATAACACTGCAATGAACACAGGGTTACATATACTCTTTCAAATCAGTGCTTTGGTTTCTTCAGATATATTCCCAGCTATATTTTTAATTTTTTGAGGTAATTTCATACTGCTTTCTACAGTGGCTGTGTCAATCTGCATTCCCACTCACAGTGCATGAAGGTTCCCTTTTTCCAATCCTTGCCAGCACATTTGTTGATTTATTGATGATAGCCATTCTCATGGGTGTGAGGTGATACCTCATTGTGGTTTTAATTTGCATTTCTTTAATGATTAGTGACATTGAGCATCTTTTCATATGTCTATTAGCCATCTGTATGTCCTCTTTAAAGAAATGTCTATTCAGGTCCTTTGTCCACTTTTTATTTGGATTGTTTGTTGTTGTTTTTTGTTGGTTTTTTTGGGGGGGTATTGAGTTTTGTAAGTTCTTTAAAAATTGTATGTATTAACCCCTTATCAGATGTGTCAGGGAATATGTTCTCCCATTCAATGGGTTGTCTTTTCATTTTGTTGATGGCTTACTTTGCTGTGTAAAAACTTTTTAGTTTGATGTAGTCCCATTTGTTTATTTTTTTTCTTTTATTTCCCTTGCCTGAGGAGATATGTCAGAAAAAAATATTGCTGTAAGATTGGCTTCTTTCCAACTACTTTCAAAAGCCCCACAAGTCAAGAGGGTAAAACATGTGGTTGAATAGTGGCAAGTAGAAAGAAAGAACTACAGAAGACTTTCAGGGCTATAGATGAAAACCTTGGCTGCGGTAGACAAAGACGGAAGTCCTTCCTGTAATGTAGCTAAAGACCCTATTCCAATGAAGTATAGCCACTTGCTTATTGAGGAAATTGATTCACAAAAATTTGAAATTGCACAAAGATATTGTCCCTGTGTGGGAGTTGTAGGGTATCCACCTACATAAGAAAAGATGCCAAAAGAATGTCCTAGACTTATGGGCACTCAAAATATATACATATATATATTTAATTTTTTTATTTTAGTTTATTCAGTACAATTTCTATCCTTTATTCCCATTCCAGCCCACCCACCCATTCCTCCCCTCCTCCCTCCCATTTCCAACCCCCCTAGTTTTGTCCATGTGTCCTCTATATTTGTTCCTGTAAACCCTTCCCTTCTCCCCTGAAATTCCCTCCCCTCTCCCCTCTGGTCACTGACTGCCT
>CM052540.1:137653434-137695338 GCA_028533065.1 Trachops cirrhosus | reverse complement strand
ATGATTTTGTCTTTGCTTTTGTTTATGTGATGAATTACATTTACTGATTTGTGAATATTGAACCATCCTACACTCAAAATATATTGTAACACTCTCTTGTGCTTCTGAGAGAGAAAGCTCATTGCCTTTTTATTCATTTCTTTAAAATGCTTTTATATGGGCATTTAATACAACTTATGTGATTGGTTTTTCACTCTTCTAAAACAAAAGGATACTATAAAATTACATTTGTGGTCATAAGTTATTTCATTTTTTTCTAGGTAGGCTCTGGGTCTAATCAGATTGTAGTCATGGTTGGCTGAATTGGCTTCCCCTGTATTCCTCGGTGAGTCTGAGTGACACACAGGTTAGCTGTAGGCTCATAGGAAATAGGAAAATGATGCAACAGGAATGAATTTTGCCTGGGTGGAGAGAATTAAACTTCTGTATACCTTCAAAACTAGAGGAAACAAAAGTCTAACTAGCCTCCTCTTGTCCCCATTAATTGTCAATCTGATTAACAATAAACAACCTCCTGGGATAGTTATGACCATGATCATTTATAATGGAGAGAGCTTCATGAATAAACCTTTTGTAAAGCATCTAGGAATACACCAACATTAAGTATAAAAATTATTCAGGTCCTTTGTCCATTTTTTAATTGGGGGTTTTTTTGGTGTTAAGTTTTCTAAGCTCTTTAAAACTTCTGGGTATTAATCCCTTATCAGATGTATCATTGGTAAATATGTTCTCCCATTTCTAGATTCTCCTCCCCTCCCCAAAGGGAAAATGATATGAATATTTTGTGGATGATTGGATCAACAAAACATCAATGTCCTTAGAGAAAAAGAATATAAAACTAAACACTTGAGTAATTTAGCCAAGTGCAAATAATTATCATCACTAAAAATTATTTTTAAATATATTTCATGCATTTATTTAAAAAATACTTACTGAATAACTACACAGTGTCAGACATTTTTCTAGGTTCAGGGAATACAATAATTAACAAAACAGAAAACTCCATAACCTCATAACATTGCTGGTGTTCACCACCTTATGATTGCTCTCAGAAAGCATAGAGAAATATTTCTACCCTATTTCAATCAATTGTATAAAGCCTTGTAGTATGTATTTTGTTTACTAATCTCACTGTGGCTCCCTCTAATTTCCCTACCTTTATTTTCTCTTTTGTTACATTTGTGTTACTTATTTTAATAGTTTTTGTTATTCAGAAACCATGCAAAGTCCTCTTCGAAAGAAAATGAGAAAAAATTTAATTAAATTTAAAAGTCTCTTGATCTAAGGTATTTTGCTGAGCTTCAAATCAAGTTTTTGGATGTCTATTCTTTGATGCTCCATAAACATCTCAGGTTATAAACACAAAGTCAATCATATTTTTTCTAAAATCCTATTTACCCACATCTTATATTCCCTAGAATGTTAAAACTATCACTTTCTACCAAACTAAGCAATACAGAAACCTGCATTCATCCCCAAATCGTTTGCTCCCACTGTCCAAACTATACTATCTATTGTACACCCTAAACTTCCTTTAAATATATTCCTGTTTATTGAATTATCATTAGCACTGTCTTTAAAGACTCTCAGCCTTAGGTATATAGATTCCTGCATTATGGTGCTCACTTCCCTTCATTCTTAAAAAGATAAATTCTTTAACAATGTATATATTAATCTTATCACACCATTTCACTGCTCAGTATTTCACTGAACACATATGCACCTTCACCATTAGGCCCTGTGCTTTTCTCCAATGAAGTGTATGTGTTAATGTTTTGAAGGTAATGCATTATTTACAGATGTCAATTTAAATAACATATTTTGAAAATTTTATAATCAACATTTTAATTAAAATGTTATAAATTCAATAGACAAGTAAGGGATTCATTAAAAAGATGGTAATATAAGTGTATTTCTAACTTGTCAATACATGAGTCATGTTACCTTCCCTTACAAAAAGTTTGTAGCTAAATTAGATCTGGAGATAGTCAAGTGTAAGAAATCAACTGTAAACTAATCCTTATAATGCTAAAAATAGAATTTTAAAAATCAATGTTAGGAGAGAAAAGATAAAAATAAAGAAAGCAGAAGAGTAGATATGTAAGAGTATTGCAGATGGAGAAAGTAAAAAGAAAATACTTTTAATCAAAGAGGAAAGACTGTAAACAAAATAATTTAGGATTGAAAGAATTAGACATTATCTTTTTCTTTTTGTTTTTCTTTTACACATTGACCATAGCTTTATCTCCTCAAAACTGTTAACTGAATATACATGGCATGCACTAAATTTTGTACATCATCCCCAAAACAGCATGCTTTTAAAGTTTATTATAAAATATTATTTAATAAATTTTTGCACTTTTAGCTAATATAAGCCATATTTCAGAATAATATCTAATACCTATTCCTAACAGTTCTTGAGAATGAGACTTTTTGTGAACTTTTTATTTTTTAATTAAAATATTTTATTTGTCTTCATATACTTATTGGGTTCGCATTTTTCTTTAGGGGATAATTTTATTATATCCCCAAATTCATATCTACCCCAAAACTCAGAATGTAACCTTACTTAGAAATAGGATGTTTGCAAAGGAAATTAGTTAAGATGTGGTCACACTAAGACAAAGACGCCCATACAGTGACAATACCATGTGACAAAAGACACAGATTGAAGGGATGCTGCCGTAAACAGAGAAATGCTAAGGACTGTTATC
Organism: Trachops cirrhosus; assembly: GCA_028533065.1. Classification (NCBI taxonomy): domain Eukaryota; kingdom Metazoa; phylum Chordata; class Mammalia; order Chiroptera; family Phyllostomidae; genus Trachops; species Trachops cirrhosus. Next base: position 137,692,624 of record CM052540.1, on the reverse strand, counting down.
TGCCACTCCATGCTATAGGAGAGAGTCCTGCAGATCATTTAATTTCAGGCTTCTACTCTCCAGAACTGTGAGAGAATAATTTTTGTGTTTTTCAAGCAACTCAGTTTGTGATCAGTTGTTAAGACAGCCCTCAGAAACTGATACAATAATACAATTCTTCTTTACATTCAACCACTCTGAGATTGAGTTGTAGAAGAGGTTATGATGAATTTGGTTGCAAATTCAAACAACTTTCCAAAAAGAATTATTTAGAGGTATAATTTTATCTAGAGATTGATTATCAACTCCCTCAAATTTATTTTTTTCTTTGCCCAAAAACTGAAAAAAAACTCAGAAGGTAGTTTTTAATACATGTGCAATTGATACAGAACAACTAGATAGAGTAACTCAATTTAAGAATATCAGATTTCCCTACCTCTACCCAATTTCCATCCCCACAACCAAGGAAAAAGCTCATAAGGGTCATAAACCAGATGGGCCTCAATCCCAGCTCAGAGTTACCATTAACATGACCATAGGCCCTTCACCACTCTGTGAAAATGGGCTAAATGTCACTCAAGTGAACTTACTTTGAAGTATTTCAAAATAAATAACTTAAAATTGACTAGTTTTGTAAAGGAAGAAGGGGCCTTGGAAAACATCTGCTTTATTGCTCTCATTCTAAAGGCAAGAAAACTAAGATCTAAAGAGCTTTTCTTAGTTATACAGATAATTAGTGACAGAATCATAGCTTGAACCTGGATCTTCAAACTTTTCAAACTGTATTGTCTTCACACTGCAGCTACTATGATCTGGAGTGCTTGGCATTGATGGAACAAATTCCCTGCACCATATGACATGGTGTAAGTCAACTGTGTTTTCTTCAGTTTTGCTTTTAGTGAAATCTCCATTTTAGAAGTCTTCAAATGATATTTTTAATATGGTAAAATGTAGTTATAGATAAATAATACATTCAGCATAACTCTTCTTTAAGAGAATTGTAGTGTTGATGGCAGATGCTAGATTGACAAGCTTGAAGACTTGTTTTCAAATTATTACCAGAATATTTAGATCATAAGTACCATATGAAATCATTTCAGTTATACTTAACCATCATAGATCATTTTTTAAAATATGTCCATGGATTGAGAGTGGCTTCCACAACAGAGACTGAAGTTAAATTGTGTCTATATCCAACAGATTTGTTACAGTAAAGCATACACGGGCAGAAGTGTGATAAAGCACACACATATACAAACAACACACACAAACACTCATTAGAAATGACAGAAGCAAAACTGGCTCATAAAACAGGAATGTTCACTTAGAAATCTACCATAAATTTGAGGTTGTAATCACTGGCTACATTCTAGTAGTGCTTGATGCCAGGAAATAAAATCATGGCTAAAAGAATGCAATTAATCATTGTATTTACATAACTATCATTTTCCTATGTAAAGAGCTACCCTGGTGAGTGTTATAGCACTTGTCAATTAGTTCTAATTAGTGTTTCTGCCTCTAGATGCTTGACTCCACTTTCAATTACAATTGTTTGTGTACCTACTGTACTAGATATTCTGGCATGAGGCCTGCTACATTTGAAGCATAACTATCCAGACTGAACACCCCTACTCAGTTAAGCAACACCGTGCTGTTCTCTGTGTAGGTATGACAACTTCTTGGACTTGATATGGGCATCAAAGAATGACCCAATTATTGGCTGCCTTCAAGAAGACAAAGTAAGCTTCTTCCTCAAATAGCCCTCAGAAACAACTAAAACTTCATTGCAATTAGTTTTGCAAAAACTCAACCTTTGACTTGGTCATTCTGTTGAACAATATTTATGATTATTATACAGGGTAAAAGAATTATTGGTGAAAGTGAAATATTCTTTCCCATACAAGAGGGGGACCCCCCAAAAAAAACCAGAACTATCTTCTGGAGGTAGGCCACTTGTACTTACTACAGGCTTCTCCTGTTAGGTGAGTGTTCTAAGAACCCATCTGTATCAGTGTACCAGCTGGGGTGTTGTGAGAGGCTGCATTTGGCTTCACTGAATATTTTATGGAGACTCATCTCGTTTGCCCATTTCGTGATGGGTGATTTATGAGTGCACCTGCCCACACTGCACTGAGTGTTCAGCAGTTTTCAACCAAAAACAGCATGACCACTGTGCGCCAACCACCTTATTCACCTAATCTCGCCCTAAGTGACTTTTTTTTGTTTCCTCAGATGAAAAAAGTCCTCAAAAGGAAACATTTTGACAATGCGGAAGAAGTGAAACAAAAACCAGCAGAAGCACCTATCAAAATCAACAAGCTCAAAAACTGTTTTGAGCAGTGGAAAAAATGACTCCATTGGTGTATTGCATCAAATGGAGAGTGCTCTGAAGGTGACTGAACTTTAAACTTATAAGAATCAATACACAATTTTTTTATAAATAAATTTCTGCATTTTGGGTCCCTCCTTGTATAATCCAGAAATCAAATTTATTTGAGGAATCAATAGGTAGAATTAAGTAGGGGACTAAGCAGAAGGTGTTTAGGGATTTTTTTAGACTTTCAGCAAACCTAACTATTCCTTCTATCTGCACAGAAGATACATGGTCACATATCATAGGCTTAAGACAACAGCCTTGTTTTTTTTTGATAAAGAATTATACCAAATTATATTTTCAGTTATAAATGACTATAATAAAATTGTTCAATTGATATTATAAATTGATTCACCCTTTTTGGAGGAAAATTTACAATTTCTATTAAATATTTTTAATAACTATCATTTATCAAATGCTCATCATATACTAGGCACTGTTCTAAGCACTTACAGTCATTCTTGTAACAACCCCATAAGGTAGGTACTAATATATTTCAATGAATCTAAGAAGGCAGTAATTGTAAGCAGCACATTTATATTATGTATATCCAAGAGAAAGAAAAAAATATTGTGAATAAAGTATGTACAACATTTTCTTGTCACTGACAATTTTCATTTTTAGTTATTCAAAGAGCTATTTTACATTTAGACCTTGACTTTATTAATATTAATGTTATGCATATGTGACATTGAATATATAAATTAAATCAACTGGTTTGGATTTTTACATTTAGGGTCCAATTCTTCTTAAATACATTTGACTCAGAGTTAACAATGTCTTTTTTTCTGACAAATATTATCCATAACCTCATTAAGATTGTTGGTGCTACAATATTTCTTTATAGAATTCTCTACTATTATCACTACAGTTTCTTCAGGCTTTTGATACCCATTTGACAAGTTTTGTCACTGCTATTATTTTATTTAAATGAAGGTGTCACAAGGTTTTCAGACAACTACAGGACTCATAGTCCTGGCCTTCAATTTCTTTATATGCCTTTTGAGGGGTTATAGGTGTCCAATCATGGAACCAGTAAATAACCTATGTGCACATGAGTCAGCAATGATGTCTGTGCCATGCTGCTAGCTGGCTGACAATGATTGTTAAAATGGCATCAATGGGGAGATGGATTCCAACCTCAGAAATATTAAGTTATGTAAATAATTGACATACTAAGAGGCAGAATCAATGAGAGAGAACTTTTTATAGTGCCCTGTGGTCAGATTGTGTGAGTGCTGTGCTCATGCAAGAGATAGTCATGTAACCTAGTTCTTCTACTTACTAGTTATCAATACATGACTTTGCATAGGCTATTTATACATTTTACTCCTCAGTTTACTTATCAATAAAATGAATATAATAATAGTAACCTAAACTTGAAAGGTTATTTTGAGGATTAAAAGTAAAAATAACAAATAAGTATGTATGGTGTCAGGTAGGTACTAGACTTATGGGGTGATCGCTTTGTAAGTTATATATGTGTCTAATTACCAGGTTGTACACCTGAAACTAATATAATATTCTATGTCAACTGCAGTTGAAAAATAAAAAAAATTAAGAAAATAAGTAGTAATAAGGAATCCACCTCTTGGTATTTATTCTATGGAAATACTCATAAATGTAAAATTACATATACATATAGAGACAGATATAAAAATAAAATAAAAACATTATTTTTAATGTTAAAAATTAGGACTCCTACACTTCTATCAATATATTAGCTACATAAATTACAATATATACAATTAGCAGAATACTATATAGCTATTAAAAATAATGAAATAAGTCTATAAGCACTAACACAAAACAGTAACCAAACTATATTAAATGAAAGAGCAAGTTTTAGAACAGAATGGCCCCATATTTAAAATAAATAAACAAGCAAATGAACAATCATACATATGCATGCACATGTTCTTGTGTGCACATACATATATAAATGTGTGTGTGTGTTTAAAATTGTTGTGCAAAAGTCTAAAACTTTTATAATCAGAAAAACAAATTACTGTGAGATTATACATTTTATATATGTATTTAATATATGCATTAGGTATATTTTATAAAACTATATACCAATAAGATGTTAGGAAAATAAAAGGAATGTAACAACCTGAGCAATAACATCCCTGAATGCTTTATGAAAAATAAAATTGCCTTGGTCAAATTTTTTCCCCATCAGTCAATATTCACTGTAAATATGTCAGTGTGTTCCTTTAGCAACCTTTGACATTCCTTATCTTTTCTCTATATCCATTCTCATATATTTTATATCTAAATGGGGAGTTTTCTATTCCTAACATCTGCAATCAAGTTATAGCAGATGCCCCCACCTCTCATAGTAGAAGCAGCCCTACTAAAAAATGTGGCCCATTTCTGAGTTCATCCCCTGAAATTCAAAAAGCCACCTCTAATTACTTACACAAGTGAAGTTTGAGAAACTAGCCCCCTCTTCCTGGAATCCTGCCTTTCCTGCTTCCAGATCAAGTAGAAGACAGAGCCATAAAGGTATTTGATATATGGATGCTCTCTTCAGAGCCAAGCCATGGACCTTATCATTAAAAACACATTTTGAATTTGTATGTGATTTTTAAACACTTCACTTCCATGTAAGCATTTTATTGTATAGAAGAACCAAAAGTAATAGAAGCTAACAGATGAACAAACAGAAAGATGAGATGATATGTTATGCTTAGAAAATGTTTATTTTTTAATGTTAGCTCAGAGTAATTCATGAAATACTTTGTATATTGCCTCTAAAGAGAAGGAATAAAACAAGAAACTCACAATGACCTGCAATCAGCAGCCTTTCAGCATCTCCATTTCATTAAGGCATCTTGGCTGTCAACTAAGGATAAATTTTCTCTCATGAAGCTCTGCATATTCATCTTTAATTGAATCTTTTGTGCATTTACTAAAGGTAGATCTCTTAACACAACATCTTGACATCTTTATTGTGAGCATAAAGGTACAAATTGGTACAAGCCTTTGGAGAGGAAACTTCGAAAAATACCCAATGCAGATTTCTGAATTAACATCATAATCATACTCTTGAGAACTAAGAATATCAATATTGAAATTTTAATGCAGGATTAGAACTTTACTAAGTGCTTTACAAGGATTACCCAGTGATGTTCTTTAAACCCACTCTCCAGGAAGACATGGGAAAGCTCTAATTTACAGCAATTGCCAACTTCTATGGTATAAATATTCCCCCCACGGCTGATTTCAAATTACCAAAATGCTCATATCCACCTCTCAAAATTCCTGAATGATTAACAACAGGCCAGCTCCAGCACATGATCACATTCTATCCTCAAAACAGAACTTTATAATAGAAATTATCACCCACTTTTATAGATATTTAAACTGGGAAAGAAATTAGTGAAATAATTTCCCCAAATTTGCACTGTTAGTTGGAGGCCAGGGGTTGTCTTTCTTAGCTTTATGCTTTTGCATATGTATTATAATTCTAATCTGTTTCAGAGAAAAACACAAATTAGCAACCAAAGAATAAACTAAATCAGAAAGAAAACTCAAAGCCAAACTTTCCTCTGGTGTGCTATTTGCCTAGGAAAACCTGCCACAGTAATGGATTCCAATGGGGTGTATAACTTAACAGTTAAAAAAAATATTCTAGCCTGAAAACAGAACTGACAAAGCTTTAGTACATACTTGACATCTTTTTTTAAGATTTTTTAAAACTGTGTTTAATGCTACAAAATAAGAGTTAATTAAGTGTCTAAAGTTGCTGTGTCTATAACATGGCAATATTTGGGTAAAAAATGAATAACTTCTAAAATTATTATTAATCATTTAGTAACAAGTATCATGCCTCAATATTATAAATATTTCTATAAAAGGGTAAAAAGAATAACTCTTACAGAAGATTTAATGAAATAGACCAGAGAAAAGGAGATTTAGAAAGAATTGCATGGATGACTTTTCCATATTAATTACAAGCATTATCCTATCAAGGAAGTCATGGAAATGAAGCTATTTTAGAAGAGAGCTAATGTAGTAGAAAGAAAAAATACTGAGCATGTAAATTACTTGGCACTGAAACTTGAGTGTGAATCCCAGTATTTCTACCTATAATCTGTACATCCATAAATAAGTTGTTTAGTATTTTTCTGAGCAAAAAAGAAAAAAAGGAAAAAAACTCCTGACTAAATTCAAGTGATATGATGATAATAGCTAATTTTTTAAATCACTTTGAATGTGTTAAGTGATTCTCATGCACTGATTCATATAATCCTCTTAACTCCATGAGGGAGTTTCTAGCTCATTTTGCTGATGGGAAGTTGTTCTGCTTAGAACACAGCTATTAACTGGTAGAAGAAGTCAGAGCCAGGGTTTCTCACCTCCAAACCTCCTTATTCATCACCCCACATTTTGTACACAAATAATGAGCACTTCTAAAACTGATGTGATGATGTCATTTCCTACAAAAGGCTGTGGTTTCTTGAGACCTGGAACTGTCTCATGTTGCTTTCTGTATCCCCAAGTATAGTAACACACTAAGTGTGTGAATGAATACAGAAATGAATGTGTCACTGATGATAGCTGAACACAATCAATACTCTACTGTGAATACTGTCATAAACCCAGAATCTATCTCTGAGTTTTGTTACATATTTTGAGAAAACCTTGTGAATTCCAAAGAAATGAGTTTGGGCATTGATTGGTAAGGTAAATTAATAACAATTTACCTCCCAAATGTAAATATACCAATGTCTTTATAAGAGATTTATTAGAAACTATTTTCTTGCTGAGTTGTAATTGAAAGAACTTTGCTTTGAATACTTTAGAAAATAATTCTTTAAAATACTTTTATTTTCTAAATTTTGAAAATGTAACACTTGGTCTTATTGCTGCCTCTGCCTACCTGCCTATAGATATTTACCTTGACAAGTACTCACTATGGGGCATTTGATAGAAAATATTGTTGAGTGTTAAGTCCCCAAGTTAACATTCAAGGTCAGAAATAGCATACCTTACTGGAATGTTGCTTAGCTTCATTTCTTTGTTTGATTTTTTTCACTATTTCTAGAGTTGGGATTTATTATTTTGAGCTAATCAGATCAACACTGCTAGAATGATCTCTGTTTAGAAGTTAAAATTTCTATTCTGTTACATCCCACATATATGAAAGCTTATGGTCCAAATCACAAAAGAGATGAATATAAAAACAAAAACAAAGGTTAACAAACAATACATGTCCTACTAGAATGGATTAGAATGGTATGCTTCTTTTTTATAGGACAAAAATATATAATTTCCCTCATTATGAGTTATCCTAAGCTTTAAAAGTATTGGTGATAAGCTGAATATACATTGCTGCTACATGTTCAGTTGTTCAAATGCTTTTTCCCTCTATGTAACTCTTCCATGTATAATATGGTATTGACCAAGAAGACAGAGATGGTGATGGAGGGGGAAAGAGAGAATGTGTGTTCCATTTCTTACATCCCTAAGCATTAATCTAGTTTTTTTAGCATTAATTTGAGCACTGTCAGACATAACACTACCAGTTAGGAAAAATAGAGTCTTTTGAAGAGAGATTTTGAAGATTTAAGGGAAGTTATTTTCCCCCCCTCAAGAACTAGCAAGCATAATTTACTCACTGGATGAGGGATGAGTTAGGACAGCCCACAGAAATTCTTGTATTTTTGTAAAGCCAGCAACATATAACCCATCTGCAGCCAGCCACTTCTTCAGCATTAACTCCAGTCAGCATGTGCATCAGTCACATGAACAAAAGAGGTTCACAGTCTCTCAAACTTCTTATGCATCAAACTTACAGATGGGCTGTGAATCAGAGGTGTAAACTACATCTTTCTGGATAAAGTAGATCATGAGCACTCGTTATAAAACCCCTCCATGGTGGGCACGCCTAGAATATTGGCCCTGACTGAACAGATCGTGAGATTCTATTACAGTCCATCATGTCCATAATCTGGGTACCTAGACAAAGAATTTTATGTTCAGCCAGTTTCAACCCAAGAATAACATAATTACAATTTCATATTATTTTTTGTAACCCCAGTTCATTATATTAAGAAATAACTCTGGTTTCCCCTAGGACTCAGTCTTCAAAGATTTGAAACAACTTAGAAAATACAAAGACAGGAGACAGGGATGGGCGGGGAGAGGAGAGGAAGTACTTGCAGCCAACATGACACCTTTATGGAGTCATTTGACTCTCTTAGCACAGTAAATAAAAAGGGTATAATGGAGAACACTTGGGGTATTTTACCAACCTCTTAGAGCTCAGCTTACTAGGGGTAACTACTCTGGGAAAGAACTCAATGAAAGCAGAAAACTTCAATGAGATTTCAGTTCTTTTTATCTACCAGTTAAATGACCATCCTCCAGGCCAGGCTTATCGGGGGCTCAAGAGAAGAGAAAGTTCTCATCTACTCTAGGAGTCTCTGGATTTGGATATGACCAACACCCTGGGCACTAGCTGTAACCTGATGAGAGAACTGCAAAAGGATGACTCCCATTCTAGCAGCTTGTAAGGGACCATAAAAGACTGTTGTAAGAAAAATATCCTGGCTTGCTGGCTGATTCCTTTCTAAACTTTCCTTGTAAGATACTGTTCACCAGGCTAGAAAAGCTATAAAATTGCAAAACAAGCTTATGAGAGTGAAGCAAGAAGTGACCCAGCAAAGGACTCAGCAAAACAGAATGCTGGACCAGTCCTACCAGAAAGGAGATAGTACAGTAGACTCTATTTGTATATCTCTGATTAGGACTGTAATATTAATGGAACCACAAGAAGCAACAGCACATCAGACATTGGTACAAGGGAGCAATGGTGCATGAATGACAGGGACTAGCTTGCTCCAATCAATCTATGCATTGATGCATCAAGGAACACTTATTGTGTGCCTTGTATGTGTTGCACTGAGGGAAAACATTTTTTAAATTGCTACATCCAAGAAAAACAACTACCTATAGGGTACTCTACAAAACAGTATTAGCAAGCAAATAAATAAATAAGAATAAAGCTAATGATGTTTTAGACTAGGGAGTTGATTGTTCACATCAAGAATCTTCAGAGAAGGACTCATGAATGAAGTGTTTAGAATTTGAGCTAGTCTTTTTTTTTTATTTGACCTTTTGTTTTTGTAAGTTAGAAACACATCTTTTTAAATAAGTAGGTTAATTCAAAAGGAAAAACGATTTACTTTATCCCAGAATGCAAAAGATTACAGAACATAAATTATCTGAATTGGATTAAAGAAGATTGTTTAAAAGGTGGAAAGAGATATCATCAATATTAGTGATAAAAAGATTTTGTGAAAATAATTTTTAAACAAAATTGCATTGGATAACTGCTTTTGGATATATTATACAGGAATACAAGTCTAAAGAAACAAGTAAAATATAACAAAAGACACTGAAATAGAGGACAGGTAGTCAGTGACCAGAATTTGAGCTAGTCTTGATAAATGAATAGATAAAAGGAATGAGGAAATACATTTAGTATAGCCCAGGGGTGGTAATGGCACTCAGAAAACGAAGTATATTTACAGTGTGTGAGGATGATGAGGATGAATATAATGACACAGACATATGCATATATGTTGAGCTGTATCTATCTGTCTATTTATCTATGCCTTCTCCTTCCCTATTCTATTTCCCTTTTCTTGGCTAAAGCACCACTTACTAGTTTTGTGACCTTGGGTAAATTACCTACCTTCCCTTATTCTCAGTTCTCTTAATTGAGACATGGAAATAATAATTGTCTCTAACTCACTGAATTGTTTATAAATTAAAATAAATGCTAATAGGCTTGAAACAAAGATTGGACCATTTTAAGTACTCAAAACATGTTTGCTGATACAATTATTTCTATTATCATTTCTTTAGGCCATATATCCTTCATCCTTGTATGGTCTTTTCATCAGACTTTGAGCTCCATGAAGGCAGAAACTGTGTCTTATTCATTTCTGGCTCTCAATATCTAGCACATTCCCAGGTGTATAGTTAGTGCTCATGACTGTCTCTTGAATATTGGACTGGTTTCTAACTCTGTACACCTATATCCTCATTTGTGTGTTATCATGGAGTTTTCAAGTTCACATGCTCACTTTCTCAGGCTTCCCTTCCAGGACTGCTCTAAGTTCTCCTTCTTTTCCTGATGCTATTGGTATTGCTTCTCTATTGTTAAATTTAGTCTAATGGTTATCATGATCCACACTGTTGTTTTCACCCATGGAATTTCAGAGAAAGTAGAAATAATAATCTGTAATTAGGAATACATAATTTTGGCTCTGATCTCCCAATTCCATATAATGAGCTAGGCCTGCTCAAATGTGAACCCCAAAAAATCTCAAAAGAGTACCTAGTTAATGGGCTTTGTAAGTTCTACTCCCCATAACTCATACTTCTACATTAAAATAATTTGTTGCCTATAGGGGGTAAAGTACCATTATGCCTACTTACATTCTGGAAAAGATCTAGCATCCACACACTCTGGATGGTTTAGGCTAAGTTAAAAGATGATTTTCTTCTCCAGCTATTCAGATTATCAAAAAATATATAGCCATGTAAGATTACTTTGCCTTTTCTGACTTTATAAAGTTGCCTGCTTGTTACCTTTTTTTATCTGAAGCCTGTAGGCAGATTCTAATTTGGCCCTGCAAATAAATCTGTTTGGCCCTGGGCTGAGGGAAGATGTTAATTTTCATGACTGTTTTAGAACACATCAAAATTCAGTATGCATTTTTCTTTTTGGGATTTCAAAGCAATATGCTTAAAACATGCAATTTAGAACTAGAACATATACAGCATTTAAAAATATTCAGGTTCTACCAAGAATCCATCCGGTCTATTATTGCAATGAGTAAGATACAAAGATATCTTTATCTGGTTGTGAATGAAACTATCTACTTAGAAAAAAGTTCAAAGTAAAATTTTATCTCTTAATTCTACAGAGGTTCCAGCTTTGACGGTAGAAATTTGGTGCAGTTGAAAAGAGAGGAACGATAAAACAGAATATGCATTAAGCATTTCTCAAAAAAATAATTTTAAAAGAAAATGGTTTGCAGTCATGAATATCTGTCTTTATAGATCCCAAGCAACACTCTTAGCTTAGTCAACAAATGTAACAAAAAGTTATTGAGAAATATGACTCATTTAATCATAAAGGTTTGTTAATACGGACATGTTAAATATTTCTACAGCTTCATCCACAATACAGGGTGGAACAAAAGTATGTTTACAGTTGTGAGTACACGAAACAGAGTTTATTCTTATATTACTATTTGTTAATTATTGTATTATTTTGCATAAGAACAACTGTAAACATACTTTTGCCCAACTCTGTATTTGTGCTCTTTTATGTCAAGCAACAGGGACTCCTTCCTGAGACCAGTACCTAAGAACTTTTAAAAATGGTCTAAAAAATGAATTTGTAATTATTCACCTGTATGCCAGAATGCAGTTATAATCAGTCTAAAAGAATTTATTCCTGCCCTGGCTGGTGTAGCTCAGTGGATTGAGTCCCAGTCAGGGCACATACCAGGGTTGTGGGCTAGGTCTCCAGTGTGGTATGTGCAAGAGGCAACCACATATTGACGTTTCTCTCCCTCTCTTTCTCCTTCTCTTCCCTGTCTCTAAGAATAAATAAATATAATATAAAAAAGAAAAGAATTTTAAAAAAAGAATTTATTCCTAAGCCAGTCAGAGAAAGACAAATGTCATATGACCTCACTTATAACTGGAATCTAATGAACAAAATAAACTAAAGAAGAAAATAGAACAAGAAATATGGAAACATAAAACAGACTGATAGCTGTAGGAGAAGAGGAGGGAGGGAGAATGGTAGGAGGAATGGGAAGGGATTTAGTTAAAGAACATGTACAAATGACTCATGGACATGGACAATGGAGAGGGGATTGACTGTGGGTGAGAGGGGTGGGCTGGGTGGAGGGGGTAAAAGCAAAAAAGGTTGGGACAACTATAATAGAATAAACAAAAAATAAAGTAGAATAAATTATGGGTATATTGGAAGGATTAAATGTGTTAATGCATATTAGCCATTCAATAAATGTAAGAAGTTATTATAATTTTAAAAAAAGTATTTATTCCTTTGGGTTTGTGACATCCTTTCCTGTGAGAATGCCAGAAGTTGGAGGGTGACTGGAAGTGTGATTACATGTTACATTGTTTTTAGCCAAACCAAAGTGATGTTGTTGAAATGCATTCAATTACTTTCTGCCCTCCCACCCAAGGCAGACATTTCTTGTATCAAAATGAAATCGAGAGTGAAATATAGAATAGTCCTATACTCATGTAAAGACTCCAGATAGTTCAGTTTTAAAAAATAAAAAGCAGGAGAGAAATGTGCTTTTAGGACCACTTTCTTAGGTGAAAACTAGCTGCTCTGGCCTTGGCCTCATCCACTTCAATGCTGCTCCTAAAATGAAGCAATAACTTACAGCTTTTCAGAGAAAACTAGATTTCTATCATGTATTTTTTGCACGGGCATTGCTACTTTCTGGAAATAGATGCTCTATGACCACAACAGTTAACATAATTTGAGAGTATACTGTGTGCCACTCTCCTTGCTAAGAACTTCATGTATATCTCATTTAATTTCACAAATAACATAAACACCATTGAAACCTCCATTTTAAGAAGAAGGAAGCTAAAGTTCAGAGAGGTAAGTAGTCCAACAAATCACAGGTAGAAACAAGCAAAGCTGAGATCTGAATACACTCAGAGCAACCCCAGGGCTCTCACCTAACTACCGTGTTGCTTTGCCTCACTTTCATTATGCTGTTGCTATAAAAAAAACTAGAGGAAACCTTAACTTTCTGAAAAAAAAAACAATTCTAATGAAATGAAATTTGGAGAGATAGGTAAGTGGATGCAACAACCAAAGCAAAGGATGAGGATAAGGAGCCTTGGCAAGAGTGAGCACGTGTGAGTTTATCTGACAGTCAGCTAAAAGGAGGCACATCCAAAGTCAGCCAAAGAAAATACTTTAACTTATTAGAAAAGCCAAAATCAAATGATACCATAAACCTGTGAACCCTAGGAAACACAGCTGCAAGAAGATATACCTCCCACACTACCAAAAGAATTAAGATAGCACAAGGAGGCACATGCATGAGGTTCTACCAGTAGGTGCAGGAGCTTCCCATTGCAGGATGTCAAACATCAAGGTGCCCTTTGGATCATCACTGATCCTAAATACTCAAAACCTTTTGAAAGCTTTCTTTGGAACTGTTTTCAAAGTTCATGGTGAAAAGTCATCATTACTTGAGAGTGGATTCTTCACACATTACCAGGTAAAATTTTTTTAATTATTTAATTGATTTCTCTGCAGTTAAAACAGAATTGAATTTAGTTTAGTTTTCATAGTTGTATTAGTTTTCTAAGGTTTCCATAACAAAACACCACGCACTGGGTGGGTTAAACAGCAGAAATGTATATTTTCACAGTTCTGGAGGCTGGAAGTCCAAGATCAAGGTGTCTTGATTTTTTCTGAGACCTCCTTCTTGGCTTACAGAAGTCAGCCTGCTTGCAGTGTCTTCACATCATCTTTGCTCTGTGAATATGCCTTACTGCTTGCTGTCTCTTCTGCTTTGTCCTCAGTTCCCCTTCATATAAGAATACCAGACTGTCTTAGTGTCCACCCCAACAACCTCATTTTAACTTAATTACCTCTTTAAAGGTTCTATATCTAATTCCAGTCACATTCTGAGGTACTGGGAGTTAGGGCTGCAACATCTGAATTTTGAGAGGACTCAGTTCATCCCATAATAAGTATTCACCAAATCATGAGATGTGTTCTGATTTATTTGGGGGCTGGCTTAATGTGTCCAGCAAGTCATTAGTGATGCACAGGCTTAGAATTATAGAAATAAATAAATAATAGACACATGAAACAAATGGAAGTCATTTTTATTAAACAAATAATCCCCCAGTCTTGTTGCCACATTCTGGACACTGTTGCTTTGCTATGTCTTAATTAAAAGACAAGCTTATTCGATATATCCTTGAACTAGCTTAAATTCTTCTTATATGTAATAAAAAAGAAAGTAATTACTGCCACTGAAAAACTATGGTGTTCTGGACACTGTGGATAGATCCTTCAAATACATTATTTCACTTATTGTCACAACAGCTCTATGAGGCAGAGATTGTGTTTCCTGTCTTACTAATGAAAAACCCAAGGGTAAGAATTTTAAGTATTCTGCTCCAAATCACATGCTAGTAAGTGATAGAGCCTGGATCCCAACACAAATCTGCTTGTCACAAAAGCCCATATTTTTACCAATAATCTAAACTATTTCCTGAGGCCTCAGTATAGTCATTCAAAGCTAGTAATGCTCAATTCTGTCAGATGAGATATTTCTATAACTGAGTAAGAATAACAAGGGTAAGAATCAGGCTGCTAGTATAAATTCTACTTATATTTATTGATTATCTAGACTGTATTAAGTATGTACCAGACACTGAGATTAGGACAATGAACAGGACCTAATCCTTCAAGAAACTCATAATCTGATGAGAAAGACAGACATTTTATACAATCAACTGAAATGGAATAGAGTAATTCCTACAGACTTTTATTCAGTCAGCATGTTGCCTCAGGCATGAGTTATTAAAAGTATAAAAGTCTTCTAGATTATAAGATACACTAAATACTATAATAATTCCTAGCGTAATATATGTGAATATCATTTTACAATAAAAAGTAACTGGGGAAATAGCAAAAAATCCTGTTTGCATGTTCTTAAGGCACAGTTCTATCACATTCTATTTCAGTAAATTACAGCAAAGCTCAGCCGGACTGTTTCATTTAACTTTTACTATAACATTTTTACAAACCAGTTTCTGATCAATGATGCTGTGGCTCTGGAACTGAGTACATGGTAATACTTATCCTTCTATACTTTGAATTCCAACCCTCTGTTTACCAAGCATAAAGGCAAATGCCAGTTAAACTACTCTTAGTTCCATCTTTCTGATGTTCAAGTGCAGGAACAATTATCTCTATCAATATTTAATGGACTAATCCTAAGCAGAAAGTGCCACAGTGTAGGCAATAGTCCTGTTAACATGCTGTTAATTTGCACTTGTAGAGGCAGAAATGGACTATACAGTTACTGAAAATGCACAGCAGTACATTTCCCTAAGGTAAAATTCTCTCCGCATTCTCCAGTCTACCTTCATTGATAATAAGGGAATTAGAAACATTTCAGAGTTGTGTTCAGTGTGTTAGGCTTGTTCACTCTTTAAAATTCATGGAAAGAATAAAGCTTTCCATTTACCAGTCTTTTGAAAAACAAGGTTTTGCATCTCCCCAATTCAAGACACTTATCTCATGACCCCAACCACCTGCAATTTTATTTTGTTTGGCTTGGTCTTTTTCTGATTTAATGTTTTAAACAGCCATTATTATATAACAAGAGCCATTGCCTAGATACTTGAAATCTAGATCATTGGACTTGAATTAGAAATCTTTCTATGATATATGAGATATGAATGACAACATAACAAAAGTCACAAGTAATTTTAATGCAAATAATTTCTACAACTACACCATGAATAGAGAGAATATCAGTAACCTAAATAACTTCACTCAGAAGATCAGTGTTGAGTGTTTATTGACTGTTTAGGATGAGTTCTCTTTCTTTCCCTATACTTTTAAAAAGATTGAAGACTGGGGTGGAGGGATGTAGGAGGCAATCTTCCACTAAAACCTTCCTTTGAGAGAAAACATAAAGGAAAGGTGGGCAGGGAAATCATGTAAAGATTCAAAGAGCAAGAGTAACACTAGGAGAAACAAAAGATCTTTCTTCATGTGTTTATTAAGAGGCTAAATACATTCCTGGCTGCTGTACTTGAGAATGAAGTTTGTATGATCTTTGGTGACTTCAAGTTTGACCTTAAAAATTATCTAACTTCCTATAAGTCTAATACAATTGATTTTTAAACCAAATTTAGTTATGATTTTTCACTGAATAGAAAATTTTAGCAAGTTTCTCTCTTGAAGGTAATGTATAACTTAAAATGCTTTCAGAATACTTCCATTACTTTTCTTCCTTTTTTATACTTTATGAGCATCCAGATTTTCCAGGGCTAAATAGATGTCAAACAGCTTGTCAATATTAAAGAATAAAGCTCAAATCCATTTCCCCTAAGTATAAAGGAATAAACAATTGTCTAACTGGAGTAAAAGCAAAAAAGTTTGATCAGTTTGGTAGTCTGGTTGACCTGGGTAAACATAGTAATAGATACTCACTTTTTATAGATTTGAGGGGAAAGGACTTCATGTTTTTATATAATTCTCTTGTTCCTGCAAGGAAGAGTGCAGAATGTCCTTATAAGTATATTTCTTGTTCCTTGGCCAAATACAGTTCTTAAGTATTATGTTTATATACTGATCTGCCATGTTTATATAGCAGAACTCAAGGGCAGAAATCTCATCTGTGAAAAGCATCGTCATGTCCATAAGCCTATCTATTATATAAATTATTTAGAGTAGATTAGAATCTTTCTCCATAAATGTTCATCGACATAAAAACAGGGTCAGGCCTAATGTAAAGTGGAGGAGCAGATGACTGTTTTTAAAACCCTGCCACAGCTCTCCATCAGGAATCTAGTGACCACTGACTGCCTGGTATCTTTCCTTCCACATCTCACCTAGGCAATGTTTCTGTCCATGACCTTCTCTAGATTCACTGAGCCCCTACCACATGCAGTCAGACTGTGCTCCAGGTAAGTTATATCAATGAACCAAACAGAGGTTCCTGGCCCCAGGAAGCTTACATTCTAAGAAGGGAAATAGAAAAGAAATAATGTAATAAATGAGTAAATTATATAGTTATTAGCAGATAATATGGCTATAGAAGAAAAAAAGGCATGATAAAGAGAATGAGGATAGCAGGGGTGGGAGGTATAGGGAGAGGATTATATTTTCCAATAGAGAAACCAGGATAGGCTGCACAAAGAAGGTGGCTTTTGATTAGTCAGCCATGTAGAAGTCCAGAAGGGAGGTCCAAGTAGGAAAAGGACAATGCCCCTGTCCCTAAAGGTCAGGGTATGCTTGATGTGTTTGAGGGCTACACAGAGGCCACTGTGACTGAAGTGGAGTGAACAAGGAGAGGAATAGGAAAAGGGGTGAGTAAAAAAGAACAAGCTGAGGGAGGAGTGGGGATCCTGGAAGGCACTGGGAAGCTTTGGCTTTTGATATGTCTTAAATCTCATTTCAGAAAGTTCTGTGCTTTTTTTAAGGCCTAGAGCTAATGAGATTGATGATATATTAATTTATTCATTCATTTAATCCTTTATCCATTTATTCAACAAATATCATTTATAGCGATCACAATACTACTAAGCATGATAGGCCTATTTTACATGATAGGAAGAGGTAACAGTTAACAGTAAGCAGAGGAGATATAATCCCTGTCCTCAGGCAGTTTACGATCTAGTGAAGAAGATAGACAGGAATGTGACAGTGCTATGAAGCCGAAGGAGCAGCAGTGCATGGTGCTATGGGAGTCTGGAATAAGTGAATTAGATTTAGTCATGAAGGTGCTGAGAAAGCAGCAACTAAGTGGCAAGTGAAAGGTAAAAGGCACAAACCAGGCAGTCTAGAAGTGTTTAGGGGAACTGCAATGGGAAGACAGAAGAAGGGTGACTGCAGGAGACTGGAAGAAGGCAAGGCGGAGTGGTTGGAGCCCAGAAAGCTGGCAGAGTATGAGGGATGAGCCTGGAGAGGTGGGTTCGAGTGTGGGGATTGGATGTGCTGTGGCTCAAAAACCACAGTAAGCAGTTTATCTTTCTCCTAAGCCCAATGGGAAGCCAGTAAAGATATTAAGTAAGGTAGTGACCTGATCAAATTTAACTTTTAATGGTCTTTAACCCATATTCTATATGTATTAATGAGTTTAGATAATTCCTCCAGATACTTCATTTGCATTTTAAGGGAGCCTTATCGTGGTAATCCTGAACCCAGGAAGATCCTGGTGGGAATTTTAAATAATGTAGCAAGTTGATGAGAAAAAATAACTTGGGTAGGAAAATTATTGAGCAGCCCATAAATTAAGTCAGGGAATGAAGTCATATCCTATATATTAAGCCTGTAAAACATGGCTTTCATTAAACTATTAAGATGTCAGTGAAGAACAAAATATTGGTTTAATGTGAATATTAAATCCCTTTTAGTTTTGATAAGCATTTTGAGGACTGACAATGTTAAATGACTTTCCCAAGGTCACAGAGAAATTTCCTACAAGTTCATTCAGCATAAATTGCTTTAAGAAAAGTAAAATGCTTTCCACAGTGGCTGCACCAATCTGTATCACCACTAACAGCACACAAGGGTTCTCTCCACATCCTCACCAGCACTTGTTGTTTGTTGATTTATGGATGGTAGCCATTCTGACAGATGTGAGGTGGTATCTCACTGTGGTTTTAATTTGCATTTCTCTCATGATTAATGATGTTGAGCATCTCTTCATGTGTTTGTTGACCATCAGTATGTCCTCTTAGGAGCAGTGTCTATTTGGGTCTTCTACCCATTTTTTAATTGAATTGTTTTTGTTTTGATGTTGAGTTTTAAAATTTCTTTATAAATTTTGGACCATAACACCTTATGAGATGTATCGGGGAACATATTCTCCCATTCAGTGGGTTGCCTTTTCATTTTGTTGATAGGTTCCTTTGCTGTATAAAAGTTTTTTAGTTTGATGTGGTCCCATCTGTTTACCATATTTTACTGTGTATAATGTGCATCCATGTTTTTGGTCCAAACTTTCAGGAAAAAAATTTTGTTTTAATTTTTAATTCAATTATTTATTTATATTTAGATACATTTTTTGTATTATAAAGGAATTTTAGCATTTATTATTGAACATATTATGGTACAAGAAATTTTCTGTAACAAATAATTACAAAACACAAGAACAGATACAAGATACAAGAAATTTTATGTACCAGTAATAAATTTATGATATTTATGCATCATAGAAAGCCAAGAACTCTTCATCACTGTCAATATCAGAAGTATCATCTTCTTCAATTTCTACATTACCATTGTCTTCTGAAGAGTCACTTTTCTCATCCTGGTACATTTCATTGTCCTCAGCTCCATCCAAGCATTGCTGATGCTGCCTTTTTAAAATGATTTTGCAACCACTTCCTTCTTAACACCATTCCACAATCTTAGATCCAACCACAAACACGGGCAATGAATGCTTCCTTGATCCTGCCTGTAAGTGTTAAATCATTACCAGCTGACAGCATCCACAAAGTCCACTCTTTCTTCATTAGGGCCTTAAAGGGCTTGTTTGTGGACAAAGCAAAAGGTTGTAGTTGGCTGCTTAGCCCACCAGGTATCACAGAAAGTTGGATTTTCAAGTCCACTGCATTTGCTTTTGTACTTTATGTAACATGGGCTATGAAGTGATCAAAAACAAGCAAAGCTAGTTTTTTAAGTAATCCTCCAGGCCTTCCTTACTAGATATTGTTAAACCAGATTTTCATGCCTTCTTCATTCTTTTCATCCTTTTTCATGCACACGGACAATAACTCTACTTGGAATCTTTTCTTTAGGAAATGTTTTTCTTTTAAAGATAATCATACATGGTAGCTTTTTCCCATCTGCACAACAGGCTAGAACAACAATGAAATGTGTTTTCTCATGACCAGTAGTTTTAACAGTCATGGTATTTGCTTCTTTGATGTCCACAATTCTGTTGGATGGCACAGCAAATGTGAGTGGGACCTCATCCACATGGCAATTTGGGACAGCTCAAAGTTGTACTAAGTCTTTCAAAGATTGATAACACAAGAATGAAATTCCAAAATTTGATTCCCATAGGCTGCTGGAAGTTTTTGAGCAAGTTTTGTTCATTACCCCATGCTCAAAAGTTCTATCTTCATAAAGTTAAAGCACCATTTACATGTCCCTGAGAAATCATCAATGTTTTTTTCTCATGCCATCCTTTTACCTTCCTCTTATATCATTTTGGTCAAAAGAGAGATCTCAGCGCAATGCTGCTCCAGAATCCAGGTCTTCACCTCCTGCTCCACCTCTGACAACTTTGGAGGCTTCCTTCCCATTGCCTTCTTCTGTCTGGGCATCTGAAGAAGCTTTTCTTCCTGTTGCCTCCACAGTGTGATGACACTCTGTGGGAGGAAGTCCAAAGGATCTCTCAGTAGCTCTGTTATCCTGCTTTTTAGGATATTTAATAACTTTTAGCTTAAAGCTTTCAGTGTACAAAAACCATTTCAACATTTTCCAAGGGATTTTCCAATAATTTCTCCCACCTAAAGTGTACAAAGAGAAAGGTCATGATGTTCACCCTGTGGTAATAACATCAGCGTCATCTATCTTACTCTGTGGATAACAACACCTCACTCTTCATTTTGTTGAATCGTTGGCCAACATGGCTTTTGTTTCAAGTTCATTTTAAGTTCAACAAAACTGATTATCATATTCCAGGGTATTATTTTGCATATGGATATCATTATTGCTTTCTAGAGTTATACTTTTAATGCATAAGCATAAATAAAAGAATTAAAAACATTTATAGAGGTATGGAATTAGTACTACCTGTGTATAATGTACATCTTTATTTTTCCCTCAAAAATTTGTGCATTATACACAGCAAAATATGGTATTTTCTTTGTTTCACTTGCCCAAAGAAATATGTCAGAAAAAATATTGCTTATGAGCAATGTCTGAGATTTTACTACTTATGTTTTCTTCTAGGATTTTTATGGTTTGAAGTCTAACATTTAGGTCCCCATTTTGAGTTTATTCTTGTGTGTGGTGTAAGAAGTTGGTCTAGTTTCACTTTTTGCATGTATCTTCCCAATTTTCCCAACATCATTTATTGAATAGACTATCTTTACCCCATCGTATGTTCTTGTCTCCTTTGTCAAATGTTAACTGATGATAAAGATGTGGGTTTATTTCTGGGCTCTCTATTATGTTCCATTGAGCTATATGTCTATTTTTATGCCTACACCTTGCTGTTTTGATTTCTATGGCCTCGTAATATAGGTAGGTAGTGTGATTCCTGCAACTTTGTTCATCCTTCTAAAGATCGCTGTGGCTATTCGGAGTGGACTTGGAGAGTATTGTGCTAAGTGAAAAAAGCCAGTCAGAGAAAAACAAATATCATATGATTTCACTTATATGTGGAAGCTACTCATGAAAATAAATTAACAAACACAAAAAACAGACTCACCAATACACAGAATGGACTGACAGATATCAGAGGTGAGGGGGGCTGAGGAGGCTGGGTGAAATAGGTGAAGGGATTAACAACAACATAAAAAACTTAGACATAGATAACAGCATGGTGATTATGAGAGGAAAGTGGGGTGGTGGAGGTAGAAGAAGGTAAAGGGGGAATAAATGGTGATGGAAGGAGACTTGACTTGGGGTGGTGAACACACAGTACAATACACAGATGATGTAGAATTGTATACCTGAAACCTATAAATGTTATTAACCATTGTCATCCCCAATAAATTCAACTTTAAAAAAAAAGTAAAATTTAGATTTCAGCCAAGTCTCATTTGCAGCATCTTTCTCAGTTGTGTATTGAGTCTCCTCAAATACTGAGCCTCCTAAATCAGTTAACAAATATTTATTGAGCATCAACTATATACCATGCAGTCTGATAAAATGCAAAGGTTTACAAAATTACATGCCTACTTTCCAAAACTCAGCGTAGTGAGAGTGAATGGCAAGTAAATGAATGGTTAAAAACAATGTCACAGCATCTGTTTAGAGCTGGACACAGGATGCTGTGGAACAAAATAAATCTCACACCCAATTCTACCATAAAAGAAGGAAGCTTCACAGAAATGACATCAGTGGCCAGTTCTAATGAATTTTGAAGAGGTTACTAATCAGACAGAGGAGGGGGTATTTCAGGCAAACAGAACTGCACATATAAAGAGCTACTTCAAACAGTGTAGACAGCTACAACATGGGGTGGGTATAGGGAAGCAAAGCATGATGAGCCTGCAAAAATAACAAGGACACGGGGTCTAGAAGAAATTTTATACCAGTCTAAGGATTCAGAATTTTCTCCTTAGGGAAATAGGGAAACCAAGGTTTATTAACATATATAAGATAAGATAAAGGTAAACTGGTAAGATTTCACTGTTCTGCTATAATTTATGATTATTGTGGTAGTCCTAGCTTAGTTATGATATTCTCTACATATTCCTGGGAATATGTTTATTGAGTTTGACAACTAGATTGGCATTCACTTTGAATTGTCATTGTCCTGAAATATTAAAACAGCCATCACTTTATTTATAATGTTCTCTATACAAATAACCTCATATTAGACCTCAAGATTATGTTTCTTATCAAATGGTACTCACATAATCCAAAAGAGTTAAGTGTTCAATTCCTGTTAAGGAAAGAATTTGCTGACCATAAAAAATGATGTCAATAAAACAAGATAGCATGGTGTATCTGTGTTAGAACATGCAGGCAAACAGTGCATAGGTTTCAAAAAAAAAAGGAATGCCACGATTAGCAATAGTAACCTTAACAAAATTATATTGAGTAGATAGACCTCCCAATTCATTATAATCAGAATGACCTATGAATCAAAACAAACAAACAGAAAAAAAAACTGCTACCTAGAAAAGAGTTGACAGAGTTAGAGAGAGCCATCTTGAGAAATAAGAATCCTCAAATAATTTAAGTACAGTAGGTAAAATAGCAGTGATACACACTGAAACATTCAAAGAATGGCAATTTAAATATTTTAAGATTTGTAATGGAAGAATATTTATTGAATATTTCTTGAACACATAATACTCATAGGTTTTTTTCAAATACTTCAATTATTGTCATATGTGATCCTTCAGTATGTTTGTGTGGTATGTATGTATGTATCAGAGATTTGCTATTTTATTCTAATAATATACCCTTTCTGATATTCCAATTATCTCTTTGATAATTACAAGATATTTGGTATGGTCTATATAATTTTCTTCAACTTATTTTTAGTCTAAAGCAAAACAGCTTCTACCAAGGTGAGTAAATTACTGAATTTTCCCATACAGGACAACAAATATATACATATTTATGCCTTCCAATGTAGTTCAAGACTTAGTTAATGTCAAACATTAACCAGAGAGCTTTTCTCATCTGTAAACACAAGAGAAAACACTTAATATTAGATTATATTTTATTGTATTTTTCCAGGGTTAAATTTGTAGCTTAATCTTTTCTGAAGTGAAATGAATGAATATGGAATTTAAATTTTAAGTTGAACATGTATCAGTTATTTAGAACATTATTATTTTATTTAAAACTTATGATATTAAAATACTGTTGAAAATTAGTATTTTATATCCATAAACACATAGGGTGGTTATCACTCACAGGGAGTGATACAGTTGCCACAAAATTAATTTTATGTCTGTATGCTTCAATGCCCACACCCTGCTTCTTCCAACATTACACTGCATTGTGTATGCTTATAGTCATTAAAAGTAGTCTTTAGAAACCAAAACTATTTGAGAGGTAAGCATGTACACACACACGTATAATTTATATACATATATATGAATATATGATCCTTTGAGGAATATGTTAAAATCTAGCACTCCAGATTGAGCAAAGTAAAAAATTTTTTCTTAGATTAAATGGGGTTGACATACCTCAAATTAACTTTACTGGGCTGTGTTTTAATATCATTGATATCCTTCAATTTTGAGGGACCCAAAGTGAAACACTTCACTGAAATTCATTGTTCATATAGGAACTTATCCTATAACTTAAACATTGTCCACTTTGTGAATGCACACCTAACATAAATAGTAGTTGAACTTCCTCAAAGTTCCCAATGGTGCTCTTTTTCTCCATTATATATCTTGTAAATCATGTAACTAAGTGAATTTCCTTTTTCCCATTAGAAAACCTAGAGCAATATTTGGAACCTAAATACTTTAGTGTTTTTATGATTATTTGTTGTACAACGTTATCTATTTTAGCACACATACAGATTTATGTGACCATTACCACCATTAGGATACAAAACAATTCTATCATCCCCAAAGTAGTTATACCCTCCCTTTAACTCAACACTGGTAACTTCTGCTATTCTCCACCACTACAATTTGTCTTTTCTAGAACATCATATAAATGGACTCAAACAGTATATAACCTTTGAGACTGGCTTCTTTTACCCAGCATAATGTCATTGGTGAAATTCCTCTAAGTCATTGTGCATATCAGTAATAAGTTCCTTTTTTAAATATATTTTATTGATTATGCTATTACAGTTGTCCCAATTCCCCCCTTCATTCCCCTCTACCCTGCACACCCTCTCCCATCCACATTCCCCCTTTAGTTCATGTCCATGTGTCACAAGTTCTTTAGCTTCTACATTTCCCATACTATTCTTGCCTCCCCCCCTGTCTATTTTCTACCTACCATCTATGCTACTTATTCTCTATAACTTTTCCCCCTCTCTCCTCCTCCCACTCCCCTGTTGCTAACCCTCCATGTGTTCTCCATTTCTGTGGTTCTGTTCCTGTTCTTGTTGTTTGCTTGCTCAGTAGTATTCCATGGTATGAGTGTACCACCATTTCAGTTTGGGACAATATCATACAGAACTGCTATCAACACTCATCTGCAGGCATTTGTATCAATATGAAGCTTAATTTCTATAGATAAACATCAGGAATGATATTGCTGATTCATATGGGAAGTATATCATTGACGTTGTAAGGAACTGCCAAACTGTTTTCCATTTTGCATTCCCACCAGCTATGTGTGAGAGTTCCATTTGCTACACTGTCTCACTGGCACTTGGTATTATCAGTATTTTTATTTAAGCCATTCTAGTAGATATGTGGTATCATCTCACTGAGATTTTAATCTGAATTTCCATAGAGGCGAAAAATGATGTATATCTTTTCATGTATGTATCTTCTTTGATCATTTTAGTTGTATACTATGTCTTTTCCTTTTTGTGACCTCTTTTAAATTTATGATCTCATGCTGCTTTTTCTCTGTTATTGAGAAAACTTTGAGATTTCTGGAATAAGTGTGAATATAAATGGGCATAAATACATAAATTAAATTCAGTGCAAAATAAAGTCATAAACACTCCAATTTTTACTTTTGCTTATTTTAGTCTTTTTCTGGATGTGCTTTGTGGTGCATGAAGAGGATAAAGCATTATATTTTTCTTTTCCTATTTCTAAGTCTGATATTCTCTAAGCTCTAGAATAAAATCTAGAAAAGAAAAACCAATAAACCACTAAAAGGAGAAAAATAATACTTTTGATGAAGAACCCTATGGAATTGTTCTTTTGAAATGGTATTAAGATGCGTCTGTATACATTTGGCTCTTTCAATTGCATTCTGCAATTCCTGTTGTCTGCCAGCTCTGGAAAAAGTTAGAGCCAAATAACTGTGGGTTTTTTGATCCAGTTGTCACCAAAAGTTTGACAAAATTCCTCAAGCATTAGAACCATAAAATCATTTACAGTGGGATCATAAAAATCTAGTTTAACTGAATTAGTTCTACATTAAAATCATGGTTTAGACCATGCTCATTAAAAACACAAATCTTGTTGCAAACCTGGAATTATTTCAAATGAAGTGCTCTGGGTAGCTTCCATAAAAGTTTTGGTAAAACTAAAATAATTTCAATTAACTTTTTATTTGTAATTGTTATGTAAAATACAGAGCTAAAAGCAAAAGTCAAAGAAAATTATATTACAAAAATAAAAATGCCCCTGTCACCTTTCCATGAAGAAGTTAAAGCAAATGCTCAGCCACTACAACAGAAGATCATTGTACTTGGTGCACTTTGAATGAAATGCTTAACTGCTAAGTCTATGAATCTAAGCTTCTAAAGTCAAGAAGATTTAGTAAAAGCTTTGGAGAGGTCTGTGTGTATTTTTTAAAGCTTCTCTCAGGGATCAGGACTATCTGGCCCCATAGGAGTGAGGGACTTCCTGATCCTATTAGTCTTCTCTCTAATTTGGTTAAAGAAGGTTTACCTTGAGACAAGCCTGTGGTTTAGCAGAATTTCAAAAGCAAGAAGAAAACCTCATCTCTCCTCTACTTGTTTGCTGAGTAGTAAATTTCTTTAGGAGAGAAGGAAAGGAAAAAAAGGAAGGGAAGGAAAGGGAGGGAGAAAATAGACAAGAGGAAGGAAGAAAGGGAGAAAGGAAGGAGAGAGAGGAAAAGAGGAAGGAAGGAAGGAAGGAAGGAAGGAAGGAAGGAAGGAAGGAAGGAAGGAAGGAAAGGGAGAGAGAGAAGGAGGAAGGAAAGCAGGAGGGAGGGAGGGAGGAAGGAAAAAGAAAAATATTTCTGGAACACAATAGAAGTTCAATAAATATTTTGGAGTAAATGAATGAATACAAATTATTTAAAAGAAGGTATGATGGTGTAAACAGATTTAATTAATGTATAAACAATAATACATTCTTTCTTTCTAGATAAGGTGTGAGTGGTGGCAGAGAAGTAAGTAGATGGGAGAAAGATTGCTCCTGAATGTCAGGGAAGGGTACTGGAAAAGGACACCAGCAACATCAAGTAGTTTTCTAAGGAGGACATTAAAGATGCAAGTAGTTTACATGGTTTTGCCTACAGTTGGCTCAGTGTAATTTTATCTATACATCAGTTAATTGTTTCATGTGGTATAGCATGTTCATAAGCACAGGTTCCAAAAGCAGATTTTCTGGGTTGAAATTCTGTCACCGATTACTGGTTGTCTGCCCTTAAGCCTTACCATCTCTGTGTGTTAGTTTCCTCTTATGTTCAATAAAGATAATAGTGTTATCTTTCTAATAATGTTGTTAAGAAGATTAAAAGTTAATATAAGTAAAAACAGTTCAGTAAGCATATGAAACCTTAATGTGTTGGTTCTTATTGTTCAGTAAAACTAAATGATAAAAGGTATATCAACCTATTGTCCAGATGACATTAAAAAAAGAGTAAGGTATCTTCTTAGTGATTATGGACCCTCAAAATGTTAAACTGAATATACTAATAGAAATATTTCCATTGTAGTTAACTGGTTTTCCAGGAAAATTAGCTTCATATCAGTTTAAGCACTTTTTCCTTTGTTAGACAAAAGCTCCCTGAGATAATTTAAATATAAGATCCTAGAACTTCAGAGATGAGAAATGCACAAGGGGAAAATTATTCTTAAGGTAGCGAGAGAGACAATCCTCACAAACCCTGTTGGTGACTGGTGGCTATTGAATAAATCCAATTGCCAAGCAGAGGAGTAAGCAACTTGCTGTGTCTGAAGTTGGAACACAATTGCCAATTATTTATTTTTTTTTAATTTTTTATTCTAGTTTATTCATTACAGTTTCTACCCTTTATTCCCATTCCAGCCCACCCACCCATTCCTCCCCTCCTCCCTCCCCTTTACAATTGCCAATTATTTATGACTAGCAGTACAAGAAGACAACCATTCTCTCTCAGTAAAGTTACATTGATTGCATTCTGGGAAAAAAATTACATGTTGTTTGAGTTGTCATTTGGCCATTAATGTTTTTAAAATTATAGAAATTATTGTTGATGATAAAAAGACCATATTTTTATATTTCAAGTTTAACCAAAAGAGAGGAAAAGCCCAGCAGAGTTGGCAGGAAAAGCAATTGGAAAGGATTCAACTCTTCCAAATATTTGCCAATATAGAAATGGTTTTGAGCACACGTGATGAGGAAATCCTGTAGACTGAGTTGGCATGGATTAAAGAAAACAAAAAAAAAAAATGAGAGGTTTAATCCATGCAGAATGGGAATGACTGAACTGCCCTAATAGGGCTGTACTTTGTGGTCTATTAAATTTCTAATTTATTACTTACAAGTTTTCAATATAATCTATTTTTTTAACAAGGTCATCTATGAATCAATCAACAGTTAGTACCAAGGACAAAAGAAAAGTGTCCATTGACTGCTGCAAAAGCTTTCAAAAATACCAATTGATCACTAGTTATCATTGGTACAGCACACTTCCATTCCTTCAGGGACCTGCTTAGCCACAGACTTCCTCTGGAACCAGTCTCAGAATGCAGCATCCCTTTGGATCTCCAGTAACCTCATTAATGGCTGCCCTGTGCTCCCTGTCTACTTTTAATTTCTTCTAGTAATAGAAATACTTCATAATGGAAGATTTAATTAACTAAGTTTCCAAAAAGCTATTTCCAGTGAACTGGGAACATTAGCTTTAATTTTTATTGTTCAAGAATGAAGATACCCTTTTTACAACAGATTAAATGCAGCAGGAAAACAACATTTTAACCACACTAAAGTGTGGGAACCCACTGGCAAAAGTCAACTGTGCTGCTGAGAAGACAAAGGCTATGAAGTCTGATCTGAGGGGAGAGGCCCTGCTTGAAGCTTCTCATCCTTTCCTTAACTCTTACCAGGGCTCATTCATGTCTATAGGAACTGTGTCCTGGGTGAGGATCAGCTTTATGCCACCTGGAGAAAAACATTATAATAGTAAGCGTGCAAGATAGAGGGTTTTTCTTTGCCTCTGTCCCTGCAAATGCATAAGACATTTTTTCAGGTCCATTAGAGATAGTCCTGTTTTCAAGAAATACATCAATTGGGCAGTGCTGGTGAGTGGGGAAGAAAAATCAGCGTAACCTTGCGAAACAGAGAGGTCTTGAGGTCAATCAGCTAAATATTGTGCAGAAAATTTTTCCACAGCATTTATTAATTTATGACTTTTGAGCTTGGCCTAACATAAGCTTATTACACTCATGATTTGGTTTATTTACCTGACAAACTGACAGAACACATGGTGAGTCAACTCAACCCCACATACATACACGTATTTGGGTCAAGCATATTCTTTGTTTAAAGTATGCCTTTAAAACCTTTATGGGAATTAGCTGCTGAATATTACTACACACAAGCCATGTTTCAAAGTAGAAACCTTTGACAGTTTTACCTTTTTCTCTCATTTACCAAATGAAATTAGACCACATTGCAAACCAATACCTTGTGAATTGCATTTATTAGATCAGAGCCAATTTGAATTATGGAGGCGTGTGCACCCAGAAGCACTAAATGCCCTGTGAAAAAGCAGAAAGGTGGCTTAAATGTTTATAGCACCAAGTAGCTTTTCATCTGTGAAAGATCTGGGTTCGGTTCTTTGCTTTCAGCCTGAGTAAAACTGACATTCATGGCTATATCATGACTTGTATCACAAAACCAGATTGTCAGGTTTACTTCAAATGTGGAAGCTTAACAAAGAATGCTGCCCCATGGTACTGCAAATTTCTGTAAAAGTAAAAATCACGTGCCTTGACCTGTTTCTGATTGCACTACACACAGACTAGGAACAGAAGCTTGTAAGAGCTCTAAAACTTACTCTTCTATTAAAACAGAAAAATCTTCATCCATATCATCCAGGACCCAAGTTTCAAAGACAAACACAAACCCCAAAATCTTTTATTTGGAACGACTTAAATATTGTAGCTTTTATTGTGTTTGGGTCTCAGAAGCAATTGATTTAGGGTTAACTTTTGTAGGAGCTTACTGCTCCCCCAAATAATTCATTACCAATGGTTATTCTGCCTTCGCAATTAATCAGGTTTGAAAGTGCTTCATTTGGTGCATTTGTATTGTTTAAATAAATCTGGAAACACTAACCCTGTCACATTCAGGGGTCGAGTGTGGGAATGAATCTGTAGACACAGAGGATAAAATACTTCAAGGCATATCCCCAAGAGATTTCCAGCTGGACAATCAGAATTTATTTTCCAAGAGGAGGGTATCCTTGTGCAAGTGAGCTCCATGGTGTGTTTTAAGGTCTCCTTAACCTGTCTCAGCAAATTGCATAAATCATGGCAATAAAGTCTTCCTATTCAGCATGTTAGGGATAGAGAAAGCTGACCAGCTTTTGACCTCTTATTTGGGGCCCCAACTGACCCTAACTTAGAAGTTCAAGCGGTCAATTGCAGGTCACTGAGGGCAGTCTTGGAGTCTTTTTAATTCCACTTGTGCTGCAAGGTTAAATTTATGCAGCACAGGTATTTCCCTAGGTTTTTGGGATGTGCTGCTCATGGAATCCACACCAGGAAGACCAAAGGAGAAAAAAAAAAGAAGAGAGAAAGAAAAAACAAACTTTAAGTTGGTGTCCCAACCAGCCCCACTTTAGTATACAACAAGTCGGTCGTTTATCAGTATAATGGATCTACAGACAACCTTAAACAATTGTCAAACATTCTTTTAAAAGCCATTAGTTTTTCAACTAATATATATCTGTTTTGTGCATTTGTTGAACCCTTCACTTGTCACTGAGAACAGCCTGTTAAACTAAGCAGAGGCCTGATCAGTTTTCAGTGAGCGCTGAGCCTCAAGGTTCACCTGGGTCAGCCACAAGATTTATGAGCCCCAGTGCCAGTATCTGATTGGGACTGTTAGTGCTAAAGAAAGCTGACACTTCCTCCCTTCCCCTCCTCCTCAAGCTCAGCACACAAAGTCCAGTTTCTTAACTTGTACATTCCCACTGGCTGCCTAAGAGGCAGCAAAATTGATGACCTATACAGACACCAAAGTGGACATCAATAAAAAAAGATGGATGTGGACGAGTGGAGTGACATGCCTCATTGCTGAGGGGACTGGGGAGGGGAGAGAAAAGGATAAAAAAACATTGGAAAGTTATTTATATAAGCTTCAAGGACAAGGATTTTGTCACTACTTGCCTAAGAATTTGCTCCCTAAAATATTCTTTCCTCTGGCTTCTATCCTTCTCACAGTTGGCAAAAAAGTCTGGGGACTTCAGTAATTACTAGATATTTTTATTTTTTGGCTTACATTCAGAAATTTTTATTATTTTTTTTGGTGACAAAGAATGATACCATAATATGGACTGAAAACTGTTGAAACATATGTAAGAAAAATGTAAGGTACATGATTGATTAAGCATACCATTGTGCTTCTTAATTAATAAGGATGTTTAAAAGCTGAGCAGATTGAATTTTCTATAAACTGGTAGATGTAAATGCTCTAAACAGCATGCTCATTTTGAAGCATCTCCCAAGGAACTGCCCTGAAAAACCAAGAATTATGCTCTTGAAGTTGGAATCCACAGAATAGTTTACAAATGGGAAATGAATAAAAGTAACTGGATTAGACATTAGTATACTGGGTGTGTTTCTATTTTAAAGTGCTCATGACAAAAATTATTTGATGTCTTACCTAGTATTCTATATTAGATTTAAAAAGACAAATAAAATGAATAAAAGAATTATTAACACTTCTCTTTCATTCTTGATGTATTTATTTGCCCTCTAGGATGTTTTCCACGTGCTTATGTATTATGTAAATGAAATCTAAATCTAAATGTGATCAGTGAGGTTGGGAGTGATTACATGCTTAGTCATATCACAAGAAATGGCAGGCTCCCTGGATCACAATGTTTACAAGTGATTGGTCCATACTAACTCTGTCTTGATTTGGCTGTTTTCTTCAGTAAATATGATCAGTTGGTCTGCTACTTAATAGAAGAAAATTGCAAAAAATATAAATTTATTTTTAATAATTTCAGGTGCTCCAGATGATAACAGTTTGTATTATGTTAAGAAAAATTTTTTTCATGTTCAAAATCAAAACAGAAAAAAATTAATGTTTTCAATACTGTCCCTTTTGTATGAAGAAACTGAGCTTGACATTTTTAGGAACTGGAGTTTGAAGTTTTTACCATTCCAGAATTGTTAAGATTGGTCAGTTTCCCAGTATACAGTCGAATGTCTCTCACTATTCCTGGTGATAGCAGTAGAATGCGTTTTGCACTAATATCACAACAGAACTCATGACAAAGTGGAGAGAGGAAGTGCTTATCTCTGGTGATCTGTTTACTAGCTCAGAATAGCCATCTTATCCAGAATCAAAACCCCTGGAGGGTGTCTGTGAAATCCACTCTCTAATCTACCTCGTTTCAATCTATCTCCAGATGCACTGCTGTATCCAGTATACATACAGCAACTTTTGAATATGAAGGTTTGCTGTTAAGGAGAGAGTAATATCAGCCAAGTCTGGTTAAATCTCCATTTCTATTCTAAATAGTAGTATATAGTACACTGTGAAATGACATCCAAAAATGACACTTTCAAGGGGCTCTGTGTCATTTGTTTCAGAGAGAATTTGAGGTCCTAGAGGGTTCAAGGTAACAGATTCCTCAAGGACTAACTCTGGGATGCCCTATCTGCCAGGATATTTCTGATCTTCACTTCCTATTAAACTGACAACATGGATTTCCTATTAGCATCAGGCAATAATATTAGAAAATTTCTTCAAGTTGCTCAGGACTGGACTATAGTATGTTTTTCTCTGGGTAGTCAGACACATATCTTTTCTGTGTCCTCTTGGCTGAAAAAGTCCTAAGGAGACATCATTCAGATATAGCTGAGTAACACGGAAGAATTCTGAAGTTCTTTTTTAAAAAATTTTTTTATTACTGTTCAATTACAGTTGTTCCCATTTTTCTCCCATTACTCTCCCCTGCCCTACCCAACCCAACCTCCTACATTCAATCCCCTCCCCTCTTTGGCTTTGCCCCTGGATCCTTTATAGTGTTCCTTAACCCTTCCGCCTCTTTGCCCTGTTACCTGCCTCCTCACTCGCCTCTGATCACTGTCAGTTTGTTCTTTATTTCCATGTCTCTTGTTATGTTTTGCTCACTTGTTTGTTTTGTTGATTAGGTTCGACCTATAGGTGAGATCTTATGGTAAGTCTTTCACTGCCTGGGTTATTTCACTTAGCATAATGCTCTCCAGTTCCATCCAAGCTGTTGTAAAGGGTAGGAGTTCCTTCTTTTTTTTCTGCTGTGTAGTGTTCCATTACGTTAATGTACCACAATTTTTTGATCCACTCTTACTGATAGACACTTAGGTTGCTTCCAACACTTGGCTATTATAAACTGTGCTGCTATGAACATTAGGGTGCATAGGTTCTTTTGGATTGGTGTTTCAAGATTCTTAGGGTATAATCCCAGCAGTGGTATTGCTGGGTCAAAAGGCAGTTCCATTTCTAGAGTTCTCAGGAAATTCCATATTGTTTTCCAAAGTGGCTGCACCAGTCTGCACTCCCACCAACAGTACACTAGGGTTCCTTTTTCTGCACAACCTCTCCAACACTTGTTTGTTGATTTATGATGGCCATTCTGAGAAGTGTGAAGTGGTATCTCATTGTTGTTTTCATTTGTATCTCTCTGATGGCTAGTGATACTGAGCATCTTTCCATGTGTCTCTGGGCCCTCTGTATGTCTTATTTGGAGAAGTGTCTGTTCAGGTT
This sequence comes from Trachops cirrhosus, assembly GCA_028533065.1. Classification (NCBI taxonomy): domain Eukaryota; kingdom Metazoa; phylum Chordata; class Mammalia; order Chiroptera; family Phyllostomidae; genus Trachops; species Trachops cirrhosus. The sequence continues at coordinate 137,658,975 of CM052540.1, read as the reverse complement.
CTTTGCCCATTTTTTAAGTATTCTTTTATTGATGTTCGAATACAGTTGTCTCCATTTTCCCACCACCACTTTCCCCCACCCACCCCACCCCCACTTCCCACCCTCAATCCTACCACCTTTGCCTTTGTCCATGGGTTCTTTATACATGTTCATTTACGACCCTTTCCATTATTTCCCTCCCCACTGCCCTCTGGTTACTGTCAGTTTGTTCTTAATTTCAATGTCTCTAGTTCTGTTTTGCTTGCTTGTTTATTTTGTTAATTAGGTTCCACTTATAGGTGAGATCATATGATATTTGTCTTTCACTGCCTGAATTACTTCACTTAGCATAATGCTTTCCAGTTCCATCCATGCTGTTGCAAAGGGTAGGAGCTCCTTCTTTCTTTTGGCTGCATAGAATTCCATTGTGTAAATGTACCACAGTTTTTTGATTCACTCATTTACTGATGAGCACCTAAGCTGCTTCCAGCACTTGGCTATTGTAAATTGTACTGCTATGAACATTGGGGTGAATAGGTTCTTTTAAATTAGTGCTTAGGATTCTTAGGGTATAATCTTGGCAGTGGAATTGCTGGGTCAAAAGGCAATTCAATTGTTAGTTTCTTGAGGAAATTCCATACTGTTTTCCACAGTGACTGTACCAGTTTGCCCATTTCCCTTTTGCCATTTTTTAATTGGATTGCTTGTCTTCCTGGTGTGGAGTTGTGTGAGTTCCTCATATATTTTAGAGATCAAACACTTGTCATGTGAGTTCTTTATATATTTTGGAGATCAAACCCTTGTCCTAGGTATCATTGGCAAATGTATTTTCCTGTATGGTTGGTTCCTTTTTCATTTTGCTGATGAAATTCTTAATTCAGGGTATAAGTATGAAAAGACTCTCAGACCACTGGGCCTAAAATGACTGGGTCCTGCTACCTAGATGAACCTACTAGTTTGTGATACCAAATTCTGGATTCAAAATGATGTTAAGTAGCAACTTAACATCTAGGGGCTGACCTTGGCCTTTCCTGGGCTGGAAATGGATGTCAAGAAAGTACCTTTTTGTAGCCTCATGAGTTCTGGGAAGTGACATTCCAATATTTCTCTAGTTTGAGGCAAATAATTGGTCCTGTCTCATTTGATGTAAAAGAAACTTCTTAACAAAGTCTCCTTGATATCTTTTTATGCAATATAAAACTTTCTTGGAGCCCTGGCTGGCGTAGCTCAGTGGATTGAGCGCGGGCTGCGAACCAAAGCATCGTAGGTTCGATGCCCAGTCAGGGCACATGCCTGGGTTGCAGGCCAGGTTCCCAGTGGGGACCACATGAGAGGCAACCACACATTAATGTTTCCCTCTCTCTCCTTCTCCCTCCCTTCCCCTCTCTAAAAATAAATAAATAAAATCTTTAAAAAAAAAAAAAAAAAAAAAAAAAAAAAAACAAACAAACTTTCTTGGAATTTGAAATCATATTGTTATTCTTAAAAATCACATATTTCACCAAAGAATGAATGTCCCCTAGATATATAGCAAACAGGTTAAAAATAATTTAACAGATAAACACCAAAAGTATGCCAACACTCTGTTTTTACTGGTAGTTCTCTCTCAATTAGGAAGAGGATCATAGTAAAATGCATCAAATCACAACCACTTTGTTGTGTTATTTTTCAGTTTAAAATATCAAACATTATAACAATTATGTATAAACCCCCCCAAAAGTACTCACAATTAAATTAGAGAACTAACCAATGCTGATAATTTAGTGGAGTCATAACAAATGAATTATCTTGAATTCATTAATGAGTATAGACATCTCAACTGAAAGACTGAGTGGTAAAGTTAATATCGCAACCTAAATCTCTGTTTTAAATGTAAGTATATTTCTTAAAATAGATCATAAATGACCAGATAATGATTCCACAATATGACACAATATGACAGTCTGTCCAGGTGTCTCCCCATAAGCAAAATGTTCCAGGCATCTTAACAATTTAGCATATACTCATACCCCACACCACCCAGAAGGTCTCTCAGAATTAAAATAACAAAAAATCCAGTATCAAACTGTTTTATTCAGAAAATATGGTTTTGTTAGTCTTTCGCCATTGACAAATAAAGCATTATTAGAATGGATTGGCAGAGAATGCTTTTGAAGGTTTCTATGTTGTAAATATATTTCTTCCTATCAATGAGTTTATATTAAATATCTGTTCAGTTTCTAGTGATGAAGCTTTCCTGGAATACAGGAGCACTTCATGGGGACCTTAACAACAAGGAACCATTTAATGTGTTCTCACAGCAAGATAGTCTTTTGTCACAATGATTAAAATTTTTATTTCTACTCAAAACATGTCTCAATAAACCAAGCATTTGCTTTAGAAATTCCTTCTTAAGCTATGTGAACTCCGCCAAGTAAAATATTTATTTAGCAAAAATTACTATTTTATAAGGCAAATATTTTTCAAAGTAGATAGAATTGAAGATAGCCTACTTTTTAAAGAGAAATAGAATCTCAGTTACTTTAAAAGATAAACTGCTATTGCTTATTATTATTATCATTATTATTATTACTTTTGTAGGGAGGAAGAGGAAAAAGAGGAGGAGATGATAGAGAAAGAAAGAAGAGAAAGGGATCTCTTTTTGCCTAGAATTATCAAAGGTTTTCATCAATAGTCTCACTGAAATGCACATCTTACCTCTTCCTGGGACTCTTTAACTTGGTCACTGAGACCATCTGTTAATAATTTTGGACATATAATACAACAAAAGTTGAAAAGATAGCAGCTATGTAGTTAATTTAATTAAATGGCTGCCTGCATTGATTCAGTAAAGGGATGCATATATCATTAATGGTGCAACTCAGCACCTCACTCTGATCACATAATCCACAAAACCATCTTCATAATCCATGTGAATCATCCCAGTTAATTTTAATGTTCAGACACTTATAATTATCTGGTGATTACAACAGCCTTCTTTGTCAGGATGGCACCCAATTTGTATTTTTCCCCCAGACATAGCCAACATTCAAAAGCACAGAAATTTCTTTTTTAAAAAATTACTTTCGGCCCTGGCCAGGTAACTCAGTTAGTTAGAGCATCCTCAAGATTCACCAAGGTTGAGGGTTTGATCTCCAGTCAGGGCACATACAATCAATGAATCAACCAATTAATGCATAAATAAGTAGAACAACAAATCAATATCCCCCCCCATCTCTCTCAAAAACAAATTACTTTCAATTACTTACTCTATTCTGCTGTGATTTAAAAAAAATTGTATATTGCAAAACGTGGGAAATACTCCACATTGTCTATTCTGGGGATAACTTTTTGAACTATGCTGTGTCTCCCAATTGTGTTGATATTCATTTGACTAACAAAACCTCAATAAACAGCAAGTCTGCATATTAGATGATAGAAGGATATGCAGTAAAGAAACACAATTTCTAAAAAGAAAAAAAAGGTAAACAGAAAAGTTTGTAGTGCAAATTGGAGAATGGGATTTTGCCCGCTATTCCAGAGGGTTGCTTCTGTTACCAAGATTTCTCTCATTTCCATGAATTGCTTTTTCGATTAAGATCTTTTGGGGAAATAAAAGCAAAGGGTAGAGCAGAACTTGCTGGTGATGACAGATGGCTCTTCTTTAATGAGTTATAAAAGAAAAGTGGCATCCCAAGTTTTACTATATAGAACACAGAAGTAAAATGCTAAGCAATGCTATAGATTTTATCTAACATGCATATTTTGCCTATTTGTGGAAATATTATAATTTTGCTATTATGATTATTGACACATTTCTGAGGAACATGTCTATTGATCTCGAAAAGATTAGGTAAATGCAAATATAAGTCCTTTTTTTTCTAAATTATTATTAAGGCTGAATATCTTTGGAATGAAGCCTCCAGTTGGTAAAAGGGGAAATTTACACTAAATGGACTAGTTGAATACATAAGGGAGTTTTCTACAGCCAAATGGATTTTCCATTAACAATAAAAAACATCTAATGTTTACTACTTTATGGTAGATATTCTATGAAATATTTCTTATGAAAATTAAACAAAGTACATTTACCTTAGTGCAGTTACACATTAAAAAAAAGAAACACCTGTTATTATGTTGTCATTCCTTCTACAGGTAACATTACTTTTTTGATGATGATGATGATGATGATGATGATGATATATTCATCATGCAAAAAAAAATCACTGGAAAGCCCAAAATTATCCGTAATCAAAATTCTGCTGAACATTATTTCAGAATACATATATCTGAAAAAATGCATACATACCCATGAAAGAATTCATTCTTTGATAAACACAACTATATTATTCTACAAATTACTTTTGAACTCAATATTATGTCAAGGGCATAGTTCCATGCTAATAAATATAGATCTGTGTCATCATTTTAAATAACTACATAGTAGTCAATTTGTTAATTTATTTTATTATCTCCCCACTGATAAAATTTTAAGTTGTGTCAAATTACCCTTTAGCTTACACTTTTTGGTGCCACTTTTTTTAAACTTTATTTTTATTGTTCATACTATTACAGATGACTCCTTTTTTAGTGTATACTCCTAGAGGAAGAGAAATGAATAATTTTAAAGAATTTTTACATATTACTAAACTTCCCTGCATAAAGGTAAACCCTATTTACATTTGCTCCAATTTACATGGTCAGTTTTCTCAGAACTTAAAATAACCACATTGCTTCCTTTTTGCCACTTGGGTTAAAAAAAAACAGTTTGCTACCCTTTTTATTTCCACCACTTTGACATTAGAGAGACACTTCCCCTTCGTCTTTTGTGAGCACTATTTTATTGTTCATTTATTCTTAACTTACTAGCAAATGTCTTTAAAAAATCAGAGCTTTTAACCCTTCATATGTCACATGAAGTATTATTCCAAGCTTGTCATTCATATTTTCAAAATGTTTAAAATGAGTTTTGGACATTAGGTGATTTTGAATTTTAAACAGCCAGGTATTTTTTGTGGTTTCCAGTCCACATGACACATCACAAAAGTATTCACGCATGCATACTTCTAAAGCTGTGCAGCTTTCTAGTTCACAGCAGAGTCCATGAGCTTTTAGTGGACTGCTCTTACAGAAACTTCATTGCCATGAAAACCACATACTGTACTAACATTTAATCTATTTTCAAAGTAGATGGCACTATTCTAATATAAGACAGGATTTTTAATTATTGTTATCCTATGTATTTGAATATATTTTAAACAGATTATTCATTTAAAATGTTATATTATTCTTCAAAAACACACATAATCTGCTTTTCATTTCTGGCCTATGCATTTAGCTTCTGTTGTTTTTAATTTTAGGTCCTTGAAAACATTATACAGTTCAAATAACAAGCAGGCCAAATTTTGCTTAAGAAAGTATCCTAAGAATCCTGAAACACCCATCCAAAAGAACCTATGCACCCCAATGTTCATAGCAGCACAATTTGCAATAGCTAAGTGCTGGAAACAACCTAGATGCCCATCAGTAAATGAATGGATCAAAAAACTATGGTACATTTACACAATGGAATTCTATGCAGCA
>CM052540.1:137584273-137653334 GCA_028533065.1 Trachops cirrhosus | reverse complement strand
GCGAAATAAGCCAGGCAGTGAAAGACAAATACCATATGATCTCACCTTTAACAGGAACCTAAACAACAAAACAAAGAAACAAGTAAAATATAACAAAAGACACTGAAATAGAGGACAAGTTGTCAGTGACCAGAGGGGAGAGGGGAGGGAATTTCAGGGGAGAAGGGAAGGGTTTACAGGAACAAATATAGAGGACACAGGGACAAAACTAGGGGTGTTGGAAAGGGGAGGGAGGAGGGGAGGAATGGGTGGGTGGGCTGGAATGGGAATAAAGGATAGAAACTGTACTGAATAAACTAAAATAAAAAAATTTAAAAAAAAGAAAGAAAGAACCCTCATTTTCTACTTTTTCATATACTATTATATGCAATATTTTCTCCTCAAATCATTAAAAAAATAAAATGTATTCTTTGATATTTTTTCATTATCCTTCTTGTACTTAATATGGACTTTAACATATTACAATCTTATAACAATTTAAAATATTAATTATTATCTTCTTTTCAGGCTTCAGACAGAAAAATTATAAGATAATGAAATCCATCAAAATCAAACATTTCAAGAAGCTTCTAGATCATATTTTTAGTTATAAGAACTAAACAGTCCAATTTATATTTTCTTATCCTATTGAACCTCTAAACATTTTCTATCTCTGAAAATCTTAGTGTTATATTTTAAATTAATCTAATTCTACGTAGTCTGTTTTGTCTGAGACAAAGACCAGGAGACTCTCTTTTCCTGTGTCTTTAAACTAGTACATAACTTCTGTTTAAGGGCCTAGTGACAACTGTAATGGATAATTTACAACCTACAGGGTTTCTGGATTAAATAACAGAGGTTCTGTAAACCAACAAGCTTCAGACTTCTGTGAGAGCACCAGTAATTTGTTTATTGCCCTTTCTCAGTTCCTCAATTACAATTGATCTCTGCTAAACAGTCTAGTGTTGCTAATTGTTTGAAAAGGGAGAAAATGACTTAATCTTTATAGGCATCTTCTAGCCTATTATTTGTTCTTATAATACAATATCATAATCTCACTTATACTAGATAAATGGAATCCATACATCTAACCATAACAAACACTTTCAAAAGTAATTCATAAACAACCAAAGTTGAAGAAGCTGTGAGACTGATTATATCTGGTATTGAGCCAATGGCAGACAAACAAGAACACTTGATTAGAGCTCTTGTCCTGCCAGATTACTATTTGAATCCTACTGATAGGAGTTTAATCAGGAGTTAATCTTCTTATCATGTATGGGGTGTTGACCAACTTTAGTACTTAACACAATACAGAACCCTATAGGCATTTACACTTCAAAGCCTGAAGTGCGCAGTTAGGTGTCTCCTGATCTTTTTTTTTTCCATTAATAGATTTGAAAAGAAATACTTGTCATCATCAACTGAGAATGTTTTAATTTAGTCTGTTTAACTTCTAAATTGTTTGTTTTAGAAAGTTTTGACTTATTTATACTAAACCTTCATTTTCTTGCCCCACCATGTTATACATTGGAAATATATTGATTATATACATACATCTGTATGTGTAAAGTATGTCTTAATTTACAGTTTAACTTTTGAATTATTTGTTTTAATAATTTGACATTAATTCTTAATCTTTATTTTCTTGACCTGACATTTTCAAAATCAAACATACACACACATACATGTGCATTTGTACAACATGTATTTAAATTCTAGCTTCTTGCTTAAATACAGTATGTTAAGTGAATGTTCAATTGGACAAGCAGTACCACTAAAACAAAGCAAAATCATCTTCAAATATTTTAAACATTATATATTGCAGGTAAAATTCAATGGCAACTTTTATATATCACTTCTTGACTTAGCATTCTACCGTATTTTTTGGACCATAAGATGCACCTACGTTTTAGAGGAGGAAATTAGAGAGAAAAATTTTGAAGCAAAAAATGTGGCAAAATATTTAATAACAAATAACATAATATTTCACCAATGTAAATATAAACAGAACTCAACAGCAACATTAACGACCATTATTCCTCCCAAATTTGGGGGTGTAGGGAAAGTGCGTCTTATAGTCCAAAAATACAGTACATTTCTGCATTAAAGTTCTTTCTTTAATCCTTACAACAGGCAATGAGAGAGAGCAGGTATTTTTTTCATCCATTTGCTTTAAGATAAAATCACTTATTTCACTATAAGTTATCCTCCTGAGGACTAGTTACCCATAATTGTTGTTTTTGCCAAAATGTAAATATTTGTCATATAAATTGTTTTTCATTTGTTCACAACAAACTAAACTTGCTTTTTAAAAAATGAAGTTGAATTAATGAAATCGATAGCTAAAATAACTTACGTTATATAAACCAGATATTGTACGAGGTCTGTCTGGAAAAATTCTTGCCACTGTTAATATAATGAAAACAGTTTGTGTAACATGGATGTAACCTGGCAGCCAAGGAGTGTGGACTAGAATATATATCTGTGAACAATGATGACTTTACTGTACTAATCAGTAGGGGTGGTAGACACCATTGAGTGAGCATGTGTACTGTGTGGCCGTGACATTCAAAATGTCTAAGCCAGTAGAGCAATGAATCTACATCAGATTTTGCTTTAAGCTTGAACATTCCCCCACGGAAACTATTTAGATAATTCGGAAAGCTTTCAGGGATTATTCAACAAGTGCAGCATATATAAAAGTGTGGCACAAACACTTCAAAGATGGTAGAGAACCAGTTGCAAGTGATCCACATTCTGGAAGGCCTGCAACAAGCAGAATACCTGAGAATGTATATGGGCTACAATCAACAAAGATCAGCAACTGACAGTCCAAGAACTAGAAGCTGATCTGTGGATTCCAAAAACTACTGTGTCCAAGATTTTGACACAGGATCTTGTCATGAAACATGTCATGGCAAAGTTCATTCCTCTGCTTCTACAAGAATAGAAGGAACATTTGCTGCAGTTGGGAGAACTGTGTGAAGTCCCAAGGTGCCTACTTTGTAGGGGACTGAGGCATCACTGTACTAGGTACAATGTTTCTTGTATCTTATATCTTCTTCAATAAATATCTCTATTTTTCATAATGCATGGCTGGGTTCTTTCTGGACAGACCTCATTGTAAATCTAGAAATGGGAATTTTTTTTTTTACAAAAGGAGAATTTTTTATACTTCATGTTTAATATACCCTTATAGTATTTTAATTACTTCAAATGCCCTAAGTCTACCCTACTTCATGGCAGCATATAGCCAAAATAATAAATAATATCTCTATTTTGTCTCATATACTTTAACTGGAAAATACTAATCTCAGAGGTAAGATGTTTTACTATTTAGAAAGATGAGTAAACTCAAATGTTCAACTCAGTTTATGTTAATCCTTCATAAAAGAAATTGTTTAGAACCAAATAGAAAATTTCCTCAATTATTTTATTATTTTGTTACTTATTTTATTATTCAGATTCTACTCAATTCAAATACTATACTCTGGAAATTTCATTTTTATGTTGTCTTCTCTGAAATACGTTCAGTCAATTCTAGCATTAAATACAAACATAAGGCTAAATCAAATGTGAACTATCCAACCATTTACATTACAACCACTTTGACTGACTTGAATAGGATACCCCCATTTGAAAGAGAGGCTTGAGACCAACTACACACTTAAAAGATAAAGGAGGCAAAAACATTTTAAATGTTGCTTCAATTTTCATAGACAAATGGTCAGCAGTTTTACTCTTTAAAATTTCTACAAACACCCATAAACAGTACTCTTCGGTATTTCATTTAACTAAGATGGTGATCTGTGATAAATGCCCCTGTACTATTGCATGCATAAAATTTTAAGAGATAAATTAAATAGATTGTAAATGAAACTAACCCCTTTTAAAAGATATGGATTAAAGATATTTTATTACTATTTTAATAATGTATTTTAAACAAATGCATTAACACAAAACTTCATTCATGTAAATAACATTCCAATCTTAGAGTTGCTGATAGATAGGATTCATTAAATTTAAATTTGGAAAGATCAAACATTTCAAAAATGGGTAATATTGAGCTAAAGAACAATGTTGGCTAAGTAGCACTGAGGCATAAACAGGAAAAAATAAAATAGAAGTCTATTATTTCTTGGCTATGAATGCCTTCTAAAGTCACTCAGATGCTTTCATTTTATTTGAATATTGCTTTTTGTTTCCTCTATTTCCTCTGTGCTTAAAAACCACAACTTCAGTCAATCAGTAAACAGGATCATTACTTCTAAGTGTCTCAGATTCTAAATCAAGGGTTTCATTTAATTTTCCTAGCAGAATAATGCATATAGATGAGGATGTCAAATTGCAAATAACCTGTATTAGAATAGCGTTTACAGTGCTTATGGTAAGTAATCAACATTATTGACTTAGCTCAGGAATTTAAAATGCTGAAAAACACTAACAGAATAAATTGATTGTAAGAATAGAGAAGTACATCACAGTGTTAAAGATTTGAAATAAAAGTGAAACGCATTATATGATTTTGTGTTTTAAAAGTACATGTGCACATAGATGGATAATGTGGGCATTATTGATTTAAATTCTCTATTGGGATTAAAGGGAGAATGCCTAGTTTCATTTCAATGGTAATGTTGGTATTCATTATCAATATGATAAAATACAAATTGGTGGCTCTGTAATACAGATTTAATGCCCCTGCTGAACTTTTTTCCATTAGTAGCTAATGGCTATTCCTGTGTACCTTCTATGACTCCAAATGTTCATTTCATCTTTTCTGTGATCATCATGGTTATACAGGAAATGATTTTGCAAAAAATGAAAATATCCTACTTTATTTTAAAAATGATAGAACTTGCATCTGTAAACATGTCTTTAATCTACGCCTTCCATGATGTGTCAGCGTTCTCAAAAAGAATCTTGTTCTGAGTTTATAAAATAGAAGTGAAATATTTCATAACTTGGAGTTGTTAGTGAGGAAAGTCTTGTAGAAATTATTAAAGTAAAATATTTTTCTCTCAGAATAGTTATATTTTTAACATATATACATAAAATGAGTATTTCCTTTCCATTATTGAAAATCTTTTTAGCATGATAAACAAATCTATTTATTGAATTGCTTTTCTCTATTCTATACATCAATGGTTTATTTTTAAGATGGCTTTCAACTACTAAGTTGGACTTATTTTATAGAAAGAGAAGTATAAAAACTCTTATTAATTTATTTTAATTAAGCCCATTGCAATAATCCCTGGGGAGAAAACAATTAAACATTAATTAAGAAACAATAAAAATCAAGTTCATTTCCTCTTTGCAACTGAGTTCCCTTAGTCACCTCTTTTTCTCAAAATGAAGGCTTTAAGTTTTATAGACTTTTTCAGTAAAATAGCATAGTTTTAAATGAGGTTATAATACTAATATTTAATATTATTGAACATCTACTGTATACCAGACATTATTCTAAGTACTTAATGTACTTGCATAATCTTCCCAAACTTATAATATAAAGAAATAACCCAGTTACAAAGTGGACACGGGATCTGAATAGACATTTTTTTGAAGGATATACAAATGGCCAAGAAGCACATGAAAGATATGCAAGATTATTAGCTATCAGGGAAATGCAAATTAAAGCCATAATGAGATTGTATTTCACACCCTATAATGATAATAATCAAAATTTCAGGTAAGAGCAAGTGTTGGCAAAGATGGAGAAACTGAAACCCACATACACTGCTAGTAGGAAAGTAAAATGGTATGGCTCCTTTGGAAAACAATTTGGCACTTCCTTAAAAGATTAAATTTAGAGTCATCATATGATCTAGCAATCCCATTCCTAGGTACATACCCAAGAGAAATGAGAACACATGTTTACCCAAAACTTACACAGATGTTCATACATAGCTAAAGAATGGAAACAACCCAAATGTCTATCAACTGATAAATGAATAAATAAAATATAGTATATCTATACAAAAAATATTACTTAGCTACAAAAAAATATTACTTAGCAACAAAAAGGAATGAACATTCTGGTATATGCTATGGTATGGGTAAATCATGTAAATATTATGCTACGTGAAAGAAGTTAGGTTCAAAATGTGACATATTGCATGATTTCATTTATTTGACATTTCCACAATAAGCAAATCTATTAAAACAGTAGGGTAATGGTTGCCAAAGACTGGCAAGGTTGAGAGAATGGACAGTGACAGTTAATGAGTATGGATTTCTTTTTCAGGTGATGAAAAGATTCTAAAGTTTGTTTTGGTAATGGTTGCACAACTATATGAAGATATTTTAAAACCATTGACTTGAACACTTTAGGCAAATTGGTATGTGAATTATATCTCAATAAAGCTATGAGAGATATATTTACTTTTCAAAGACAGCAATGACAGAGGTTAAATAACTTGTGTAAAGTGACAGTGAGGAGTAATCCTGACTGAACCCATGGAACCTGACTCCAAAGTCCATATATACACCCATCAAGCCTACTGAGTCTGTTGATTGCAGTTTTGCTCTTCAATTTGTAAACCGATTTCATTGAATCAAGTATTTTGTTTAAAAAGCCATTCCTCAACCTCCCTCCACATGAAAGTTTTCTGAGTAAACACAGATGGATAGTTCTTAATATTAAAAAAAATATGAAGCATAGTGAATACCAATATTGACTAAGTCATTTCAAGGTATTAATATAGTTAATTCTGAATGTTCTGATCCTTTATAAACCAGGACAACATACAAAGAATAGAGCATATTTAATTATTAACAGCAGCAAATTCTCCACATATCCTTAAGAATTTATATTTTTATTATCTTAACCAAAAATTGTTGCATGTTTTTTCTTTTTCTTTTTTTTTTTACGATTTTATTTACTTATTTTTAGAGAGTGGGGAGGGAGAGAAGAAGAGAGAGAGAGAAACTTCAATGTGTGGTTGCCTCTCACGTGTCCCCCATGGGGGACTTGGCCCACAACCCAAGCATGTGCCCTGAGTGGGAATCCAACCTGCAACCTTTTCATTCCCAGGCTGGCTTTTAATCCACTGAGCCATACCAGTCAGGGCTCTTTATTTTTTCTTTTAAATTTCACATCTACCATCCAGGCACACCTCACAGAGCCCGTCCCCAAAGGCTCTGACAACTTCTGATCTGTCCTCAGGTGGCAAACCCCTCTGCTTTCAGAACTGATCATAGCCATTTTGGATAGAAAGTCCTGTCCAAAGATTATGGGACTATATTATATTGTGATAATTATAATATGTAATAACAAAGTGGCATTTGTATTATACTTCCCCATGAGAAATGCAGTTTTCTTTTACTTAATTTGAATTGATAAGATATTTATATTTATTAACAATGAGCCATGAATTTTGGTTTTGGGACAAGCTGTTCACCCCTTGGAAGAGATAAGATATTTGGACTTTTGTATCTTTTGTTTTTTTCAAGAGACTTTTTAAACTTTTAGATGGAAATATTGATGTTACAAATTGGTTATTTTGAAACAGTGCAGTGACTTTCAGATCCATGGATTCTCTACCACACACTTGTAAGTACAAGGTGGTAATCTAATCCGGCTAGTCCATACATGTATAAGAAAAAATAAATGCCTTGTTTGCCTATTAGATCTTCCTTCACTTTATTCCTAGGAGTACTAGATTTCCATTCATGTCTATTGGGGTTGAAAAACTTAATTCTTCTGCTGCAGGCTATACTGGGGATATGCTCCATGAAGCAGCAACTGAGAGCCTATTTCTTGTCCCACATTATTGCTACTGCTACAGATGCTCAGAGGAGCTGCATCTTGGGTTTCTGCATTGTGGTTATAGGCATTTATTTGGGATCATTACCCCAGCAGCTAGGGGATCCCTGTCCACAGGGTTCCCCAATATGACCACTGGTGTAAGCCGCCTCTTAATGATGATGGCTCCAACCATGGCGGTACTGAGCGGAGCTCTTCCTGTAAGTCCTGTTCAGACCATGTCAGGCAGCTAGTATAACACTCAGTTGTGCTTTCTGTTCTCTTAACTGCTATTCCTCATTATATATTTGCGCCTTAACCACCATTTGCTCCTTAAACACCATAATTCCTAATCTGAAAATTTTATGTACTGTACAGAATCTCTTTATACTAGATTAGGGCTAATTGCCATAATTAAATAAATATATACATACATACTTAAGGAACTCAAAAGCTCTTGTGATTTCCATCAGATTTAGACCTGGAAGGATTTTTGTGCTCCCGCCTAAGAGCAAATTTAGAGAAAAAAAGAGTATTAAGTAGATTTTTCCCCTCTAGGAATTTTAATATTATCTTATTAAAATAGGAAAGTGTAAAATGTGAAATGCATTAAAGTGTCATCATTTGACTCTAAATATCAGTCTGCATTTGAAATGTATTTTATTGGTGTGACAGGTTCATAATCCTTGACCCACAATTCTAAAACCCAAACATATCTGAAAACCAAATATTTTCATAAGGTGATTCCAAAATTCAGTTGGTGGCAAAAACTGACTCAAATTACATGAGGTTATTTTTCTACTCATGTACGTTATTTCAGAAATACTTATAAGTTTGTTTTCCGGATGTTGTCCCAGCCCCCACTGGCAATGCATAGAATACATCATGGTACAAGCAGTCTCTAAATGCTAAAAGCTCTAAATTATGATAGCACATCTAGTTCCAAAGCTTTCATATAAAGGGTCATGGATGGATAACTATATAGCTGAATGCTGGTGCTAACTTGGGTGCTCTGCCTAACGTATGTGTATAATACAGGGTCTGGCACAAATGATGCCCCTTTTTATTATAAAATCTTTTATTACAAAATCAGAACCGTGTAACTCTGTAACATAACAATATCACACTCAAGCATGCCATATGGCATTTTAGGTGAAATCTTCAAATTAAAACTATAAATGATTACACCCATATTATTACCCTACCTACCACACTCAAGTAGGCCTTACTTCTGCCAGACCCTGTATATATACCCACTCATGAGTATACAGAACTTTAATAAGTTATAAATCAGAAGAAAAATTAAGATTATGTTGAACTTCAAGCTATATTCATCATTGTATTGTGTAGAAGAAAATTGAAAACATAATAAATGAACAAAAACAGGGTACTGACTAAAAATATTCAGGCACAGCTGTAAAAGGGATCCAAGCAGCCACAAAACTGATACTACTATAGAGCATTTGGTGATACGGGAAATGTTCACAATACATTATTAATGGAAAAGCAGGTTAGCAACAGTTTGAACGAAATGAACTTTTATCAAACTACATATATATAAATGTATATATACACACACATATAGACATTACTGTCAGCAAATATATAACAATAAACAATGGTTACTTCTGGATAATGGTTTTTCAGTAGCTTCTATTTTCTACCCTTTGGTTTTTCTTTAGGTTTTTTTTTTTACTCTAAAATGTTATCACTCTTGTATTTTTTAAGCTTTTGTTTGTTAAGAAAGACTAAGGGTATCTGGAAGAAAAAATCTGGACACATACTTGAAGGAAAAACAGATAATAGCTGAGCCTCAAAAGCCAAACAATCACTTGTCCTTCCCTGGCTGTGTATGTGAGGAGCCGGTGCAGTTTTTGTTTGCTCTGGTAGGTAAGAGTTCATCTCATGAAAAGAGAATTACATAGAAAAACACAGAGAAACTTTAGCATTTATGGGCTGTGCTTTGTATACAAAGATGATGTTATTGACTCCCTGGCACTGAGGAAACTTTAGTATTTCTTCATGGCTGCAATTACCCAATTTGGGAAATGAACCAGACACCGTAGCTTCATCTAGATGATAGCTGTAGACATAAAGTGCTGTGGCTGCCATTTTTTTTAGCTTCTATTGCATCAGCAAAGCAATAATGTACAGTCCTCAACTCTCATTCTCTTTAAATTATATATGTTCTTTAAATAAGCATTACTATAAATTTAAGAATGTAAATATCACTCTCACTCAGCACACTATGTGACATCATATTTGTTGTTATACTGCAATATTTTAATAACATATAAAATACCATTTGATTGAAGTGCTATAAACAGGAAGCTTTTCAGTAGGAATAAACCATCAATCTTGTCTTTTGTGAGTTTATATTCTTGAACTTTGAAGGCCAACCTAAATATTGGTCTATACTACCCATACCAATCTCCAGGCTTCCAAGACACATAACTCCATATGTAGCATAACTCATTCTAGACTGGGGGCTAAGAGGCAAGGATATAAAGTGTTTTGCTTATGTATCAACAATTATACATTCAATCTCTTTAGTGTATATAATCTCTCTTTTTTCTGAAGTCCAAAGCACAGGTCTTGCCCTGTCCTTGGAGAACTTATATTCTACTTGGGAAGAACAAATATTCATATATGGGAAGTAAAATCATAATACAAAAATTCAAAATAATGTAAGTCAAGAGAAGTCTCAAGGTTGCACATGAATGAATGACAAATATGTGCAAGTACTTCCAAATCAAAGCATTGTTGATTCCCGGGGTTTGGACATGCATAATGCAAGAGCATGAAAGAGGCAGGGCTTCAAACATGCCTTGAAGAAACTACAGGATACAAACAGAGAAGAGGATGCACACTGCAGATAGGGAGAATAATATGGATCAAGATTCGGAGGAGTTAGAACTCCTCCGAAGGATGAGTTCTCCTCTGAAGCATTCGAAGGATGCTATAATAGCTAACATTCCCTGCGGGGGAGGGTTCCTATGTGGCTGGTATTGTTATCTCATTTAATCCTCACCAAAAAACTCTACAAGATCGGAACTACTATGAGTCCATTCATGACCACCCTACCTAAAATGCCCTTCCCCCACTTTCATCCCTTGCTTCTCACTATTAGTCCAATTCATTTTTCTTTATGACACTTTCATTATTGAAAGATATCTCATTTATTAACTTTACTCTTTTAATTCAAGCTCCAGGAAGGCTGGGACTTATTCAAACGGCATGTTTCTAGTTCCTTAAATCATTCTTAGCCCAGCTTCATACACAAAAGTACTTATTAATGGTATCATTTCCTTTTATACATGAGGACCCTAAGTGCACTGAGAGATCAGGTAACTAGCCCAATACCACACAGGATTTGAATTCAGGGCTCTCTTTATTCCAGAACTATATGTTACACTATCTGTCACTGAACCATTAGAAAACAAGTACTGATAGGTCCCTTTCAGAAAAGATACATATTTTCTTAGGTGTCTTGTTTTAATTATTTAGTGTTCATTATATCCTAGAAGTAGAAAATAAAATTACAATGAAAGGCTAGTGTCAGACTAGAAAGGCATTAATTTTTAGGTTAAGATTTCTGAATTTTGTTATGATAAAACATTACAGAAAAATAAACAGATTTGGAGAATATGATTATATCTGTCATGTTGTATAGGTTAGGATGAGGGAAACTAGGCTTAAACCAGAACTTTATGAGACTTCTGTGGATAGTCATAATCATATTAAAGTCTAGACTAGGTTATAGCAGTGTATAAAGGAAGAAAGAAAGAAAACAAGAGGAATTACACTGCAATCTTATTTTTGTTATGTAAATCTCTGGGCCTGAAGGGTCTTTCACCCACTTCTCTAGTAAATCTTAGTCTTCAAGATCAATATAAATCTAGATTCTTCTGACATTCCTTCTTACAAAAGGAACTCCTCCAGTAATTCTAGGCCCAAAAGCTTTGAAGCACTTTGCGCACATTCAAAGTGTCACACTAGCATGTAATAGTTAACAACATAGGAAAAGAAGTAAGTGTGCAGTTCTTCCCAGAGCTCCTTGAGAGCAGAAAGTAGATTTTATTCTTTCTACCTTCAGCGTCTACCACAGTATTGGGTACGGAGAACCCTAACAATTATTGCATAGGCAAGCAGGTACCCTGAGACTTTCAGGTCTGGGTGTTGGAGACAGGTGGCTGTTTTGACAGAAATCAGTGCTATAGGACTGGGCTGGAACCATAGCTTAGGAGTTATTGATATACACGGAGATACCTAGAAGAGGAGCCATGGAGAATGACATCTGCAATTTTAGACACTAAATATTAACTGAAGTGATAGCCAGGGAGTCAAGTTGAAATGTTTCACTAGAAGCAAGAAGTAGGACAGTGAAGTTTTGAAGGCCAAGACTGAAGATGTGGGAATTAAATATTATTCACATAATGATGAAAGTTGAAGATCTAAGAGTAGATGTAACCTTTAAATTCATAGCAGCTGTAACAACAAGAGATCAAAGAGCTAAGAGCTAAATCATGGCTTAACCCCACTAGGAGGAAGCTAAGGGAGACAGAGCTATCCTGTGGAGAACCACAGAAAGAATAATACAACATAACCTCCTTGTCTATTTTTATGCAAATTTATTTTGCAAAAGTTCTCTTTGTAAGTAATGTGTATACTACTTTTTACATTCAAAATTCAGCTTTTCTGAACGTAAATACCAGTAGATATCAAGTTTCTCTTGCCCTCTCTGCAGGTTGTTATCAAATAGTGAGTATTTTGGCATATAAGCATGTGTTGCTGATGATTAAGACATAGTTTAAAGAATTTCATCTGATCAGATATTACACATTCACAAAAGTTTGCACAGCATACACTAATTACAAGGCAATTGTGCAAGCTTCAATAATTTCTCTTCATTATCATAACCTACATATTGCATTTTTAAATTATTCTAACACATATTCAGTATCAACAGATTGTAATTCACTAGCAGGGTATAAAATAGGGATTAAAACTATTCCTAAACTATCATATAGGATGATGTATGAAGCATTTCACATAATAGCAGACTAAGTATCATAAAATATTAGTCAAGTACTAACATAGTCATTAATATTCCTCTTTAACAAAAGGCAATTTAACAGCCTCATTTACCAACTGGAATATCCCAAGTCTACTTCATAATTAGTATTTTTATTCATCTCTGTAAATTCTACTTAGTGCTTTTTGGCAATTTCTTTACATAAATGCCCTGGATGTTGTTAAATTGGATTAATATCTTTGTAAGTAATATATATTATATGTATATATTTAACTGTAGGTGATTCAACTTATATTTTGGCATCACTTTTTAACACCCTATTACATGTTTAGAGTTTATTTTATTGCAACTAATTTTAACCTCAATATTTTGCAACATCTCTTTATGATGTTGGTTTTATAACTAGAAGGATATGGAGAACTGGGGGTTGTGGTCAGCCCTACTTCTCTTCACATTGTTTTGGCCTGAGGCATGCCTGAGGATGGAATCATTCCAGGTGGATTAGAACCCAGATAAATAACCATAAAAGTCTTGCAACAACACATCTCCTCTTTAAAAAATACATTTCCAACTCTTTTCAATGCGGATGGAGTATCAGAGTAAACAACTTCATTAGGCATGTGAAAGCACATTTTAGAGAAAGTACATTTGGCTGAAAATTATATGCATCTTTCTGCATCAGCCTTTTTTGAATTTAAGGACAATCTTTCAATTAACTGAGCCTGCTGCTACATACTAAAATGTAGTTTGAGTTAACAGCAGTTTGATTGGACATTCAGAATTACAGCTCCTGGAAGTTCTTAAAAGGTCACCTACTCCTTCTCCCTGCACTTAAGCAATTAAAATTGCACTTAAATATGGAATGAAAAGACAGAAAGGGAAAAGTAGATTTATTGAAGACAAACAATAGGACAAGCACCATTCGTACCAAGATGAATAAGACAAGGCCCCCCTCTCAATGAGTTCACAGACTAAGTTGGTTTATGAGCACATAAACAAATAACTGAAATAAAGCATGCACAGTTTTTGCATAGTACCTAGCACATAAGTGCCCAGTAAATAATAGTTCTTATTTTAGCTCCTATTAAAGTGCTCACCAAGTGCAAGAAGTCATCAAACTAATGTACAACAGTCCAAAGAAAACATGCTTACATTTTAGTCTGTAGGATCTCAAAACAAAGTATTATTCATTTATTCACTCACACATTCATCCCTGAAAGGCACTAATCGTGCTGTGGTGACTAAGAGCACAGGCCTTTGCAATTATTTGTTTTCCAATCTAAGCTCTAATACATAAGTAGCTGTTTCCTCATTAGTAAAACAGGGAGGTAGCTATTTCACAAGGGTGTTTTGAGAGTTGGTAAATTTATATAAATTGATACACGTAAAAGTGCCTGACACACAGAAGGTGCTTAAAATATCCAGAGATTTTTATTATTTTCATCACATATGTATCCAGTATTGATAGGGTAAAGTACTAGATGTTCTTGAGAACCAAAAATATTCCACCAGCTGCCCCAGCCACACCCTCAGGGCTCTCCCCTTACTCTCCGTGCCAGTCCCCCAGCCTCCTTGGTGTCCTTGACAGTTTGCTCCTCCAGCCCCAAACCTCTACTTGTCCTATTTCTTTTTTCTGGAACACTCTCCTTTCTTTTTCTGTTCGGCACTTATTAACTCCTTGTATTCCGGTCAACTATCCCTTTCTTTATAAGTTTTTCCTGATTGTTTAGTTTAAACCTTGTTTCTTTGCTACCTGCTCTCATACAACTGCGTTCCTTCACTGCACTTATGTCAGTTTACAACTGTCCTAAGATACTTGGATCAATGTTGGTCTTTGCTACAAGGATAAGCTAGATGAGGCTGGGCATCTTATCTGTTTTTCTCAAAATTGTGTCCCAGCTCTTTGTGCAGTGCACAGTGAAGTACACAGTAATCCTTCCATAAAGTTATTGAAAGAATCACTGAATGTACTCAGCATAGTCTGACTTTAACGATATAAAATCTCCTACTTTCAATCTACTATAATAAGACCAAGTCAAACTAAGGAGGCAAGAAAAACAGCCACATGAATCCACTATCTCATTTCACTTTTAAAACCTCTCTATAAAATGAAAATTATTATTTGCATTTTTCTAATGAAAAAATTAAGCCTAAGAATATTTAAGTAGAACAAGAAGTCTAGCAAGAGATCAGAATTGAAACACAGATACAACTTACTCCATTCTTTTCTGTTTGTTATACTTTTCCAAAAAGCTCTTCAAAGAAAGACAAGGCCTCATTTGATATGACATTTTGGGGCTGAAGATAAAATTCTAGAAATTAATAATAAGATCAACTGAGTGTAGTGTTTTATCTTCCCTTTCCATTTCTAAACAGTACATTTACTGAGTGCCATTAGCCTTACACATTCTCATAGTAGGTTAGTCTATGAATTTCTTTTGAGTAGTTTCACTGCTGCATTATAACAATCCAGGAAATGCCATACTTTGTCTACAGAATGTGTTTTGGTTTTGATCCAGGCTCTTGTACATATGATGTCTCATTCAGGCCTTCGACCATTCATCCTGAGCTGACAACTGGTAGATTCCATGCCATAGCAAACCATAATCTAGAGATCTCCGAGGAGAAGCCTCTGAAACTCTAGTGATTTTTGCATTGGCTATTATATTTGTTAGAGGTAAACCCTCAGCCCTTAAAATATTATTTCTTAATTTGTAAAATTGTTTTAAATTATAAAATCATACATGCTTTTGGTTAAACAAAAATTTTAATTAGTACAGAATTGTACACAATGAAAAGTAAAATATTCCACTTCCAAACTATCTCCTGTTTTGTTACCAGAGGCAACTTCTTTCAATGATTTCTATTTTTACTTCTTTTTTATGGTGATTACTATTATTCTGATAAATAAAATAACGATAACTATGTCTTTATCACTTTTTTCTATTTTTTTCACATTTTTTTATTGTTGTTCAAGTACAGTTGTCTCCATTTTCTCCCCACCACTCCTCCCTACCCCAGCCATCCTCACTTCCCACCCTCAATCCTACCGCCTTTGGCTTTGTCCATGTGTCCTTTATACCTGTTCCATTATCACTTTTAAATAGAATCTACCAAGTTCTTTTATAACTGAAACTAATATAATATTGTATGTTGACTATAACTAAAAAAATGATTAAAAAACAAATGGAAGGACTGTTTCTATTTTAAAATAAATTGTAATATACATACATTTAAACACCACTAACTTTCTACTGTGAAAAATAAACCAATTATACTACCTCTCACCCCCATTTTCCTTCTAATTCTTATTTTTGTTGGTCATATTACATAATTTTAATTTTTCTAGTAACTGTATTTTGTCATGAAATATTAACTTCAAGTCTTTACTTAGTCATTATCCATATTGTTAGATAATATCTAGTTACTGTGTACCATATCAGATTAGGAAATTAGCACACCTACATTTCTATCTCTGCCACTTGTTTTCTACCTTATTCTATTGGCTAAACAATTACTCATATTGTCAAGGCCTATAATATTTACAGTGTATCCTATATTTATTTTTGCTTTCTGCATTTTGTGTATAGATTCAAAAATTTGACATTAATATATAGCAATTATATAGTGATTATTAGTTTTTACTATACAATTAATAAAGTAATTAGAGGTTTTCCAGATTTTTGTAAGATACTTAATCATTAGAAATCTGCCAAAAAACATATAGAGAGAAGACCTATTTTAAGTATCTTTTGAATAAAGTATTCTGAACATTGTTTGTGGAATATATTCTAAGGACAGAAAAGAACAGCAAAACAATCTTAAACCCTACTCATTAGTGTTATTTTAGTAGCAATAATAATGATGTTATTCAGGGGTTACCCAGACTAAATTTGCAGTGCTTAATGCAATGTGTTCAGTGAGTGTCAGATTTAAAACTTGGTACTTCGGGGCAAATGTATAAGGCTCATTACAGAACAATGGGGGTGGTGTATGGGAGTGATGGTGGAGGTAACAAAATATTTAGTATAAGAAGGAAAAAGAAAAATCTAGTAGCCTCTCTTTTCTTAACTTTAGTGAAAAATGTAACAAATACTTGTTTCAGAAGTTTTGAGAAGCTTTAAATCTTAACTGAGGCTGTTATTGTTTTTATGCTACACACTGATAAAACTGGGGAAGTTTAAAGAATGTACCACAATATGTGTTCTGAGGGACACACCGTGATGTCACTTCCCAGCTACATAAAATGAGTCTAATCCAGAATTACACCTCTTATGCTCCTAAATAAGATGAATGTTATGAATTAAGCAAATTCTCTCTATATATTTGGATCTGACATCCAGAAAAGTAATCCAAACCTTTGGGCATCTAGAGCATCATCTTTTTATTTTGGAGACCATACATGTGACACAAAGCAGGTAGAAGAAGCATTTTGAATGACAGACCTTGCATGACAGACTGAGAATGATGGAATTTCTTCAAAAGTGAGCATGAAAGATTGTCATTTTAAATTTTTAATTCTACAACTGCTGCTAATTTTATTTGGTTTTATTTTATTTTACTTTATTAATTTTTGGAAAACTGATCACAATTGAGAATGAGCCAACACATTATGATGTAGATTTGGCAAGATTAATACAGTCATGGACTAAAAGCAAAGAAAAACTAGCTAGGACAATATAAGTATCAACTCCCTTACGCTGTACATTGCAGACCAAATCTAGACACTGTTTAATTCTAGGCATGACATTTTAAAAAATGATATTAATAAAGTATTAATTATCAACATTCTGATGTCATAGTTTCTTGACCTTTTCATCTTCAAGGACTCGCCCTCAAACTTTCCTTTAAGCCTCCCACTCCCACGGATGATGGGAAACAGAGTACATAGTTTATCTATGTTGACTGTCTTGTCCTAAACTCTGGCTGCACATTAGTAGCACACAGGGAGGCAGTAAAATATTTCTTGCTTGAAACTCACTCTAGAAAAATTAAAACAGGGTTGGGGTGCAGCATGGGAGGAGACCTGGGCAATTTTAAAAGCTCCACAGATGTTTCCAATGTGCAGCCCAGGCTGAGGATTCCTGTCTTAAAAGGATCCTGGGGACTTTAACAGGAGGGATTCAAGTTTCCCCGCCCATGATGATGAGATGTGAGAGAGGTGTTCTTTCCGAATTCATGTGTTTTCAAATTCTGATTATTAAAACAAAGTGAGAAAATACACTAAGCTATTTAGGTATTATATTCTGGGTACTTTCCCAAAACATTACATTATGCCCCAAGAATTTATAAACATCATTTGTCAAACAAGAAGAAAAAATATTTGGGTAATATTTTGATAGGAGCTTTCAAATTCAGTATAGCAAGTAAAATCAATGAGATGGTTTTTCCAGGTCAGATACTAAATGTGTTCAGTGACTTACATAGCAACATTTCAGAATAAGAAAATGACCTACTGAAACATTGTATTTTTTTAAAAGAGCTATTTTAACCCGTTAGTTTTGAATTACAAACATATACTATCAGGTTGAATGTCTTAGAGGATTGAGAGAGGAATTTAGTCTCACATGCATTGGCTGAGAGAAGATGACAAAAAGGATGTCATTAAATGCAAAATAAATATATACTTTGTTTTCTTAAGAATGAAGCCAGTGTTAAAAACTAGTAGATCTTTTAATCTGTTGCTATGCCAACAGAAAATTTTTAAGTGGATTCAAGAAATGGGACAATTTTCAGGAATATAAGCACAACCTATTTCAAATAAGTAAAATTGTATTCATATTATCCCCCCCAAGGGGATAGAGTCTTGAGGGAATTAGTGCAGAATTAATGGATCAGGTTTTTTTTCCCTCTAACCACATCAGGCATGAGGCACAGAATCTCAGGCTACATTTCTCTGAGATCTAGATCTGAATTTAGGCTAAAGTTTTTGAGGATGTGGGCAGCACTGTTCCCCAAGTGTACAGGTAGCAGGATGGCATGTTTCCACCATTTTAAGACTGATTAAAATAATAATAAAAATAATAAATCTTGATCTGCATTTCTCAGTTTAATGCCAAGGTGATGTAGTATTCAAGTATAAAAACATCGTAATAAAATATATTTCATATGCTAATTACCAGGGTTCTTTCTGAGTCAAAGACAAGCATTATTTTTCCAAAGAAGAAAAAAAAGATTAAAATGCAGGATGACCTGAAATCTACAACAATTATAGAGAATTAAAATTATAAATTCCTTCAAATTCTATTTATATAAAACAGGATTTTAACAAGTAAATATTCAGGACAATGATCAACTTTTTCACAGCTTTCTCACAAATAAATGTAGACATTTCTTTTTTGAGGGCAGTTGTGGTTATTGTAAAATTATGTAAAGAAAAACATTTTAGTACATCCAGAGGGTCTTTCCTTAAGTGTAGAGCAAATCAAGAATAGACTGCCTCAGCAAAATAAAGATGAAAATTTAGTTCAACTGCCTTTCCTGAAGGTATTTCTGTAAAGAAAGAACTAGATAATTCACAGTAATTAAAAAGTATTTTCAATTAAATTCTTGTCTGTGTGGGTGAGTCTGCCTTATTGCACATGAGACAAAAAATCCTACTTCAGCTTCTTTTCAAATGTTTATTTTTAAATTACTTAATTATCCAATGGAGACTGTGAACTATGATTTTTATATCATGATTTCTTTTTGTTCTGAAGCTGAGAAAACATCTGAAAGGGGGTGGGGGTAGCATGAGGAGAGAAGTGATATTCCTCTTTATCCGCTAGGTTTATATCATCTAGCCTTAGTTTTTGCCTTTATTTTTTCAACAGGTGGAGCTGAACAGACCCACAAAGACACTATTTGAGCTCACTTTTACATCCTGAGCATAGTCACAAAGAGAGAAGGATTACCCATTGGCTATTGGATATCACCCAGTTACATTTATCTTTATTTTTTGAATAGTGAGCCACCACTATTACTTACATTAATATTATATAATAAATGACAGCTTTATCATTGCATTAGTGCCCTGCAGCAGTCAGCTAGTGTGACTCTGCATTGATATAAGAAATATAAGCTCCATTTACTCCTATTTCTATGTTTAGTGTACATCATTGCTTGGAATATCTAGATATCCCAGGATATAGTTGTAGCTTATGTAAGTTATCAGAAATGGTAAGCGATTTGGTGAACAAGGATATATGATTATTATATCCTTAAACATCCCTAATTGTCCAGTCCTATGTTACAAACTGAGTCCCTCCCCAAAAAAGCTGTAGCATTTTAGAAAAAAATAATGAGTATGGTCAAATAGTTACAGGAAAATTTGATCTATACCACTGGCATTCAAACTTTTTAACTATAGAGTACTTTTTTCAGAGCAGATGCCGAGCTATAAAAAAATAAACAACAATGACCTTCACTTTTGCCTCTCCAAGACCCCTAGCTACCTCCAAACTATCTATTGAGGATATTTTGAAAATCACTAGCCTTAATTTTCATTGTATTATTTCATCATTCTTTTCATATCCTTTCATCAGATTTTTTTCTAAGATTTTCCTTTCAATATGGAGTTCTATACATTTCAATCTTAAAGATTTGAAACCATTTCCATCATCTCAGTTATATTAGTCATGATTTTTCTGTAATTTCCATCTCATGTTTTATTCAACCTGCCCATGCCTGTTTCCTCACCTGTAAAGTGGGGTTATAGCAGTACTTAACTTTTGCAAGTATTATATCTATACATTAAGTATAATATATAGTTAATATTACTTAATATTGCACAAGCATATTTATAAATTATCTAACTGTTCTGTATGATATAACAAACTACATTTTTATTTATATGTACAAAGTGTTTGGGACAATCAGCAGTAAATAAAGCACATGTCAAATACAAAAATAAAAGCTTCAGTGGAGTTGATGCAATTTATCAATGTGAGAGCAACATGTTTTGTATAAAAACCAAAAATATTATTTTAACTATTTTGTTTCTAATTTTATGTTTTTGTTACTCTACATTTTGTTGATTTCCAAGGTAGAGTTACACCAAAGTTGAGTTGAAGTATTCAGGAAATGACTGTTCACACAGCTGTTATTTTCCATAAATGGACATTTCCAAAAGTTCAGAGGCTCAGCTACACATGGGAAGATGTTCGGGGCTCCTTCCCGCTCACTGTGGCCTCCAGTCAATCTCATCTGCCACTCGTCAGGCACACTGCACTGTAGCTTGTTCTCATCAGTTAGGTCTGTCAGAACCCTGAGGAGCTTAACATCATCTCTAAACCTAGTGATTTCATTGTTTACTCTATTTTCAGAACATTTATAACATGTTAAATATGGCAGCAGCCCTGGGCCTTCAGAGACACTCTGTTTCTACTTCTCTCTCCTACATTTTGTTTACTTTATATCCTTTAATGAGGTCTGGGATTCTGATTGGTTTAACTCTTGGGATGATTCTAAGGATCTTTTTTCTTGGGATCTTTTTTCTTGGGAATGAGTAGAAAGAAAGAAAATAAATTGTGTCAAAACTTCTTAGTGCCTTAAATATCTAGAGAAACATGAAAGGGGAAAAATTAAATACACAAAAATAGAAGGCCCAAGGCCAGTACGAAGGCAAGTGCCCAGAGATGTCAATTGTCTTTTCTTCCTGCATTTTTGTCATAATTGGTTTTATTTTCTGTTTGTAGGGTTTGTTTTTATTTTCTGTTTGTAGGGTTTTCTTAGGGGTTTCTAGTGTCCTTTATATGAGATGTGAGTAAACTTAACTGCTGATCAGGTATCCCTCATTTAATGACAAAAGCAGTTCAGACCACAAAACTGATCTTGAGGAATTCATGAATGAAACAAAAGTTCTGTGTGAGAATACATAATGAACTGTTAGAATTTGGAGAGATCTCATATGAAAATTCCATTCCAGAAAATTTTATAACTGGATCATTCATTTAGTATCCTGGGTATTTCAAATAGAAACCCTTCCTACTTTCTCAATTCACTTAGGCAGTAAAAATAAAATCAACAAAATTTTCAAAGCAGTGAACCCTTCTACTTTAATGTGCTTTAAAAAAAACAAACAAAACAATCCTTTCTCTGTAGGAAACATTCATGATTAAATTGTCAAACTAAAAATTGATAGAAAACATTTCTAAAACTGGGTAGGTTAAATTCTACTTAAGAGGAAGCTCAAGTGAGGCCTACAAAAGTTTTTTCATATTATATTCTTTCTGAAGTCATTGCATGGAAATGCTAAAATTTCAGCTAATGATTTGAAGTACAAAATTCAATTATGACTCAACAGATGTTTATTAAGCACCAGCTATATGAAATTCACTGTGCTAATTGTTGCACTATATTATTTGGGAGGTTTACAAATTATTCTGTGCTAATTGTTGCACTATATTATTTGTGACAGTGTACGAATTATTCTAGATATCATTCCCTCAAAGGACATGCAGTCTAGTCAAGAAAATAATATATTTCCAAAAATAACTATTTATAATAATAATATCTAGTGCTTACTAAGTAAGGGCTATGCACTAAATGCTTCACCTATATTAATGCATTTAATCTTCACCACATCCTTAAAGCGTACATATGAGGAAAGTAGGCACAAAGAGGTTAAGAGACTTGGCTAAAAGCCACAAAGCTATTAAATGATTGAGCCAAGACTGACCCCAAGCAGTCTAGACCCCAAGTCCACACCCTGAACCGCTGATTCTGTCTATTTTGTCAAACAAAATCATATGTTGTGTCAAATAAAATTTAAAGAGTGCAATGAGAATTAAGAAAGAAAACTAATAATCAAAGGCCCATGGTGAAAACATTTCTCACCTGGGTTTGCTAAGTTTCACTGTAACCAGAATTTGTGAGACCCACAGAAGCGGACTTTTCTTTATAGGTCTTCATCAAGGTGCTATATTTTAATCTTCTCATCACTGTAATAATAATATCCCATGTGTGCTAGTCCATTCAGGCTGCTATAACAAAATGCTATAGACTGGGTGGCTTATAAACAACAGAAATTTATTTCTCATAGTTCTGGAGGCTAAAAGTCTGAGATCAGAGTGCCTGCATGTTTGAGTGAGGACCCTCTTAGGAGCTACACACTTCTCCTTGTATCCTCACATGGCTCAGCCTCTGGGAACTCTTGTATAAGGGCACTAATTCCATTCATGAGGGCTCTTCCTTCATGACCCTATCACCCAACCCCCAATACCATCACCTTGGGTTTAGGTTCAACATATGAATTTAGGAAAGGGGGACATTAACATTTAGGTCATAGTACTATTATTATGATACTTCATGTTACTTATTTATTTTTTATTTTTTTAGAGAGAGGGGAAGAAAGGGAGGAAGAGGGAGAGAAACACTGATGTGTGAGAGAAACATGATTGGTTACCTTTCATAGGTGCCCCAACTGGGGACCAAATCTCAACCTAGGCATGTACCCTGACTGGAAATCAAACCCGCAATCTTTTGGTTGCAGAATGATGCCAAACCAATTGAGCCACAAAAGCTGGGGCTGGTACTTCATTTTCATTTACTAGCATAGGCATTATTTCCATTTTACAGGTGAAGAGATGAAGACTCAAATAGTTTTTGTTCCAAAGTTCCACAATAACTAAGTTGTAAAGAATAGTCTTAAGGATGAATATTGAGTTAAACTTTAAAATAGAAGTATTTTAATAAGTAAAACTATGGTGAAATTTTAGACAAAGGTTGAATAAAGAGCAAAGATTCAAGAGCAGATAAGCTAAAAATGCATGGGAGGAAATTATGAGTAGTCGAGTGTGGGATATAGGATTCGTCTAGAAGGTAAGATGTTGTCAGCTTTGGTAGAGAAAAAATGCAACAAGAAATATGAGATGTGACTCTGGGGAGCTGTGGGTGCTGGCAATAAAAGATTGGAAGTTATCCTGTACAAGTGACAACTGAAACTCTGGGAAAAAAACAAAATTACTAAGGCAGGTAAAGTAGAGCTAGGGTTATACAGGGAGGCCAAGGAACATACCTGTGGACATGCAGGACAAGAGAAAGAAGAGAAACCCATGACTAAAACAGAGGAGAAATAGTCAGAGGACCAGAAAATAGAATAAGATAGCAGTGTCCAAGAAAGCAAAAGATGATTTCAAGAAGGACTGGGTGGACAAAATGTCAACTGCTGTATGTTTTAACACACAAAAAGGAAACACCATGTGCTTTTAAACAAATACATGTACACATACACAAAATGTCTATCCACATTGATTATTTACCTATCATTTATTTAGAGTCATACAAGCTATCCTAGTCAACAACTTTATAAAACATCTTCAAAAATTTCATATGGACTTGAAGTTCTTCCTTGTGAGGAAAAAAATTAAAACATACTTATAATCACAAAAAAACCTGAAAATTTATAGGAATACTAAGCACAGTAATACTTCATTTTCTCTGATACACATCTAGTACTATAAACAGAAAACCAATATTTTCTTTAAAAATATAGTATTTTATATTAGTCATGTGACCCAAACTTCATTCAATCAAAATGTCGTCTACATGCACCTGCACATAGATGAATACATTCAAATCTCATTTCAGATGCTTTTTCTCAAGTACCTAAGAGACCTGCAGCCCACACCTCTCAAAATTTCAACAAAAAGAGTGCTTTAGCCCCACCCCTAAAAAAGCTGTGTGTGGGTCATTCTAGTTTCTGGTTTCTTTCCATCTCACACGTGCTCACACATTGTATTATCCTAAGAGTTCATTGAATTCTTAGCAATTTTAACATATACACTATATTCCATATATTAGAATCACACCTACTAAGTATAATAGAATGGATTGAAGACAGAATTGGTGTACTAAATGCACATAATGTTTTATAAATATCTTCCTCTGTCCTCAATTCAAACTAAAATATTATTCTAAAAGAGACCTCCTTTCTCTCTTTCCTACTTATCCATCCTCTCCATCCTTTTTCCTGTCTCTGTTTCTCTCTCTCTGTTATTCTGTGAAAAGCTGAAAAATTGAACATAAACATTACATTGATATTTCTCCCTAATGATAGCAATATTTTTTCCTGGAGGGTTTCTTAGCTAACCCGTTTCACCTGTGGCAGTTTTAGGTAAATCTTAGATTGGAATTTCTGCACCTATCTAAATGGATCCTTTCTCATCTTGCCCCTGGGCCTCTGAGGTATGAAATCCGTGGTGTGTTCTGATGCTATTCAATGATAAGGCAGGAGCAGAGATTAGATGTGTTCTGAACAGTATTCATGTTCTCCTTTTGGTTGCCTAGGAGAAGGAAAAAATCTTTAGAAAAATATTTCAGAAAATCTTTTCTGAGTTGATATGTAGTACATTTCTCCTTTTTTATACAAGGTGACAGTGTGTATGAGATGTAAAGATGAGTTTGCTCAGGCAATTACCCCTTGTTGATAGCAGATTATTTCCTCTGGCAAACTCGAAAATAACTTGTTGGTGTATAAGTTACTGCTGTTCTGGGATGTAGTAATTTACTCTCCTGCCTTTTTTATGAGCACATTTATTTTAATCAGTAGAGTTCAGAATAGCTCTTTTTCATCTAGCTCCATCTCTTTTGGAGTTATGCACCTTCTAACATATAACGAAGGAAGGTCCTTTTGCACACACAGGAGAAAAGAAGCATGATATATTACTGAAAATATGGTCTTTGAACAGGAAATCATATCCCATGATCTTTGTTTTCATGTTAAAAACACAACAGTTATTCTCTACAGCCCTAGCCCAAATTATTTTTCTGGTGAAAACAATGTCTCACCTCACAGAGCAACTCAACATTATCTTTCATTCCAGGGACTGATAACATAGAATAGTTATACATGTAGGATGAAGGAGAACGTGAAAAGATTCAGGTTGGCAAAAACCTACAGAACTTCTAAGAAATATTGCAGGTTATATACATTACTGAATGCTCTTAGGATAAAAGCAAGCTGGAGAGCTTTACTCCCATCACTATTTTGCAGATGAAAAAGGAAAGAGTCAAGAAAAGAAACAGATAACTTTTCCATGGCAACTGGGAAGTTTGATGAGGATCAAACAAATATTTTAACTAAGATTCCTCACCTATCCTATTATACAGTTTCTTTTTTTTAAAGATTTTATTTATTTATTTTTAGAGAGAGGGGAAGGGAGGGAGAAAGAAAGGGAGAGAAACATGACTGTGCAGTTACCTCTCACACATCCCCTACTGGGGACCTGGCCTACAACCTAAGCATGTGCCCTAGACTGGGAATTGAAGCAGAGACTCTGGTTTGCAGGCCAGTGCTCAATCCACTGAACCACACAAGCTAGGGCCTATAATACAGTGTCTATAAGGATAACTCTTAGCCATCTCCTCACAAAGCTCTTGCTAATTCTAATATGGGTATACAGAAAACAAAATTCATTTTCTAACATTAATTTCTGACTAAGTCTAGAAATACATATGCTTTACTTATGATGAAAATTCAGTACATAATAAAGAGGTAGATGACTCCACCTATTCCAATTATGAGTATTTATATAAGAATATCAAAAAACACTAACTCAAAAAGATATATTCACCCCTACGTTCACTGCAGCATCATTTACAATAGCCAAGATACGGAAACAAGCTATGTGTCTGATGGATGAATGAATAAGAGGATGTGGTGTGTGTGTGTATGTGCATTCCAGTACATACAATAGAATACCACTCAGCCATTTAAAAAAATAAAATCCTGCAATTTGTGACATCATGGATGTATCTGGGGGATATAATGCTAAGTGAAATAAGTCAGAAAGAGGAAGACAAATACTGTATGATTTCACTTATACATGGAATCTAAAACAAAATTTTTTTTACAAAAGATACAGAGCAAGGGGTAAAGGGTGCTAGGGGTAGTGGAAGGGGTGAAGGGGTCAGTTGTATGCTGATGGATAGTAACTAAACTTTTGGGGTGATCACTTCGTAGCATGTACATATGTCAAATTTTATGTTGTACACCTAATATTTACATAATTTTTAAAAAAGAGGTGGATCATGTGGTTTCCTCTGGGACATAGAACATGGCTCATGTGGAGGGTGGAACATTGCAATGAGATAGAATTAGGTTCTCAAATGGAATGTCACTTAGTTCCTACCCTCTCAGAACACTCTGCATGTATATGTTCTTACGCATCCGTACCAACAAATTATATGTACTACACAGTGGCATACCTTGCCTTGGTGCTCTGACAGAATAGATTCCCACCACATAGTGAATTTTTAAATTGAGACATTTATTCTATTTCATTATAATGTGTAAATTGTTACTTTATACTCGAGTGCCCAGAGGTAAATTGAAGATGTGTATACAAAGTGAAACTATTCCTCTAATAAAATCACTGACATGTTAAAAGGTTCCCATTTTAGTTATTTATGCTGTTTTCTTTCATTTTTAAAGATGACACTATCCTTTGTTACACATTCTGAATGTGTGTGTTATACTTGTACAACATATTTGCTTTCCGTGACCCATTAAAGTAGCATAATGCTTTCTATATTCAGACATCTCATAGCACACAACCTATAGTTTTAAATATTTTTGCATTCTCTCTCTAAAGAAAACGATGAGTTTGTAGGGAAGAAATAAACTTGGCCAATTATGTCATTTTTATCTCAGTTTCAACATAGAATTATCTTGGGCTTAGTAGTAACAAATGATAAAATGACAAATAAATTCTGACATTCCCTGCATAATCTACATTCTTGGCCATCGAATCTTCCTTTTACCAGCTTCTTAAGAAATGTTTTTTAAAAAAAGAAAAAAGAAAACCTCCAACACGACTGCCAATCTAACCCATTCCATTATGTGTGTCATGCTGCCGAAGCGCACTTGGAATCTACAAGTACCAAGTGCCACAGTTCGTCTCCTTATGACTCATGGCACCAGATGACAAGCAAGCCTCTGTCCTTCAACAGCCCCAGAAACAGTGGAGGATCCATGTGGGTGTTCACAGTGTGAATAGACTGAGTGGCAGGGAGGAGTCCAAGGCTCAGGCTTCCGGCACGTACCACCATGCTGACAGATGGCATGTTCTTGGCCAGAGTCCAAGGACCTTGGTCACCTTGTGAACTTTCCCTGACTTGGTGCTATGTTGATATCCCAGACATTCAGGGACACAGGCCTTACTCATGAATCATTCTGATAGGAGCTGCCTCTATGCATGCCTTCTGAATGAATGTTTGCAAAAGGTATTTTTCCTCAACCAAGTAAGACTGTTTAGCACTTTGTCCCACAATCACTGTGGGTTGTATCAACACAGAAAGTCTGCTTTATAATTTAGTCCTAATGAATTTTTTGACCCATAAATCAATGAACCTGTTATAGATTGAATAATAATATTTGCTTCCTGAAAGCATGTATGATATCAACAAGGTCACAGCTTACTGTCATTTTTAATAGGAAAAAAAACTGTACTCAAGGGGCATTTAACATATTTTGACAAGGTGACCCACAATTATCCATTAACATTGTATTTGTCTAAGCCCTACTGCATTGATATGCAGGGACCATGTAATAGTTCACTGATGTCCCACTTGGGGTGGAGAATAAGGCAAGTGAGACCTTTCCAAGGTCTTTCACAGCCAGATTGCATCTTGCTATTGCTGTATTGATTAAACATTTGGATAGTTAATCAACACAGCTCAGCCCTTTTAACCTGCCATATGCAGTATACAAAGAAGAAAAAAAAGAAGTGCCTGGAAGAGAAACCACAAGGAATATATTTTTATTTTCAAGTGTAAGCAGAAAGTATATATTTCCAGACAATAAGACTATAGTAAAATATTATAGTGTTCAATGTAGTCTTGAATTAAAAGACATCTGGACTGTTCTATTTTGTTTGACTTCATTTTTCAACATTTTAAGTGGGTTAAAATCTCACAGTCTTTGCAAGTGTCAAGTTGTGTTCTTTACAATCATCTAAGCTCAGTCCATGCTTGATTTCCTCTTCATATAGAACACTCCTGAAATACGACACAGACCTAACTAGAGTGTACCATTGGGGACTCACCCTTGCATTTCTGCTATTAAGTTTGCCTTTCTTACCACGTGCACAATACTCCGATGTCCTCTTCCCTCATATCTATTATCACCTCAAGGCTGCATTTCCTGTATTAGCTACTCAAGGTATCCATCCATTTTTATATTCATAAATCCCTCAGTTTGGCTTTCTTCATTTCCTTTTTCTTTATTTCCTTGACTGATTAATTTTATAACTGAACAATTATAATCCTCCTTAGGAGACCACCTATCCCTGCCATTCTTCCCTTTAGCTTCTTACCAAATGATAAGAGAAAAAGTTATACACTACTCACCTCATACTCTGCCAAATGGATCTGTTTTGGATTTCAAATGATACCCTCAATTCAGGATACATAATAACTCATATACAATTGTGATTAGATACACTAATCTGTTTTGCTAAACAGTTTCTAATACTTTTACTTAAACCAGTTTTTTCCAAAGTTTTGTGATCCTATAAATCACCATCTCCAATCAGAACTACTAGATCACAATATCTAAAAATAGGAGAAAGAAATGTGTAGGTTAACAAGCACCTTGAGAGATTCTCAGAATCAAGAAAGTTTAGGACCCACTAATTTAATGCATTCTTCATCCATTTGTTTTATAAGACCATAGATATTCTAGCTGATTTTTTAGACTATCTCCTTATACCATACCCAATAATAAACTCAAATGGATTACAAACTTTAATGTAAAACTCAAAACCATAAAAATCCTAGAAGAAAACTTAGGCAATAAAATCTCAGACAATTCTCATAACAACATTTTTTGATATATCTTCTCAGGCAAGAGAAACAAAAGAGAAAACAAACAAATGGAACTCTATCAGACTAAAAAGATTTTGCACAGCAAAACCATCCAAAAAATGAAAAGACAACACACTGAATGGGAGAACATACTTACCAGTGATGCACCTGAAAAGGTTTTAATATTAAAAATTTATAAAGAACTCAAACAACTCACTACCAAAAATAAACAAACAAGCAAAAAACAATCCAATTAAAACAGGAGCAAAAGACCTCCAAAGAGGATATACAGGTGGCCAGTAGATGTATGAAAAGATGTTCAACGTCACTAATAATCAGAAAAATTCAAATTAAAATCACAATGATATATCACCTCACACCTGTCAGAAAGGCAATCATCAATAAATCAACAAATAAGTCCTGGCAAGGATATGGAGAAAAGGGAACCGTTTTGCACTGTTGGTGAGAATGCAGATTAGTTCAGCTACTATGGAAAGCAGTATGGAGTTTCCTCATAAACTTAAAAATGAAGCTACCTTATGACCCAGTAATTCCACTTCTAGGACTATATCCAAAAAAACACAAAACACTGATATGAAAGAATATATGCATCCCTATGTTTATTGCAGTTTTGCTTGCAATAGCTAAGCCTTGGAAGCAGCCCAACTGTTTATCAGTAGATGTGTGCATAAAAAAGCTGTGATACATTTACACGATGGAATATTATTTGGCTATAAAAAAGGAGAAAACTTTATCTTTTGGACAGCATGGATAGACCTACAGGGTATTATGTTAAGTGAAATAAGCCAGTCATAAAAAGACAAATTCCATATGATTTCACTTATATGTAGAAACTAATGAACAAAATAAACAAACAAAATAGAAACAGATTCATAGATACAGAGAACAGACTGACAGCTGTTGGGGCTCAGAGAGTTTAAGGGACTGGGTGAAATAGGTGAAGGGATTAAGCAAAAAACAAACAAGCCAAAAAAAAAAAGTCATAGGTACAGACATCAATATGGTGGTTACCAAAGGGAAAAGGAAGTAGGGGCAGGTAAAAAAAGGTTAAGGGAGGAACAAGTGGTGATGGAAGACACTTGACTTTGGGTGGTGAACACACAATGCAATATACAGATGATGTGTTATAGAATTGTGCACTTGAAACCTATATAATTTTATTCACCAGTTAACCCCAATAAATTCAATTAAAAAATTTTAAAGTATTTATTAAAGTTGCATTTGCTAAATATTTTTATACAATTAAATATAGTTATTGAGTACCTTCTATGTATAGTAATTTTCATATACAATCTAATTCACCTTGTTGCTAATCCATTTAACCTGATTTTTTTGTTCTGTGGTTAAGATGTACATAATCATGTATGTATAATTACATTACACAGATTGTAATGTCCATTTTGAGAGAAGACTCCCTCACTCTTTCTGGTTTTGAAAAAGGAAGTAGTCATGTTGTGAGCTGCCACATATAAAGGGTCAGGCATCAAGAAGGAGAAAGGACCTCTTTGCCAATAAGCACTAAGAAACTGAGACCCTCAGTTTGGCACCCCGCAAAGAATTGAATTCCACCATCAATAATGGGAGCTTGGAACCAGTCCTTTCCTAAATCTCAGTTGAAACCACAATCCCACCAAAGCCTTGACTGCAGCTTGGTGAGACCCTGAAGTAGAGAACTCATTGAAACTGTGCCCAGACTCCTAACTCACAAAAAGCTGTGAAATTATAAAAATTTTTTCTCTTAATTGCTAAGTTTGTAGTGCTCTTATTACACAGCAACAGACAAGTAATACAGAGTACTTTAATTTTATAGTCATTGCTATTTTTAACTCCCATGATCTTTGAAATTTGGGTATTCTAATTTAATTACAAAACAATAGAGTGCTACCATTCTAATTTACCATCATCTCTTCATTATATTACATTCCAAAGTATACCATATGAAGTATGTATTTTAACTACTCATGCAATAAAAATAACATTTTTACCTGCACTTACTCTAAAAGAAACAGTCTCATCATTCATAAGCTGGAACTGCACAAATGAATTTGCTTTCAGAGGTTTGAGTTAAATGAAATAAAGTAAACTCCCTGTTTATCATATCAAGGAAACTAGGCTATTTTTTTGTACATGAAAATGACATGGCAAATCTATGTTATTGGGCTTTGTTATTTTTAGGATGCTTTCTGTATAATTCTCTCAAGTTCATCAGAGGGCTCTAAGGGCCCTACACCCATTTGAGCAATGGGTGTACTTTTGTAAAAATATTGTTTGCGGATGAACCTTCAGAAGGTAACCCAGGCATAAAGCAAAAAGTATTGATACAACCAGGGAAGAATAGTGTCATCATATATTGTCATCATCTGTGTAGTATCCTATTCAGCTTCAGACAAGGAATGAGGTGCAAGTAGGGGGTAAAGATAACATAAAACGTATGCATGCAGAAAACTTATGATCCCCAGCTTGTTAAAAATAGAGATCCCATTGTGTGGTAATTATATCCCTAAAGGTTTAGAATAAGATGAGAATCTTTCTCAAAAATAGGTCAGTATTAACTGGAAAATATGATTCTAGTCTTAAAAGAAAGACAAGAAAATTAGTGGTGGCCATTAATTTCTTGTTATTTATGAAAGCACTTTGGGAACAGGGTCCGTTGAGCCTTATTTCCTTTTTATGGAAACAGACACCATTATTCAATTTTGTCCTATCTTTTTATTAATAGGTATAAAATATCCTAAGGGAGTTCCAAAGCTACGCAGAAACCAGGAGCAATATAATATCACACCTTTGTGCTCTCACACAGCCTATGCTTCCTCCAAACCACAGGGAGACCAAGCTAAGACTATTAGGCTGATTCTGCCTTCTGAAGGGACTACTGACAATATTACTTGAGCAGAAGCCTCTGAGCATAAGAACTTACCATAGCATCTCACATTTTTTCTTTTAAAGCATTCTTATTTTGTGTTAAGAATGTCTGCTATAGGTACCTCCTAAGATGCACATTTTTGTAGGATGGTAAAAATATCCAAAACTTTTTAAAATTAATTTTTTAGACTATCTTCTAGGTTGAAAGTATGAATCAACAGAAATAGTGAGTTATTAACAAAGAAAAGAAAAACTAAATTAAAAAAAGTGAAAGACAGAAAGTCTTTTCCTCCATATAGAAAGTATGGAGAAAAATATAAAGAAAATTAGCCTGCCTTCACTCTGGACTAGCTAAAAAGATAACAAAAGATGTCACTCATATTTAACCTTAAGACTCTTTGCTGAGGTCAATCCTTTTAAGAAACTGGGTTCTTTTGGCAAGGTTGGTAATAACTCTAATGCTGATTGATGTTAAAGTCTATTACAGTCATAGATATATTCCAATGAATGGCTATAATTTGTGAGTAAAAACTCATACAATATAAAGATTAAAATAGAATAATGCCCACTTAGCTATATTACAAGGTAAGAATGCTTGGAGCCCAGATTTTGTGCCAAATAAACCAGCTGACTTTATCTACTACATAATGGATCCTCCCTGGGGATGAATTGCTGCAAGATAAGCAGGCAGCCAACAATCTAGAATGTTGATCATAAGGAGATAATTTTACTGAACTGCCAGAGTTTACTGAAGAAGATAAGAAGCTGAACCTCTGTCTTAAGAAGTTACTATCTGAAATTTTAAGGATATCAGTCAAACTTCTCCCTTTGAAGTCAGAAGAGTACAAATAAATAAGCAAATATATGACAGTAGCATGGAAGAAGAAAAGAGATTCAAAAACGATGAGAGAGAAGAATGGAAATAATTTAGGAGAAACCCAAACTTTAAGTGTTAAGATTACATAGATTGCATTGAATGAAGCATTGTTGATAATATCAAAGGAATATTTGCTAACTTGACATCTGAATCAAAGCTGCAATTTTACTGGTATGATATGAGACTGCTGTTAAAATTGCTGTTAAGATATATTAACAGAACTACAGTTATGCCACATGGTACAACCAGGAAGGAACTAGCCTTGAGAAGATGCCATTTTATAATGGATGCTTCATCCTAGCCTGTAACTCCAGACTCCAGAATTTTGACCTAAGTTATCATTTGAGTCCACTTGATCTACAATATTAATAAAATATAAAAGGCTATTTATCTTGGGATTAGATTTTTAAATAATTTTTAAATAGGTTGGTCAAGGATGATCAACGAAATATGATGAAATAAATACTCTGTACTTTGCTAAACAGTTTACTTAAGCATAGATATGTACATGAGAAAACCACAAATAATATTGGCCCTTGGTATTAATAAAGGAAGTAATTACTTTAGCAGTACATAACTTAGGGATGCATCTGGACCATGGTTTAGCCCATAGATTTTTCTCTTCATAATCCTGTTCCGTTTTGCTCACTGACAGTTTTAAATCAGCCCACATATCGACCTGAGTGGTTCTGTGTCTCACATCATTCCATGCTGTGTTGGAATATTACTACTCTCTGGTCTCACTCTTCAGGGATAAGCCAGGCCAGTGAGCAGAACAGTGTCAATGTTTTAAGAACTGAACAAAATGAGAGGAAATTTCTCAGGTGAAAACTGAAAAAAGCAAAATCTACTATTATACCTAGGTGAGAATAGGGCAGCAAACATGGAAACAAATCCAAGGTGTCAGGAGTCAAGAGGAAGATCACTAGAGGCATGGAATGCGGACAGGAGTATTGTAAGAAGTCCAGAAATGTTGCCACCAATAATTTGTTGTCACTGGCCCCTGGCCACATGGTGTGAGACATGGTATTGCTCAGTGGTTCAAAACCCTGGTTGCACATTAGAATCACTGGGAGCTTTTAAAAACCCTATCGCAGGCACTATCCAAGACCCCCTATGTCAGAATCTCTGCCATTTAAAAGATGCAGGCAAGGAGAATTTTTAAAAATTGGTGATGTGATTGCAATGCGTAGCCAATGCTAAGAACCACTGATATAAAGACATACATAAGTGGATTATTATCTTTTATTGGGAAAGAAAAAGCAATAAGAATATCTCAAGTCTTTCTACCATTAAGTTCACACTTTAAACAGTCTTCAACATCTGGGGTTTTATTGCTCTTCTACTGCTCTTAATCTGCTATGTGAAACTTGAAATGTTTATTCCCCTCCAATGCGAACACTTCGATGCATGCTTGTTGCCTATTACCTAGGCACAGGTTCTCACTCTCTCATTCTTTACATACTTTTTTTACAGCATCAGGAAGAATAGTAAATTCAAACCAGTGTTGGTAAAAAGAAAACATCTATATGGAATATTATTCCCTCAAAACATCTCAGAATAAGCCGTGATCATAGCTCCACTGTCACTTTCTGCATTGACCAATCAAACACCCTCCCTGACAGTAGCCAACCAGGATAATATTGTTGAATCCTTTGAACAAATTATAGGTGGGTGTTCAATAGCAGTCACATGTAAACAAGTGGGCTATAAGTGGCATAAACTATAAGCAAAATGTGTGAATGAAACAAAACTAGAAGGCTGATAGAAAGAAAAGGAATTGGGAAGAGAGAATCCTGAAGTGTACCTAAAAGAAACAATACATCTAGGTTATTTTGGCAAAGAAAGAACAAGTTATTGGCAATGAACTATAAATAGGTCACTCTTTGGTCTCAATTCCTATGCTCAGGAACCATAGGTATTCCCTTTTTCTCTTATAGCTCTTTAATTCTTATCTTTATTGAGCAGTCTTCAATCTGTTTCTATTGTCTTAAATTACAAAGCATCAAAAATACTTAATAATCTTGTGTATTATGTCATTTATATTCTCTAGTATCTTATGTGATTCTCTCCAGCAGAACTTGTATTTACCAGGTTGCTTTTAGTGCATTTCATGTTTGTCTACCCAGTCCCCTGCTCTCATTTTGACAATCACTCAAACCTCATTTTGTGAGGCTACTCAATGGACATAAACCTGATCATTAATGACTCCTCTCCTGAGATGACTTTTCAAGGTTATCTTGAATTATAAATAGATATTCCAAGGTTCAATGCTACCTCTCCCAACTTAGAGTTTTCCATGAAACTTTATGAGCATGTTCCATATTTTATCATCCAAGTGACTGATAAAATGTTAAATATTACCACCCTAGACAGACTCTGCAGAACATCATTTGATGTGTCCTTTTAGGTTGCCTCTGTAACATTAATAACTTCTCATTGAATATGATCCTTGAACCAGTCTGTACCCAACCAAGAGCCAGAGCTATATTTCCCTAGATTGATAGTGCTACTTTAAATCTATATGCTACAACCCTGAGGAAGGAATTTTGTATTCTTCTCTTTCACAGACATAAAAAAGATTTTTTAATTTTAGCAGCTTAAAACTGACTGGTCAACACATGCCAAACAATAACCCAGGATAATTTAGCACTGTTCATAAACGTGGTATTTTCAGAAAGCTATAAAAAAGAATTCCCCATTAATAACTCTGACTATAAAGGTTCATCATGGGCTACTATTCTCACCTCTTTGAACTTAATGACAACTCAAGTCAATGCCTTCCTTTTTTCCTTTGTTACAGCTGCTATTGGGTTGGAAAAGATTGTTGTTGGAAAGGACTGTTGTCCAGGCTCCAAGAAGTCCAGACAAGGTCTCCAGAGACTCTATTTTTCCTCCAGATCCTTTTACTGACATTAATGATGAAGCAGCTTTGTCTGTGTCTCTGCCTTGGTTAGCAATGCCTTAGTGACAGGGCAGCTCCAGATGCATTAGATCAGCAGCTGATGCCATCATGCGAATGTCTAACACTTACTTTAGGTAGGTGACACTTCTTAATATTCAATCCTGTCTTCACAATGTCGACTTGTCCCACCACACACAGTGTTCTTTTTATCATTATTATTGGGATTGTTAATATTTTTGCTTCTGATTTCTATGGAGTATTTTTTAAAAAACATAATTATTTATAACCTTTAATGCTAGGAGGGCAGTATAGTATGCCTGAAAGAATATGCATTACAGAGTTATTGTCTAGAAATGGTAATTAATTTTACAGTCAACAGTAGTGTGACACACTGTCTCTGACTAGACGTCCATTGTGGCTTTCTGCCAGTCCTTTGTAAGAATATTAATTGACGTCCAGCACTAAGCAGCCTCTTTGCTGTGTTTTCAAATGAAACCAACATGCTTCAAATTAAATACCTTCTAAACTCACATGTTAAATATCAGGTTTTGGATCTTGATGTCACCAAAATACAGTTGGTTGATACCTTTATTTACCCTCTTTTTACCCCCAGCTTTATTGAGGTATGATGAACAAATAAAAATTGTATATATTTAAGGTGTACAGTGTGGGGTTTTGTGACTTTTCCTCCTTTTCTGTTTTCTTTTTGTTCCCTCTCTCATATTATTTGGCTATAATCCCCCACAATTATTTGCCTCCCTTAATTTTGACTCACTGCTTTTTTTCCAACTTCTTAAAATCTCTGATTGTGGAAAATCCTCTGCAACAAATATTCCTGAACATTTACTCCTAGGTTGCTGCTTGTTCTCTTTCCTGGGTTTCCCAAGTAACAATACTTAACAGTTTTATTAATATCATGGATGATGTGCTCATTAACTTGCCAAGAATGCAAGATTAGTTTGAATGGCCAGCATTAAAAAAAAAGATTAAAATTCAAAATGACCTTGACAGATTAGAGAATTGGGCACAGAAACAGGATTTAGCTTCATGGGAGAAAATATATGACGCCAAGGGGAAAAGAACACTGCACAAATAAAGGATAGCAATGATGAGTTAAAATGGGTGTGGAGTGGGGAGGAAGGGGACCAGCTTCTATGTAACAGCCAATTGCCAAGATGATAAATTAGTTATAAAGAACCCAAGATACCAGAATATAGAAATTAGAACATCACATGGCCATGTGAAAAAAATACAATCTGTAGTTTATTAGATTTCTGTTAGGTTGTTTTTGGTCATAGATACATAATACTTAGAAATCCACAGCTTATATGACAAGATGGACGGGGAAAATATGAGACAGAAAAAGTAATGTTTTAAAACACAGGCTCATAGGTACAGATATGTATCCTCTCCACATTCACACAAAAATCAGGTGATGAAGTTCTTAATATATTCATTCCCTGTTTCAAAGCAAGCACAGCAGTCCTCTTAGTCTACATGGTGTGGGGAGAATTTTTATCAATTAAATTATTATTATATCTTCTGAATGTATTATTCACATAATAAATATAATTTTAGATCTGGCTGTGAATACATTTCTTTTTCTCTCTTTCTTTTTTCCCTTTATACAGTAGTGGAAGACTTTCTTCCTTTAAAATATGACAGGAAATCTCTATTCGAAAAGAGAAAAACGTGAAGGGGCCTGCAACACAGCCAGCACAGTGCTCTCCCTCCCACTACGGAAAAACTGACCCACACTGTCAGGAATAAAGATGGGCTTCCTGAGGGTCAGAGTCAGTGCTGACAACATTATCTGAACCCAAGTCTGTGGTCCACCAGTTCAGGGATTTTTCCACTGAACTATACTGGCCCCAGACAAACAGGTCTTATTTTGAGGCATTTTTGCTAGTCACAGATTTGTTTTAGTCCTCCTTTTTATGCAGTCTTTTAAATTTCTCCTCTCATTTCCCAAAAGCCATTTGTTATGTAACACATGCATATGTGCTCCTGTTTATAAATATTCTACAGTAAGTAAGAAAATAGGGGAAAAGGGAGGGGAGAGGAACTATGACCCCGAAACTCTCAAACTGCAAATGCTGGGAATGTGCTCTGTGTCTTGGGGGCAAAGGTCAAAAAAGGAAGCCCCAGTTGGAATGCAGAATCTGGGCCTGTATCATAGGATTTCATACCCCCTGTTTTCCCTTCCATTTTCAGTCTACCCAAAATTCAGATGTTTGGTGTCACAGAGGATCACCTGGGGAAAATCAGTAGGGCACCAAGTATAACTCTGTGATGATATTATAGTAAGCAAGAAGCTCAAAATCAAATTCATTACCAGGGAATTGAATCCAGGGAACATGACTTCATTAAAAAGTATGACTTTATAAATAACTACATATAAACAGACTGCTTTGTCTTAGAGACTAATATGTTTCAAAATTATTATCTACTTAAAATATTTACCTAAAAGAATTAACAATTAGCTTTCAATATTTAAACAGTACATTAGAAATGGAATGTTTATAAATATCAGAAATAAAGCCACTTCATTACAGTACAAACACAATGCTATACTACTTCCTGGCTTTTGAATTTAATACTGATATGGTTTACTGTATCTGTTTCTTTTTTTTCCTTAACTGACATAGGGTTTAGATAATAGCTAATATAAATATATGAAATGTCAAATTTAGAAGACAGTGTTTAAACATTTGTCTTTTGGAGAGTATTGTTAAACTTAACTTTTATTAACTCAGAAAATCAAAGAGAAATATGGTGATGCTAGTGAACCTTTGAAAATCTTTTATTTTATCACTTTTAATGCACGTTTAATATTTAACATTCATCTTATTACGACAGGAATTGTGAAATGCTTGTGCTGTCTCTAAACAGTTTTAAAGTTCAATGCACAGTCACAATTCAGAGGGGAGATTTCACACATTTATGGAAAATAAGCCATTTTTGCAGTAAAGTTGCAAAGTGTGAAAGAATTCTTGTTTTATCTGCCTTACTTATCATGTTTATGAGTTATTTTGCCTGGAAGTAA
This sequence comes from Trachops cirrhosus, assembly GCA_028533065.1. Lineage (NCBI taxonomy): Eukaryota > Metazoa > Chordata > Mammalia > Chiroptera > Phyllostomidae > Trachops > Trachops cirrhosus. The sequence goes on along the minus strand of CM052540.1, from coordinate 137,614,080 downwards.
ATTGACAAGTTGTCAATGAACAATAGACAGTGCCCCAGCTAGGCTTTTCACAGGTTCAGATGCCTTTGGGCAAAAGGGCTAAATCTGTAGCTGCAATCTAGCATATGGAGCACTGAAAAAAGTGGCAACGGGGTGAGAGACATTCCCTGTGAAATGCATGTGGTCGCTGCTCTCTAACCAATCTGCTTGGACCACTGTACATTATGAATTCATGTCCCATCGCCTTGCTGTCCGGGAATAGGATTGCTTACCTCCATGTAACAACTGGTTTCTGTTTTATCCCCAGTGCATTTTGGTCCATTTTTTTACCTTAAACCATTTTATTCTCCCAGACAATTATTATTAAATATTCATCTTTAATAATATAAAGCTACTTCCTCATTTAAGTGACTCTCCGTTGGAAACTTCTCGCACAATCTCATAGGAAGGAAAACAATCTCAGAGTCTTTTTTCTCTGTGGTTCAGGGTCGACCTTAACTTCCATCTCTGGTCACCATATAGTAGAATTACCTTGCTATAGCATTTCATGCCTTTTTCTCCCATTTCAATTTTCCAGAAGGCTATTTTGAGCCTATTTCATGATAACTCACACAGCTGAATAAATTACTAGAGAGCTAAGTGGTCTTTCAATAGATGGCACTCTTTGTTCTGAATCAGCCTGAATATTGTTTTGCTACTTCACTCAGGGCCAGTTGTTCTTTGGAGCTCCTACCCTCCAAGTATACCACTCAGTAGAATACAGTCAGGGGTGTGACTTGAAGTAAAAGTTAGGGCTGAAATTTCTACCCCACAGAAACCAGGAGAACCACAAAGGACACAGCCCCCTCAGTAATAGTTTTGTTTTGTTTTGTTTTGTTTTGTTTTGTTTTGTTTTGTTTTGTTTTTAACTGAGGTCTGAAGACAAGGAAAACAGATTCCATACCACTGGGGATGGGCAGAGTGATATGTGAAGAGTTTGAATGTAGAGATAGGAAGAGAGAAAGTACAAGTCAGGAAGAAGCAGTGTGGTTAAGATGACTGGAAATTTAATATTATAAACCTAAAGGTGATCACTAATAACCATTATGGACTACAAGCTCATGATTTATGCAGGGATCAGGCTGGAAGCCAAAGACAAGGCAGGACTATATGTCTGCCCTCAAGGGGCGTCCAGATTGCCATCCCCACGTCCCTGCCCAACTCCACATTCACTGACAATTTTGGTACCTGATTTGGAATCCTTTCCCAACTCCAGCCATCTTCTTGAGTCATTTCCATACCAAGAAGATAGTCCATCATTACTTGTAACCCTTCTCCCATAAGGTCTTCTACTCCAGGGTCCATCTCCATTCCACTTCTGCAACTCAGTATCTTGGCTACATCCTGGACCTTGTCACCACTTTTAATGGGATCTCCTACTCTTTCCATGCTGTTGTAATTTACCTCTCCTGCTATTGTATTAAAGTCCACTCTTTAAACTCAGTAAGTTCTCCAACACTTCAAGTCCTGCCTATGTCTGTGTCCAACTCCATACACCTTCCTTACTGTTTACAATTTTAATGAAAATATTACCCAAACCCCCAATGCAGTCACTTTCTACATGAAAGTATAACAGAAAAGAACACCTTCCTGGAATCAGAGAGATGTGGCTCAAACACTAGCTTTTGCCACTTTGTAAAAGCTGCTCTGTGCCTCACTTTGTTCACCTATAAATTGGGCCCAACATCTGACAAATAGTCTGTTTATTGAGAAACTGCTGTCTCCAAAGACTGCTGATTTAATGAGATGACATGGTTAAAATCACTTCAGATCCATCTCTTCCTCCCCTTCTCCTTCCCTTACTCATAGGCTGTATCCATCCTGCAAATCCCTAATCATGGATTACCATAACATTTATACCTATTTTTATCTGTTCCTGCTCTTAGGCTGTTGAAGGCATCTGGAAAAAATCTCATGACTAAACTGTTAATCTCACAAATTTAGGAACTCCTAATTCTTCAACACTACCCACAATGACTATATCTTTACTTGACTTCTTTTCCTAGTCCTCACATCCACTGACCCAATCCCTTAACATTCTCTTCAAACTTCCTCCCGACTAACTCTCTCTAAGAAGATAGGTATGCCTCTTCCTTTTTAGAGCACATGGAGTCCATTGAGCATCCAGTATCTCAACACCCCAAACTTCCCCCTCTCAACATGTATCTATTATTATCCACTTTCACTGTTCCACCTTTTTGGGAAGTGGTACCCTACTCCTTTCAAAAACTTAACCCTCCACCTCTGTCCTTTACACCGTTCTCTATTTATGCCAAATTGCCATACATAACTCATAATATTTTAAGATGCCCTTATTGCTATGTGGGAACAATTTTAATGTACAATATATGAAAAACTTTATTTCTCCTCCTCTGTAACTTAAACTTTACTTGGCCTTTGCTTTCAACATCTACCTTTTACCAGTTTTTGCAACAGTTTATAGGAATAAAGTGATTTATATTTTATTTCTTCCCCTTATCTTGCCTTCAGAGGTTGATGTGGACAAATGGGAAAATAGCCAGGAGGAAAAAAGATGCCAAGCAAGGCAGAAAAGAATTTGTTAAGAAAAACCTGTGAAATGAAATACATAAGCCAATAAAAAGTTGAATGTTAATCTCTTTGAAAACAGATACACTCTAGGATGATGTTAAAATTAATTAAGACACAGACACACAACAAGTAGGATTATAAAAATTTACTCTTAATTGCTTGAATTATATTTCCCCATTATATTACTGTTATCCAAGGTAGATAGATTATCAAAGTACAAAGCTTATTTAATCTTTACATCTAAAATATAAAAATGAATACCTTAACTTCATCTCAGCCCTAATAAAAGGCACTCCAAATCTCACCTGAGACTCCAGAAACCCATATGCAGGGATAAATTCCTGCAGGGATATTCTCTATGTACAGACTTCAACAAAAGTAGCTTTCTAAAAGTGTCACTGGGGAAAAGGTGACTGCTCAGGTGTCTACAGTTTCATCTACATTAAATTGGTATACTTACTTTTATGTTTGTCTTCTTTCTTTCCTCCTTTGTCCAAATATTCCATTCTGGTTTTATTTGCCTTTGTTTTTATTCCCCTCTTTCCTTCTCATTTCAACCCCATGTTCCTGTTTGCCTCCATTGTCTCCAAGAAGGAAGGAGTTAAGTGGGATCATATGGCCAACTCTCTTATTTTACGAATAAAGAAATCAAGACCCAAAAGGCTAAGTGACTTGCCCAGCGTCTCATAGTAGTTGGAAGCAGAACTCCAAGATTAAATTGAAAGTCCCTTGAATGATCTTGGCGTCTTTCCATCATACCTTTAATATCTGCCAAACTGGCTTTCAGACATTTGGGGAATAATGAAAATAAAAGCAGTGAAGGGCTACAATAGTAGCAGGATATGTGTCTCAAACTTATTTGGTGAGTACAATGAGCTCCTAATTTGCCCATACTTTCCTGTCATAAAAAGATGCCATATCCTAGCCAAACACCTTTGCTGTGCTCTTCCTTGCCTATAACTTCCTCTTTATTAGCACCTCTGCCTCCACCCCTCACTGCTGTACACATGCACATATGTACCCTCCTTAACACCCTATTGAGTGCCACAAATTGCCCTGCCCTCTCAATCCCCTGTTCTACCTATTTCCCATAGATTTTATCACCTTGCAATATACTATGTAAACTAGGTATTTATTATGGGTATTGTTCACTGTCTGACTCTCTTTGAAGACATATGAGCTCCATGATGGTAGAAATCTTTTTCTCTTTTATTTATTACAGATACCTAGACAATGGTGGTTGCATTGTAGGTACTCAACATTTGTTAAATTATTAGAATGAATGGATGAACCAGAATGAATGATAAATGTAATACTTCTTCAGGTTCCTAGAGACCCAAGAGTGTGATCATAACCAAAACAAATTTATTATGCAAAATAATTAAGTTGTCCAACTTGTCTGCTCTGCTTCTTTCACGTGTATGTTTCTGTGCATGTGTGTGTATGTGTGTGATAGAGAGAGAGAGAGAAAAGAGGTGAAAGTGGTTCAGGAGAGGGAGAGAGACAGCTGAAAGAAGATGTTAATAAAGGATTTATAATGAAAGTGGGGCAATTTACAAACAATATACTATCAAATTTTAAATCATGAAAGATGAGTTTTTAGGTGTAACAATTTTTAGTCCTCCATTTTGGGACTTCTGTACCAATTTATCAAATCTTTCTCTTCAGAAACAATTGAGATTTCACAGTAGAAATAAAAAGATCATATTTATTTTACTTTTATTGATGGTAAATATGTGTTGGAAAACATAGTCTGAAACTAAGTATAAATGGGCTTCCTATTTGTAAGGCCCTGTGTCAAAATTCCCCATTATAGTCAGTCACTGGAAGAATAGCCAGACAGCGGCTGACCTCCTTCTGTGTACTGGGCTCTCTCTACTGGACTCTCTAGAGCAGAAGAAAAGAAGCTGTGCCACTGGCAGGAAGGAGATCCTAGAGGAAACCAATAGTCAGAGGTGCACATGCTCAGGGATCTTTTCCTCCAACTCTATGAGAGAGGGTGACTGCAAGCTTTCTTCCAAATACTTCCAAGGGGGCAAAAGTTCCTATTTAATTAACCACAAATTCTTAAAGTTCCCTATGACATTTCACTGGGTCACAACTTTTTAAAAAAAGATTCTATAAACATAAGGTGCCAAGATTATTTCTACAATTGACCTGAGGACATATCTCTGGTGATTTTTTTATCCCCATCCACGTCAAAGGAGGAAACAAGCCAGAAAGCATTGGTTTACAGACACAGAAACAAACCACTCAGGCCCACTCAAGGGCCATCCACTCACCCACGTATCTGGAGAAAGTATAGATAACACCTCTTTCCATAAAGTACAGAAAACAAATAAAGGTAAAACACAATCATGACATTATATCTATGAGAAAAACAAATATCACAAGTAACAGGTGCAGAATTATAAATGGTAAAGCAAAACTATGCAATGAAAACAGAAGAAGTCTCTTTAGGAATAGTTTGCAATCATCAAGATTCTCTTTTTTTCTTTCAGAACAGCTCTTCAAAAATCAGCAAAAGTTCTTGACCACAGCATCTCTGTCATTTTTATGAGAAGGTAAGTTGTTTGTTGGAGTCAAAGAATTCTGACAACTGCAGTGCCCCTTAAAGTCTTTTGAATACCAGACTCAGTCCCAAGACCCAGGATTTCTGTGTCAGCTGACTCATGGTTTTAACTTGTGGCTAACATTATTCTTTGTTAGGGAACCACAGGAAAATCATTATTCTCTAGAATTCTGGGGATCAAGACAGATCCAGTATCACAAGGTGAAATGTCTGTGGTTTAAACAAAATGATGACGTATTAATTTCAAAAGGTAACTACTACCTAATATTCTAAAATATGTATTTATATAGATGTGGTAGACTGACTAAGAGTCCCCAGAGATGTCTATGTCCCCATCCCTGGAGCCTGTAAATATGCCACCTGACATGATGAAAGGAACTTTGCAGATAGGATTAAATTTAGTATCTTGAGATGGTAAGATTATCCTGCATTAATTGGATGGGCTCAGTTTAATCACAAGGTCCCTATAAGAAGAAAACAAGGAGGTCAGAGAGAGGAGTAAATGATGTAAGTATGAAATCAAAGATTGGAGTGATGCTGCTATGTGCCAAGAAATGCTAGCAGCCTCTACAAACTGAGAAAGGCAAAGAATGAATTCTCCCCTGGGGAATTCAAGAAGGAGTCAGCTCTGCCAATACGTTGATTTTTAGACTTATGATCCTTATTCACAAGAGAATAAGTTTGTTTTATTTTAAGCTATTAAGTTTGTAGTGCTCTGTTATAGCAACAATAGTAGACTTATGCAATGGATAAGGAAAATTTGATAGAAAGTCTTTTCTAGAAAGGAATGAGTTATCTCAGAAAAGGATTTCTTTTGGGTAAAAAGAAACCTGATATAAATTCAACAGTTACAAGAAGGCCTCAAGCTCTTGATTTGTGTTTTATGTAACAGTGTGGATTGTTGAGGGAAGTAATGCAAAAAAATAAAACTATGTCTGGAATTCCCTAGCCTTAACTCACCAATTAAAACACAGGCATACCTGAGTGTCACAAACACTTCCCAGCAATTCATTTTTGGAGAGAAAACCCACTAAATAGTCCACTGTAAAGTTTGTATCATTCACAAAGTCTATATTTAGAGATTCATATCTGATTTTAATACAAAGACAACTTGCTTGATTAGATCTCAAGTTCATATTTTTCCCCTAGAAGAAGGGCATATATGAATAATCCTCAAGTATATTAAAAGTAATGGCCATAAATTTATTTTCCCTGTCATTCAACTGAATTACTGTAACCATATGAATATTCTGTTCTACATGTGTGAATGAAATCCTGTGCACATAAGGAGAAGTACAAACCATGCTAACCTGAAGAATGAAGACAACAGCTAATGCAAATCTCCTTTTGAGAAAATAATTTGAATTTATTCAACCATTGTGGTTTCATTGCAGTTAAAATTGATTGCAATTTTGCACACATGAATAAGTATTGCTAATATTACAGTGTCTTCAGCCGTGAAGTTGGGCATGACCATAGTGTAAATAATTAAGAATGCCTCACACCACAGTGACTCAACTTCTTTTTATGGTGATCTTTTCCATGGTGAATATGTATATGTGCTTGAATAGACACAGATATTATTGTAAACCTCTTTCTTCCAAGACTTAAAGGGGATGAAAACCATTGAACTTATTTGATAGTTTTCTGTAATATGGATTCGCTGTCCCTTGCTGACCCTTTCCCAAGAGTTTCTTATCTTTGTGTCTATGTTATTAGGAACAGCTCTTACAATTTCTGTTATGTGTACTATATGCCATCCTACTGTCTACAGATTTTGTCGGGTTGCTATAAATTTCTAATTGGGTTCAGTTAAGAGGTACAGTTGGAGAACTTCATAATGAGCTCCAGATAATAGGCCATTCTACAAATTATCTAAGAAATTCCTAGCATGGCAGGAATGAGAGATCAGGTAGCTCTATAACAGAAACAATATGTCCACATATGACACATGTACATATCTGAACAGTAAATATAATTATGTAATAATATTACCCAATTTTTTAGTTTGACTTAAGACACATTGAGAGCTACTAGGGTTCGTGTTTGAACTCTACAGGTGATCAGGAGTTCAATGGGGTTTGTAAGAGATTTTGATGAAAACTATTTAAATGTATGCATGTCAGAAAGCATGTAGATCAGACTCAATCTCCTTCAGTGAATTTACCAGTAATGAGCATCTTATTCTTGTTTTAAATGGGATTCCTTTTTTATCAGCAACAGATACTGGTAACAGCACAACAGTCAAAAATGAACATAAATCCAACAGCTTCCTACTATATAAAATTACTAATGGGTTTAGAAGGGCCTTGGAATAGAGGAATTAAAAATGTTCTCTGGGATCAAATAGATTTTAGTTTTAATTATGGCTATCCAGATTAGTAAGTGTGCTAATTATGTGACTCTAGGAAAGTTACTTACATCTCTTTTTCTTAACTGTAAAATGGACATAAAAACATGTAATCTATAATGTTATAAGCATTATATACACTTAAATTAATGCACGTAAAGAGCTTAGTGTTGTGCCTTCCACACAGACAGCATTCAAAAATCAAAACTATTACAATTTGCAATGTTATTAATAACATTTAAAAATATTATTAAGTCTACCTGATTAGCTTTTAACTAAATTAAAAATTTTATTTTTGCCCCATAATGAAAAGTCCAGAGATAGGGGCCTCAGGGCCAGTGTGACAGCTGCAACATTTTCAATGTCCCTGGCTCCTATCGTTCTCTTCAGGCTCTGCTAGAATATGATTATTGCCCTCATTATTGCAAGATGGCTCAACTTCCTTCCCATTTCCTCTTTCAATACCATGCCAACATTTCAGGCTAGAAAAACAAACAGGCCCATTACAGTTAAATCCACTTCCCCTTTAAAGAATTTAACAAAAAGCTCCACCCAATAACTTCTTTTTATATCTTACTGGCCCTGACTACATCACATGGCCAGCTTCTGCTTCGAAGAAGCCTGAGAAACACAGCTTCAAAGAAGGCTGGGGAAACCTAAATGAAGAACAATAAAATAATTTAAATTAAAAAATAAGAACATTTTAACTGAGCATGCTGCTACCACCAACAAAATCAGGATTCTATTAGTAAAAAGGATGAAGTAAATGAATATTAGACAGATAATCAATAATCACTGGTATATTATTTTGGTGACTTCATGTCATAAAACCAGAGGAATCCAGATGTAACAAAACTAACAGAAAACCAAAGACCCCTCACAGAGTTAACACTCTCTTCCTTGATTTTTCACTAACCACAGATAGACCATTTTTCATATTTTTGTTGTTGCCTTGCTAATTCTTCCACCTCCTCAAAAAAACCCTTCCAATATGTAGCCCATTAACACTGAACAGTAAGGTTTAGTCATGACTCTCTTTGGATACTTCTGAAGAATTTTAGTTATCTAATGTCTCACTTTGTGTGACTCTGGGTGCATGTTGTTGCCCTCTGCAAAATACCCCATTCATATGTCCATAATAAATGTGTCTAAATTAGTTTTTATTATATTCTTCTTCTACCAGGCTGTCTTAACCAATTCCCCCATTAAAATGAATAACTTTTTATTTTTTTAATTTTGTAGTCTTTCTAACTCTGTTTTCATTTTTGTTTTTTAATCTTTTACCATTAGCTACTCACCAAGTCCATTATCTCAATCTCATTCTGGACCTCCTCTTCCACCTCTCCTCTTCAACAACATCAAATCAATTGCCAATGTAACCAATTCTTTTAAGCTCATATAGCTATGACTTTCCCCACAGACACCAGCTTATACCAGGCTGCCATCATATTTTGTCAAAAACACCACAGTGACACCTCTTTGCTTCTTTTTTTTCAGTCTTGCTCACCTCCAATCCATTCTCTACACTCAGCACAATCTTCCTAAAATGTAAACTTGATCAAAATGGCTGCTTAAATTTCTCCAAAGCCCCCATCCCACCAGCTTTCATAGGATGAAGTCCAAACATTACTACATGGCATAAGAAGCCTTCAGTCTCCTTTCTCCTCATTCACAAATTCATCCTTTAAATTCCAGTTACATGAGCTTTTTAAAAACTTCTTCCAAAGACCCATATCCCTTTACTTTATAGCAATTTCATTTCTTCTACCCAGAACATTTCTCTTCTTTTTCCCTCCAGTCCTGCTAAACACACACTCATCTTTTAAGATCCACACAACTACTTTTAGGGGGCCAAGTGTCCAAGACTGTAACCCGGACACTAACTAACCTCATTAGACCTGGATGGTTATTACTTCTTCCTAGCCTGGTTTCTTACATTGTTTACCTTTATCAAGTAAACAAGTCATACTTTAATATTTTTTGGTGACTACATATTAGTAACCTCTAGTAGTATTGAATTAATATCCCAAAGTGGGAGCAAATTTTTTTCACAGAGATCAAAACTCTCATTGTTAATTGGGAAATTTCCCTATATAATATTTCCAAATTTATTTGATACAAGCAGGATAATCTAGTACTACTTAGTGTGAAGCTCAAATCTTCTCATTTCTGGATAGTTTAGCATTTCATACATGCATTTTAGTATGTCTCTTCCCACCCTCCTATCCTCAAGCACTCCCCTTTGTTCTGGTATTATTTCATAAGGCTACCTTCTCTCTATAACTGCACTATGCAAGCTCCTAGATTAAGCCATGACAATAATTTCAGCACTAAGAGTAATGTGAAATAGTGGTTGGCTACATTTATATGTTTATTTTCTTTCTTTCCTACTATAATTTGTGAGGAGGGTTTCCTTCCTCACTGAAACTCCTTAAGAGATCTTGCCTTTTACACACTTTATAATATAAAATATATACTACTACGGAGATCAACAGTAATAATGTTTAAAATAATGTTCTACTTCAGTTGTTCTGTTGACATCCTGTTTAAAATTAATAATGTGGCATATGTCTGCAGCACTGAGAATATTGTTGTTTTAATATGATTTGGGGTTTTTCAGCTATTGGAAATGTCAAACTTGTTTCTTAGGAAATATTTATGCAACCATGAAGTAGAGAACATGATAGTAATCAATTAACATAAGAATGGATAACAGGAAACACTAGGCTTATGATAAATGATGTATGAAAGAATGCTAAATTAGACTTGTTGTCAGATATAATTAGAAGACAATTGTGATGTTTCTTGATGTCAATATCTTCTGACAAGGGTAACACACCTATACGAGTTGATACTATCTTAGAAAAAAAGAATATAGTTAAGCAAGAAGGATTATATAACATTCTCAGTTGATTTTTAGAAAATAATGGACCCATTATATTTTAATATCTTATAAACTACCAAATTATTAATGATCTGGAGAGACTATTTGCACTTTCTCATTTAAAAGTTGTTCCGAGTTTAATTAAATATCTTCATGCAACAATAAAGCACTCTCTAACTCTCTGCTTTGTGCATTTGGATTAATGGGAGGAATGCCCAGAGAGTTCTGATGTTCCCTTTCACGGAAGCAACTAAAACGCATCTGAAGTGAACTAAGTATACTGATGGGGTCAGTCCTTGGGAGGTGGGCTTAATGTTGGAGAATGTGGAGAAGAAGCAAAAGAGGACACAGTACTGAGTCCTCCCCTAGCAAGTTATTATATGAAGTTGCTTGCAGAAAGTACTTCAAAATATGAACCAGCGAAGTTTAGGATTTCTTGTTTTTTCTAATTACTGTTGACCATGTTTTGATGCATAGAGTTGTTAATAATATGGACCTAGATATTTTTTATTATTTGTGTTACTTTACAAAAGCATGCATCAGCCTTTTCAGAGAGTGTAAAACTCAGCCTGTTGGCAGACTTTCAGACATTTTAAAAGTATATTTCCTTCCTGACTCTTCCAGAAATGAAGTTCTCTTGAATACTACTATTCTTTGAAGTGCTGAAATATTAAAACTTGTTCTCCAGAGTGTAAATTACAGATATTTTTAAAGTAAGACACTTAGTAATTTGATTAAGCTACATTGCTAAAATTATTGAGGCTAGCAAAAATTATAAAACAGTTTGCTATAGCAATTATGGGGAATTGTATGTACCCCTTGACAAGTTTTCAAATTGAACAGAAATATCTGCCTTGTTAGAGATTTTTTAAATGTCCTGGCTAAGTTTTCCTTAATTATTTCTCCCCTTTTGTCAGCTGTGTTATTGCCCTACTGGTTTAAAGGTTAAACAAAGTACTAGATCTGTCAAAGTGAGTGAAACCAACTGGTGAGGAGCTATCAGAAGGTAATCAGGGCTAATAGGTACATAATGGCTAACAGGGTCCTGTTTGCACTCAGATACATCACTACAGACAGAACACAGTTTTCACGGATGTCCTTGTTAAAGAAAACGTGGAGCAATCCAGACAGTCTGTGGTTAAATCCAAGTGAGCAGACAGATCTCACTCGCTCACCCCCATGCCCAGGAAGAAGAGCTGATAAAACTCAAGCCCTGAAAGTAATAGATTGAAATTTGCATTTGTGTAGTGAAACGATTGTTTCAGATTGTGCTCTTACCCTGTGTTAATTTTTAAATTAACAAAATCCCCACAAGAGATATAGTCATCTTTCAAAAATACCAATAATCTTGTCTCTCTCATAAGACCCTTTTAAAGCAGTATTTACACAAACACCTCATTTAAGAAAAATAAATCATAAGGGAGAATATATGAAAGCATAGATAATCAGTGCTTGAAGGGTTCTTGGGCCTAAAATTCTTCTTCCTGCATTTTTTCTTTTTGGTGCTTATACTATATTTTCATGAATTACTGCCTTCCCTAACCAACTAACAAACTAAGTACAAGCTCTAAGTCTTTCTAGCTGTTTCCTAAAATAATATCTATACTGCAACTGCTGTCTGTGTGTGATTTTACTGCTTCATCATTTTGACAATTATCTGTTGTGGCTTAAGTGCTTGCAAAGCTCAGTGTAAACAATAATGCGGGGCATTAAAGCATTTATTTACTGTGTGGTGAAACTAATTCTTCTTAGTAGTTCTTGCAGTAGCTGACAGGAAATAAAATCTAAGATACATGCAAGAAACAATGGCTGCTTACAGTAATAGTTTAATCTTTCAGAGACCAGTGAGTAAGCTTAGAATAAAGCTTTATTTTTCCATTATATGTAGTCATACATCTTGGAGTTTAACATAATCTTCATGGATAACAACACTACATGTATCTCAAATTCAAATTGAGGAAGGTTATACAGACTGCTTCAGAACTGAGTGTAGTCTATAGAAGTCAGGAAATGACAGCACAGTGTTTCTCAGCATCTGAAGCCTTGGGAGAGAGTCATTTGAGTTCTTCCCTTGGGCTGCTAATGCCAGGAAACTTTGTTCAAATAAAATGATCCAAACAAATCAGGAGCCAAAACAAGTAGTAAAGGGAGAAATGTCTAACAGCACCAATTCTTTCCCATCCCACCCCACCACATTTTTGGGATACCAGGAAAACATTAAGGATGCGGTAGCTTTAAATTGTCAGCCCACATGCTTTGCTTCCAATCGCTCTGCAAGTTGACACATTTCCAAGTCATATTTTCATAGACATTACTATCTACTGCTGTGTTGTGTTTTATAATGGAAGTGGAACCCTAGGTTTAAGCAGAACTTTTTTTAATGTATTTTGTTTTGTTGTATTTTTGACAAACTTCCACTTTGTTTGAAACCTGATTAAATTACCTCTTCCAAGCATTCTCACAAGAAAGTTGAGATTTTTATCTCACAGAAAGTTGAAGGATTTTTTCTTGTAAGTCACTGACAATCCTCAGATCAAAACCCCAAGTGACAAGTTGATTGTTCAAATCTGCACTTAACTTACACAATATACATTTCTTAGATCTGATCAGAATTCACCCAAAAAAAAGCATCATGAATCAGCATTATGGGAAAGTTTTAAAAAATATGTTCCCTTGCAAAAAAGAAAAATGCTTCATGTCTTCCCCAGGATATAGAGAATATCTAGATTAAAACAAGACTACTAATTATGGTTGTCTTATCAATTGCCATTCATCAAAAACACCAAATAAACACAGGTATTTGTTTTTCCAACTCTGCATGGCCATGTATGGGTGTACTTACCCACAGATGTGTGCACACCTATGAAGGACAATTCTAATGTTTAGAAAGAATAAAATAATCTACAAGATGGGATAGAAAAGACATTGAATGTGTGTCTACCACACCAAAATATCTCATGCAGGAAGCTATTCTGGTGCCTGAAACCATCACTCATTTTATAGGATTATAGAATTGATTTTTGAGAGCTAGTGATGATATTCAAATATATGTCCCCTGTGGACTCATCACCCATTTCACCTTGGCATGAGTCAGTTTAGTGGTTATGTGGTTCTGAGGAAATGGAGTCAAGACAAGAATGCTAGGGAAAGGTCAAGAGGAAAAGAATTTTCCCAAGGGCATTGGACGTGGGTACACCACCTCACAGGAGAGACGGTGCAAGACCTCAGCACATGGGCACATACTGACTCTAGACTAGAGAGTCTACAGTAAAGAGAGGCAATGTTTCACTGAAAACAAATTCCACCACTTCATAGTTTGCTCTTTCATTACGTATAGTTTTTCCTTCCCTCTTTCTCTCTGCATATATATCAATCTAGATGTATACACATATAGTGAGACAATAACTCATGAAAATCTGTATTTTCGCAATATTTTTATTTTTATGATTTTTATTTGCAAGTATCTTTCTTGATTATACCTGTGAAGTAATTTATATGTAAATAGCAGTTATATTATATATATAGGCCAACATGACTAATTTTCTCCTAAAATAATATTCAAGTTTATTCCTATTTCTCTCTTTTGGAAAAAAAATCAGTTATTAATACATGTAATCCAGTTCTTATTGACATGAACTCAAGCTTCATAAAAGGTGGCAAGTTAGACAAAGAATATATCCTGATTTAATACAATACAATTATAGATACTCAGTAAACACTGTTGACTGGTGATTTTTTTTCTTAAATCACATTTCAGATACTATTATTAAATTCTCTGTTAGTAGAATCACCTATCAGGCTATGTAATGGGTTCATATCTATTATGATTCTCAAAGTTATTAATGGCAGCCTACCTTCTATAAAAATTTATTTTAAAATATTTGATATCACTTTGAAGTTTTAATCTTCTCAACAATCCTTTAATATTTACCCTAAATTATTTAAATCTGTCACAAATCCTGACTTCTGAACTCAGGAATAGTGTGTAGACAATGATCTCAGATTAAATATTAGGTAGTTTTCCTTAGTAACAACTGCAATGAAAACATGTATTACAATTAATATTTTCACTGAATCTCATCCACTTCCGCTACTCTGCAGCATTTTAAAAAACAAGAACATACAGATAACATCACTAGAATGCCTCCTCAGGGGCAACTGTATGTCATGAAAATCATTGAGAATAACTCACACTAAGCATTCTTTTGGCTGGGGTAGAAGAAGCAGCAAAATGGGTGTGTTGACTGTAAAATCAACTAATATGTTTCACAGATAAGTCTCTCCAGAATCTTGGTCAGTTTATAACAGCATCAAAAAATGTGAGGCTTCAGTACCAAATGCCTGGAGCAAAAGAGCTCAAGTTATAAATGGAACCGCTTCCATATATCAAATATAAGAGAAAGTGGGGGAGGGCTTTTAGAGAACCAGGAAAAGTGGAAAGGGTTTTATGTTTTAATTTTCAAATGGCCCTTTCCCTGTCCTTTTTCTACAACGTTCTCATTGGTATTACCCTTAGAAAGGCTTGGGAAAAGGTTATTGTCGTTGGGAAAAAAATTTGCCACCTGTAAGCCATTAAGGTTGGGATGAAAATCAAGCCTGAAAACTGCCAATGGTTCTAACGTTTAATTTTAAATGAGAGGGGAACAAGTCAGAGGCAGATAGTGACTCAATGAATCCAAGACCCAAATGAGAACGTTTGGGGTCCTATGCATTTAATCAGTATAATCTTGTTGCTTGAGCCTACACCTGCAGAATGTGTTGCCTTTGTCATTTGTTTTCTTGGAGAATAAATGGAACTTCTGGAAGTGAAGCTACAGGAATTGAAACTATAAAACCATGGTAATATTAATATTTAATCAGCAAAAAGTATAATTATGCCATCTCTTCACAGGATGAGAATATTCCTGCCTGTATTTTTTTAAATCCTGATTTGCTATCTTCCAATCATACAAATTAAAACTTTCAGAGTCTAAAGTTTCCACAACTTTTTTCAGCAGATTGGAATGGTAGGTGGAGTTAGAGTCTAATGCTGGGATTTTGATAGCTTCTGGAATGCTGAGTTTCTATGTGTGATAATTGCCCTTTCATCAAATGTAATTGCTCATGACTTGAAAAACAGTAAAAAGACTACTGTATAAAACATTCCTATAGAAATTAAAACAAGTCAGAGCAAAGTAATTTTATAGCTTCTCTCATGTCAAGCACTTCAAAAATTACATTTGCACTTTAATTCTACCTCAGTTGCACTTAGAAATTATGGAATCAGCTTCCAGCCATCCTTATTATATAGCATGGGGTCTCAGAGGTGTCCCAACAAAATGGATTTTAAAGTCTGCTAAGTGCACTGCAGAAAACTGATCCAAATTAAATGGCTCAACTAAGCAATGGCCAATGTGTATCTCTCAAATTTTTTAATGAAAATTTTAAAAATATTTATAAATATTCTGGGGCTTTTTTTGCCTCATTTATAGACAAATACTTCGAAGATTCACTCCACGTTGGTAATACAGAACACATTTAGAAGAAATAATGGACTCATTTAAACTCAAATATCTGACATTCAATAAATGTCATCATTCTGTAAACTATCAGACATTCAGTAGTGACTTAAGTAGAGTTGACAGCTACAGACAATGTTTCTTCCTGCTATTTTTCAAACTCCTTTCCAAGCGAACCTTATAATCTTTTTCTTTTCCCTTAACTCCAGGGCTTTTTTCCATCAATTACTCACATATTTATCAGTATCTTCTTCCTCTAGACTGGTCTGTGTCTCATTAATTATAAATAAAAACTAGTTTCTTTCTTTAAAAGAAAGTAATTGAAAAACAGGTATTCAAATAAATATTTGTACACAAAAAGTTTATAGAAGCACAATTCACAACACCTAAAGGGTGAAAACTACCCACATGTCTATCATCTGATGATTGGATAAACAATAATGGTATATCTGTGTAATGGAACACTATTTAGCACTAAAAAGGAATAAAGTGTTGTTAAATACTCTACATCAATAAACATTAAAAACAATATGCTAATTTAAAAAATCATACATGTACTATATGATTGCACTGACCTGTATTATCCAGAATAGGTAAATCCATGGAGACAGAAAGAAGATTAGTGGTGCCAGGATCTGGGGAAGTGGGGAGCAGGGAAAATGGGTGCCAGTTATTAATATGAATTATCCAATTTGTCCTATCATATCCCTCAGCATACTTTTTGTTTCTTTAGTGCATTGGATTCTAAACCTCATCAAAGAGAAGACTGTGTCTGTCTTATTTACCCATTTATGACCCAGTAACTAGTATAGTTTCTAGAAAGTAGTTACTTAATATTTACTGAGCCAAAGTTTATTAGGAACTTGTCTTCTTGCTTTTCCTCTGTGCAGCATTTGACATTATTGAGTAGGATCTCCCTTCTATGACATCACTAATCCAGGTTCTACCTCACCCGAAACTGTTTGTTACCTTTTCCCTGAATCTTAAACCTTGAAGTCCCCAGGGGCCCTCTGTGCTAGTCTCTTGTTACTCTATGTGCCGCTCCAAAGCAATCTCTTCCACCTTCCCACTTTTACCTGCTATTGATTGGTATCTTTTTTTTTCAGTTATCTTAAATTCCATTCATCTTTCAGGTCTCCGGCCACTTGTGGCTTCCTCAGGAAAATCTAGTACTCTGAGGCCTCTTCCATCAAACCTGAAAGATAAGATTAGATATACTTTTTTGTTTTGTTTTTTTTTCTTTATATTACTGTGTACTCATTTTCCTGTGAAGCTACCACATTGAATGGGATTTGATTCCTTACCTTTCTTTCTCTCCAACAAAGCTTCATAAATGAGAATGAGGGTTTTATCTTGCTTGTTAATATACCTTCAGTGCATAACACATAATGGAAAATCAGTTAACAAATGACTGTATCTATAGCATCAATCTCTCTTTTAAGAAATTATTAGGGGGTGTGCTGAATGAGGACAACTGTAATTGTACAACAATAAAAAAGAAATTACTGGATTTCCTTTAGATGACCTACAGATACTCCAAACTTGGAAATGAACTTATTATTCCCACTCATGTCCCTGCCAAACTTTCTAAATTCTTATCACAATAACATTGCCATCCACTGTGCTAACTAACTAGATACTTGAGAACTACCCTGTGAGTTTCTTCTCCTCAATCCCCATACTTGGACTCTAGAGCCTGTTCTTCTGGTTCTTTTTAAAATCTGTTCTCTAGTCCCAATTGCTCTGCCACTACATTAGTTCTGATTCTCATTCACCATATCTCCCATGGATTATGACAAAAACCCTCGAAATCTGTCTTCATTCAGTTTTTACCCCTCCAACCAGCCTCCTCACCAAAGTTATCACATTATGTCACAGCTTAAAAAAATCTTCAGTGCCTCTCTGCATTACAGGATAAAGAACACCTCCGTACGACATAGAATATGCTCTAAGACATGGTTCATATTTACCTCTCTATATAGCTCATCCCAATCAAAATACCTTACCCTCCAGCTCATACTGAATTAGTCTTTGGTTATACAACCTACGAAGTTTGTTAATGCTCACATCTGCAATTTTTCTTACAAATTTTTACTAATCATCCAAGACTCAACACAAAGGCCCTAATCTATTTGAGGCATTCCCCAGCCTTTCTAGAGAGAGTCCCTCCCTCCCCTCTTTATTCACTTTTAGAGTGCCATCACAATGTATTCTAATTATCACTTTGTATGGATCACATTATAATTATTTGTTTCTAAGGCTTTCTCCCCACCCTCTGAAAGCTAGCTAATTTTGTACAAGTCTTCTTGGCTTCTATTGCAGGGCTGGATATAGACTAGATGCTCAATGAATGTTTGATGAATGAATGAGTGTATGTGTGTATACATACATGTATTTATTTACATATATACATATATATAATACATTGAATATGAAAGTAAATTTGATTATATTTAATTTAAAGTATATTTGTAATTTAATACATCTGTGAATTTCCAAGTAAATGTTAACATTCTGAAATAGTTATTAAAGAATTCACACTATGGACAGATGGTAAAGAATAACTGAGAATCCTGAAGGATACATATGTGCTCACACATTCTCCTTCATTCTCTCTGCCTCGCTTATGCCTTCCTGGCCCCACCAAGCCTGTCACTTTTCATCTTCCCACCCTGCCAATTCCCATGATCAGAGAAGGCAAACTGAAAAGGGTGTCATTGGAGAGAGTAATGGGTACAGAAGGGCCATGTAGTCTTAGAGATGTGAAAGGAGTACTGTTCTATATAATAAAAAGAAAATGCTGTAAAAAGTACCCCTGTTAACCAACCCTGACAGCTAATGAGTTTTCCAATACCAATCCATTATGTCAGATAATAAATTGAGATATTTTACATATTTCAGAGAAGAAAAATAGCACTCCATATTTCCCATCTTATCTGTATTGGCTATGACATAAAAGTATATGTCTCTTCTTCTATATAGTACCTTTAGAAAGAGTGGTAGCTTTTATTTTTTATCATTTGTTTGTTTTTCTACCTGTGACATTTTATTGTTCACAAACTAAATGTCAATGGTCAAAATATAAATAAAGCTATACACCCTGATAATGCTTCAGTATCACTCCAAATGATCTGAATTTAAAGGATGTACTCTTTTTTCAAATAATGAGTATCATGATAGTTATTATAGATTATAAAAAGCATCCAAAGGAAAATACTAATATTATGGGAGAATGAGGTTTGGAACGACATTAAACACTCCAGAGAAAAAATAGCTACTAATTAGAGGATCTTAATCATTGGTTTTAAATGTGTAATTGAGATACCAAAAAACCTAAAATCATCTAGATTTAAAAACCCAAAGATTATTTTGGAAGGTGAAACCAGACTAACATAATCAAATTATCAAATGATTATGAAAACACTTCATCACTAATTCAATTCACTTGTGATTAATGTACTTATCTATAGTGGGAAAGCCCATATGTTTAAAATTTTGGATCAGAAACACTAAGATTTAGAATAAAAATTTGAATATCTAAATTAATATTTTAGAGAGCAATTTAGAAAAATAAGATATAGTTATTTATATTGTTAAGTTTTCAATACATTCTTAATTACTGAAACAAAAATTAATGCATGTCTTCTACTTTTCTTCAGGTTTAAATAACAACAGCATAAACAGCAACAACAACAAAAACATAATCATGGCACCCTGGTCTCCCAAATCTGATGTTGCCCTGGAGTGGCCAACTCATTCATATCTGTGGATAGGACCATAGATCAAGGTGGCATAACTACTAAATAAGTTCCACAAATGAGGCTATTGAAACAAATAATAAAAGCAATAAAACTAGATTTATTTCTGAGCAAAGAGAATTGAAAGAAAGAATGAGAAGCAGGAAGGAGATGTTGTGAAACTGAATTTCAGATAAACCTATTATAGATGAGGGGGACTTGTTGGCTTGTGATCTTTTCTCATACCCTGTGTCCTCAACTTCTATTACTGTAAGCACTCCAGTTCTTTAAAATACAGCCACATCATTTTTTTTCAAGATTAATATATAAAAGAGTAAAAGATTGCTCCTGGGCTAGGATCCTGTATGCTAAGTTTCAGTCTGGAGCACAATTTTATAGCTGAGTTATAAACCTTTGAAAATAGGTGTTTAGAATGGAAATGTTAAGAGGCCCCTAACTGTATGACACAAATAGTACTGGCATCATTCATCTAGAAAAAGTATACAGGCAGCTATAGTATTAAAGTTTACACTTCAGATAAAGGACTCTGAACATGGTCAGGCTATATTCTACCAAGGATTTAATCACACTTTGGGAAATTTCTTGCTTATGGTGATGGGGCAGAGAGGGGTGAAAGAGGGGTGGAAGTGGGTCAGGCAAAAGGAGAGAAAGAAAGGTTGACATGTCACTTGCAATTTCTTATGACAACCTGAGCTAACTAAAACTGTGAAAAATAAATAATGACTGGAATTATTACATTATAATGAATTTGTACTGCTCTTAAATTAGGCAATACTATTTGATATATTCTTTAAATAAAGTTATACTGACCTTATAGTAAGTTGTTTTTTTTTATTTGGAGTGCATTATATCTATATAGCAACAGAAGAAAACAAATTTCACATTTATAATAGTGGAAATCAAGTAATGGAGCATTTAGAATCTTCTAGATTTTCTATCTTTCTCTGTTTTCTGTTTGAAGGTGAATTTTCATGTTCTTAAAGGTAATAGTTCTATGATAAGTTTTACCTAGTTTACATTGTCTCTTTTAATACTTGAGACAGGGTTTGCAATATAATCTCTTGTTTCCAAATATGTCTTTCTTCTGATATAATGTATCTCCTCCCTGAAGTTCCTGTAGATTCTCAGACAGCCTAAGTCTTTCTTGACATAATTATTTTTCTGGGAAGAAAACATAATAAATAATGTGGGCACATCAAGATAAATCTATGCACAATATCTGAGAACATAATTAGTCAATAAGCTTACTGTAAAAGTATATGGTAGTATAACAAAAATTAGAAATTGGGATTCAAATAGGTGATTAAACCATCCACTTCTACAGCCATTACTTGCCCAGGGAAGGAAGCAGGAAAGGAGAAGGGGAAGGAGAATTCATCTGTCTCTATGGACAGATTATTTCAGATAAATTAATAGATAACAGGCCATCAAATTACTGTTCAAGAAGCTGGAGACTCAAACCCAAAGAGAAGGCTCTTAGCTTACATTAGTTGTAACTGGCACAGTAACAGTTTAATGGAACTGGTACGTCCACTAAATACATTCTGATGTTTTAATCTTCTGATTCAATTCAGAAAATTTAGGTTTGTGAACTTCTGATAAAAAATGTAGAAATTCCAATTATGCGATTGCTGGTAACTATTCAGACTAAGATTTTACACTATGCCCTCAAAATAGAAGAAAAAATAGCAATCAAGTTCTTCAGATATCAGATACTAATCTTTCAAGTGTTTATTCAAAGCTTATTGGCAAAGTTCATAAGATTTATTTGAAAATATAGTAAGTCCGTCTTACATAAATATTACATATACATACAATACATTAATTTTCCAAAAGTAGTTTATCAAACTATGTACTTGAAAAATAAATTTTAGAAGTCTATTGTCTGATGCTGCATAAAGGAAACATTTGGATGGGTTTAAAATAACAATTTTTCTACTCTTTGTTGTTATATTATAGAGCTATGAAAATTCTTGACAGTAACTAGGGAAAGGCAGGTAACAGGGGAAAGCAGGGGAAAGGTAATCAAGGAACATGTATAAAGGACCCATGGACAAAGCCAAAGGGGGGTAGGATTGAAGGTGGGAGGTGGGGCGTGGGTGGGTGGGGGAGAGCGGAGGGGGTAAAATGGAGACAACTGTACTTAAACAATAAAAAAAAACTCAGAATAAAGTAAGATGTAAATTATTATGCAGTCAATATGTATTTAAAATAAAAAACTTAACTATGATTCAGACATCTAAACTTCCTGAAGAGAAGACATAGAACAGTATTTCCTGTTCTTCTTCCCAGTTTTGCTGCATGATTCAAAACCATCTTCATTAACAGATATAGACACTGAACTGAGAGATGGAAGGTTAAAAAAACTTTCTCAACTGTCCACTTCTAAAATACACTTATTTGTCATTTTTAGGATTCCATATTTATCCTTTCCAGGTGTGTTGAATAGTTAAAAACAAACAAAATAAACATGTTAAACAAATATCTCAATTCCTCATTAATTTAAAATGCTATGAATTTTGAAATGCTAAAAGATTTTGGGGGTCATATAACCATTATATGAATCTTTTGTGGTTCTTAATATTTAATAATGTTGCTGCAGAAATTCATTCCTAATCAGGAAATGTGTCATTTGCCCTTGAGCACAGTTTGTGGAGTGTGAGAATACTGCCAGGCACATGCCATAGGTCATGTAAGATGGCCACCTTGTGACTAGTTGCTATATATAAGGGCTCTGGGGTCAAATCTGTCTGTTCTTTGAAGAGGTTGGGAGGTTTCACCCTGAAAGCAATACCAGTCCTCAGTCTGGAAACCAGGTCCCCAAGGAGACCCTGGGCAAGCACTTTCAAATAGCTCAGAGTGAGAGAAGAGGCACAGCAAATGTCAACTCATATACACCCATAATAGAAGAGATGAAAAAATAGCATCCTATTCGCAAGGGCAGAAGTCTAACTTTCTTAGGAAAAAAATGTGCAAAAATGAGGGCACACTCAAAATATGTAAGGAAGTGGGCAAGGCTAGTAAATAACTCCAGGTGTTAGTCTGCGTTATAGGTAGAGAAAGAGTTTGGATTATATAACCTGCCAAAAAGAGAAGGGACATCTATTCAGCTTTCCCTATCACTGACAGGTGTTGCCTGAAGAGGCTACAGGCTTTTTACACAATGGGGTCAGGAGGAATAATCAGTCCTATTAAAGAAGGTGCAATGAATAAATTGATTCATTATATAGACTTACTACAATGTCACTGTTATTTATAGGAAAATGTACTCCAAGGAAAATGCATAATTCCATAGCCCAAAGGATTATGAAATGTAAATTGCCCCCAAAGGTTAATCTTTTGATGTCCGCCCCTGACCAATTCTCTCTTGAATTCTTAAGGCCCAGAACATTATCTCCAGGGTCTCCTCCTGGACCAGTCCATCATTTCCATTTCACTGAGCTAATAAAATCATTGTCTCTATTACCTCCTCCATTACCTGTCATTCTCATGTCTTATTTATGTTTTACACTTACACTTACTGAGTTTTACACTTTATATCCCTTTTCCCAGAATCCTATAACCAAAGTTTGCTGGACCAATCATACAGACAGAAGTTAGACAAGATCATTTAGGTTGTCCCCTCATGGTCCCAAAACATTTTACATGAGAAGATATATTTTTATCTACAAAAGTTTTGTCAACCCCTGAATAGTTGCTTTCATGTTACTATCCTGACAAAGGTATAAAGTACTCTGTGTGTATATATAAATAAATACATATACATATAAATTCAGTAAAACTTTTGTTTTCTATTTTAAACTGCATTGTAATCATCACAGTGACATCTACACATAGCTTAAAGATGATGCATAATGGATTATTCTATTTGAGCGACTTACATCTCTGGGCTCAATATCACTACTTAAGAACATACAACCTACAGTAATAGAGAACTACTGCACTAACAATTTGATCAGTCCAGGCCAAAATATCTGACCTGATCATCATCTCCACTCAGTAGAACTGCTTATCATGGCACTTTCACAAAACATCTGGACATTGGCACTAAGTGAATCTGGTTCTACCCTTCTCAAGGTAACAGTCTCGCTGCCATCTCAGCCTCCCATGCCACCTCTCAATTATACTGCCCATTCACCTTTGCACTATTACACTGACCCTTCTTTGCAGACACCAAAACATATTTGATATGGGTCTAAAGCCCTCCTGGTTCCATTATGGGAGAGAATTAAAAGGTCATTATATGATGAATGCTAATGCTGAGAAGATGAGACATCATACCAGGTATAGCAGGAAAAATATTCTTTCAGTGGTTCTCAGATTATACAAACAAGTTTGGCCAAGACACTCTTTAGCAGGAGATACTCCTCCAAGTTAGGCAGACTTGAATATAGAAAGGAGTATAAATAGATCTTACTTCTTATCCAACAGTCCACTAACTTGAATCTGTAATCATTGTAGGAAAGACTCCCTTCCACTGAATGAGGTGGTACTCAAAAAGACTTTCCACATTCTAGGAACACAATGATCATGTTGTTCTTAGAGGCAAGAGGCAGAGATTGTCTGCTTCTTTTAGAGTGCTCAGAATAGTTAGATAATGTGTTTCTATGTATTTATCCATTCTATGGTCTTATAACTGCCAAGACTTCTCCTGGGAGTGCTTATGACTAGGGTCAACTTTTACTCAGTGTTCCCAGGAGAGTCCTGGATTATACCTGGTAACCTGAAGTAATAATTAATACTACCTTTCATGTTCATAAGTAACCTAGTTTATTAGATAAATTATATATTCATTCTAATTATAAGGTATCCTCAAGTGTTAAGCATTCCAAAATACCATCTGGGACCACAACATGTGCCTCCTATTTCAGACTTTCTTGACTGATAATAGTGGTTCCTCTAAAGGTCTCTCTGAAATGCAGATTCCTGAGCCCTGATCCACATTCCTGGATGAGACTTGGGGATGGATATGTTTAATAGGTACTGCAGTGGACTCTGCCGTACAATAAAGTCTAAGCACTGCTACTCTCAACAATTCTGTAGAGTCTTGTCCCACGTGCTATATTTCTGTATAGCACCACCATTCTGTATACATCTTTCTCCTCTGCCTTTGGAAAGTGTCCACTTCCTAAACTTTCCAACTTAATCTTAAATCAGAAGTGCTTCTGTCCCTAATTTGTCTCATTCCACTCTCACACAGACTGTCACTTATAGAGATCTGGCTGCCCCAATGGTATGCTGGAGCTAGCTGGCACCAGTGCTTGAGAGTCGATATACACATTACTTTCCAATGCAGTAATGTCATGTTGGAAGCTTGAAATCAGCCATGGTAAGAATATTTACACCATTGGCAAATAAAGCCTTTCTCCCACTGACTCTACCCCAAAAGTCGCTTGTTAAACACTAACCAGCACTTCACTAGCTAAATATTTACTGCTAATTATGATATTACTACTTTAGATAAACAAAACAAAAAAACAAAATATCAAACATTCCCTCTACAGGGTCAGTTTTTGTTTTAGGCATATCAGATACCAAGCTAGAGAAAAGATTCCATCAGAAGAACACTACGATTGTGATTTATCTTCTATGGTATTTTATTAGAAATTTTCCTTTTTCTAAATATCAAAAAGTGTTTAAATTGTAGAAATTTGACTTCAAGTTCAAACTGTCTTTCTGAATTTTAGGCTTGTGTTAAAATATAGATATTAAAACACTATTTTTATTAAAAGGTTTTTACATCAATATAAAGTTGATACATGCTCATTATGAAAATGCCTCATTTTAAAAAGTTTCTTAGTCCTACATACCTAGAGATATCTATTATTGACCCTTGCTTTTGTTAGATATGGTTTTCATTTTATCATTAACATCTCTCTACATTAGTGATTATAATTTTACACATAAATATAATATGAGATATATAATATTTTGTTGTGTGAATATAATTTGGTTTATATGATAATCTATTTTTTCTTTTTTGTTTAAAATTTAGTTCCAAATTTGTGTTGTAAAAAAAGCACTATTATGATATTATTGAACATATTTTTTGCATGCATCTTTAAGTGCATTCAGAAAAAAAACTATTAAAGAACAATTGTACTGTTAAAGTGTATTTATTTTAACACTTTCAATAGGTACCATTAACTTACCCTTCCAGAAATGTTGTATCAATCTGGTGACCTAAGTCACCACAATATATTTGAGTACTATCTTCTAGCACTGTTAAGAATACATTTATTAAAATAGACAGAGTTCCAAGATGGCTGCAGAGTAGCTGGAAGCTCTTAGTCCCAGCCCCTACCAGTCTTGCAGCTAATCTACAGAGCAATCAACTTGAAAAACCAGATGAGCATGTGTGAGAGCATGTGAGTGAGCGTGTGCACAGGCCAATGTCTGTCCATCTGTGAAGGCATTCTAGGACGGGTAGTCCGGGCACTGGCTGTGCAGATATGGAGCACATGCCATTTTGTGAAAGTTACAAAATCCTCTTTGGGAAGAAGCTACTAGAGCATCCACACCTTGGCACCCGGCCTCACCTCCGTGCCCTCTGCACCAGCCTGGCTACATGCCCTACCACCAGGAGCTAGGGTCTGGGGACTGAGGTAGTTGCCAGGGAGGAGACTGTCATCTCCCCAGGCCCAGCACTGCTAGCACCATGAGCTGGACAGAGTATGACTGAGGAGACTGCATATGGGCCAAGGAGCCAGGACCACTGGGGAGGGAGAGAGTCAGCCAGAGAAGTAATGGTTGCAGAGGCTGTAGGGGGAGCATAACAGTGTGAGCCTGAGGCTGAGATTCACTGGAGGGAGTGGCACGAGTACCCACCATTGTCCTATGTTATAGTTTTGCTGCTGGACTCTGCCCTCCCTTCTCCCACCACATCAGGATAATGTGAGACTTGAAAGTAGATGATGTATACAGGATATATTCTGCTGATTTGAGAAAGGGAGGGAGAGGCGTCAGTGTGAGAGAGAAATATTAATAGGTTGTCTCCTGTATGTGCCCTGAATGGTGATCCAACCCACAGCTAGAAACCCGCTCCAGGCAGAGGTGGATCCTGTGGTGACTTGGGACATTTGCTGATGTACCCCTAAACTCAGTGCTGATAAAAGCCAGCTTCACATAGCAGCTTGGCTAACCCTGGGAGCAGCCACAGACTGTGGGTCACTTGTGACTTCAAAAAGGCTGCCTAGGGCCAGACGTGGACAGCACCTGACATTGGCTTACACCAGACTCAGACATCAGAGTGACATCCAAAGGGAGAAACCTATAGGCAAACACCAAACTCTGCTGAGACCAATCCACTTGGTATTTTTTATTATTTTTGCTATTTTTTCTTTTTTATAGCCTTTTTATTATTTCTTATCTATTTTTCTTTTATTTTTGGTGTTCTATTTTTTTCTTTCATATATCCTATTTTACTCTCACCTTTTACTATTCCATTATTACATTTCTCTCCCCTTTAATTATTTATGGTACTTTTTCTGTGTTCCCTTTCCTTGCTTTCCCCTTTCATTTCATTATTAGTATTAGTTCCTTCCCCCTTCTCCTTTCATAATTACTTTTCTTTCCTCTAGTCTTCTCATATCCCTTTTCCTCTTTCTCTACTATTCCATTTTTTTTTCCACTCTTATTATTCTTTGCTCTCTTATTGTAGATATTGCTGCTGTGGTTGAGGGAGGGGGTTGCTTCTTTTGGTGGTGTTTTTGTGTTATTTTACTGTGATCTGATAACATCTATACAACACCTTATAAGACATGGTAGAGGCTGAGCCTCCTAGTCAGCAGGACAAAGGGGAGTTCTCAGCAATGAACAGGCCAATAGCAATCAGGACCCATATAAACAGGAGAGCCCACGTAACCCACTAAAAGGACATTCCTAGAGCATCCAGATCAGGAGACCAAGGAGTCTGTACCACTGGGTCTCACAGGACTTCTAATATATAAGGTCACTCCACAAGACAGAAAGTCAAAGCAGATGAATCTCATACATAGAAACAAAGAGACAACTAAAATTGGTAAACAAAGAATTAATCCCAAAATGAAAAAAAGTAAAAATACCCAGAAAAAGAGCTAAATGATGAGGCAATTTATCAGACATAGAATTCAAAGTAATGTTTATAAGGATGTTCAAGGAATTCAGTGAGAACTTCAAAGAACTTAGTGGGAACAACATCATCATGAAAGAAGACAAAGAAATTTTGAGAAATTTTGTGGAAATGAAGAATGAAATATCTGAAATGAAGAATACACTAGAAGGAATTAAAGGCAGGCTACATGAAGCAGAAGACTGAATCAGCAATTTGGAAGACAAGGTAGAAAAAAACACCGAAACAGATCAACAAAATGAAAAGAGACTCAAAAAGAACAGGAATAATTTAAGGGAGCTTTGGAAGAACATGAAACATAACAATATTCACATCATATGGATAACTAGAAGGAGAAGAAAACCTTTGGGAAAAATAATGACAGAAAACTTCCCTAACTTTCCCTGTGAAGAAAAAGTCATGCAAGTCCAAGAAGTACACAGGGTCCCAATCAAGATGCATCCAAAGAGGCCCACTCTAAGACACATCATAATAAAAATGACAAAGTTTAAAGACAAGGAGAGAATCTTAAAGGCAGCAAGGGAAAAACAGCTAATAACATACTAGGGAGCCCTGATAAGGCTATCAGATAATTTCTCAGCAGAGACACTATAAGCCAGAAGAGATTGACATGACGTATTCCAAGTAATGAAAAGGAAGGACCTACAACCAAGACTATTCAATTGAGAGAGGCTCTCATTTAAAATGGAAGGTGAAATAAGGAGCTTCCTAGACAAAAGAAGGGTAAAAGAGTACACCTGCACCAAACAGCATTCTAAGAATGATAATGGGACTGTTTTAAGAAGAAGAAGAAGAAGAAGAAGAAGAAGAAGAAGAAGAAGAAGAAGAAGAAGAAGAAGAAGGAGAAGAAGAAGAAATAAAGAGAGAGAGGAACACAGATACAAAGGGAAAAAATGGCAATGAATAAATGCCTATCGATAATAACATTAAATGTGAATGGATTAAGTGCTCCAATCAAAAGAAATAGAATAACTGAATGGACAAGAAAACTTGACCTTCATATATATTGTCTACAAGAGATTTACCTCAGAACAAAAGATCTGCACAGGCTGAAAGTGAAAGGATAGAAAAAATACTCTAAGCAAATTGACATAAAAAAAGCTGAGGTAGCAATACTTATATCAGGCAAAATAGACTTCAAAATAAAGTCCATAACAAAAGACAAAGAAGGTCACTACTTAATACTTAAAGGAATAGATCAATAAGAGGATATAAATCTTGTAAGCATATATGCACCCAATGTATGAGCAATTAAATATATAAAAATATATAAAGAAAATCTTCAGTAACTTTAAGAAAAAGATAAAAAGCAGTATATTCATTGTAGGGGATTTTAACACCCCATTGTCAACAATGGATAGAACTGCCAAACAAAAAAATCAAAGAGATTGCAAAACTAAATGACAATTTAGATCAAAGGAACTTAATTGATATTTACAGAACATTTCACCACAAAGAAGCAAAATATACTTTTTTCTCAAATCCAATGGATCATTCTTTTTTAAAAAATATATTTTAGTGATTATGCTATTACAGTTGTCCCATTAACCCCCCTTCATTACCCTCCACCCTGAACACCCTCTTCTACCCACATTCCCCCCCTTTAGTTCATGTCCATGTGTCATAAGTTCTTTAGCTTCTACATTTCCTATACTATTCTTGTCCTCCCCCTGTCTATTTTCTACCTACCATCCATGCTACTTATTCTTCGTATCTTTCCCCCCTCTCTCCTCCTCCCACTCCCCTGTTGCTAACCCTCCATGTGTTCTCCATTTCTGTGGTTCCGTTCCTGTTCTAATTATTTGCTTAGTTTGCTTTTGGTTTTGTTTCAGGTGTGGTTGTTAATAATTGTGAGTTTGCTGTCATTTTGCTGTTCGCATTTTTATCTTCTTTTTCTTAGATAAGTCCCTTTAACATTTCATAAAATAAGGGCTTGATGATGATGAACTCCTTTAACTTGACCTTATCTGAGAAATACTTTATCTGCCCTTCCATTCTAAATGAAAGCTTTGCTGGATAGAGCAATCTTGGATGTAGATCCTTGCTTTTCATGACTTGGAATACTTC